>CM055094.1:63760713-64354784 GCA_029204225.1 Diphasiastrum complanatum | reverse complement strand
CATGATAGTTGAGCTAGGAATTTGTATGGCATAAGGCTTCAAAGTCTCATCTATATACTCACTCACGTACATGAATGCATCCGTATTAGCCCGTAGAGTGGCAAGCGTGTCTATTCTATCGGTAAACATACAATAAATACGATCTACTTACATTAGTAATCGGTGTCCTACTAAAGCCTTGAAGGTATTAACTCCTTATGAAGTTTAATATGGTAAAAAGCCTATTGTTTCTCACTTACGCATCTTTGGTTGCACGGCTTATGCTTACATTCCTGATAAACTAAGAACCAAGCTTGATGATAAAGGAGTTAAATGCGTATTTGTTGGCTATAGTAATGAAAGCAAGGGCTATAGGTTGTTCAATATGGATACTAATAAAATCATAGTGAGTCGTGATGTTCTTTTTGATGAAAAGACCTCTTATGATGCTGCGCCCACTCATGTCATGAAAGGGGACTTCCCCCATGATGCATATCTTGAAATATTTCCAGATTTGGTTTTTCCATCCAATCATGAAGATAAGGGACTAGGGACTGCCATCAACTTCTAGTGGACAGCCCACTACTTCTTCAATTTTGCAGCCCATAGTTCATCAAGAAGAACCTATTTATGGTGAAGAGCAGCCTGTTGAAGACATTGGACAGCAAGGTCCTAGTTCAGAAAACATTGGACAGCAAGGTCCAAGTTCGGAACACTTTGGACAGCAAAGTGTTGACAAAGGTAAGGCTGTTGGACAGCCCACACCAGTCCCTAAATGGTTGTTGCAGACTTTGCAGGATAGCAAAGTGGATCATTTCTATGAAGGGAAGACTCGTGCCTCTACTAAATAAGTAGAATTGCTGATTTTTCTGATTTTGCTCTAACTTCTATTGAGGATGGTGCAGTAAAACCTGTTTTTTATGAGCAGATCAAAGGAGTAAAATGTTGGGAGGATGCGATGCAAGAAGAGTGTAACTCACTCATGAAGAACCACACTTGGGTTTTTGTTGATCTTCCACATGGGGCTGGAATCTTCGTCTCTCAACAACGATACATTGAGCAGATGTTGAAGCAATCTTCTTTTTTAAAGTCACCGCAAGTTGATGCATATGATGGATGCCTTAGTGAAAAGTTTCATGCAAAACCTTTTCAATTTGATGTTTTAGCAAAGGCTAAAAAATTCAAGCACTCTTTGGAACCGTTTTGTACTAATCGAGGAGGGAGTCAACATGTGTCAATTAGTACTTTTGTTCAAAGTGTTAAGAGTGAGCATTTGTTCGGAGAGAATTTTTCATTATTTGAAGAATCTTCTATGTCATCCCATGCCTCTTCGAGGGACAACTTTGATGACGCCATCGTTGATGCATCTCTTGATAGTTTGCCAAAAATTTTATGATGAAGACGTTGGGTTCAGTCATCTTCTTTTGGTCATTCACAGCCCATTTTACATCATGAGCAGTCCATTATGCTTCAGGAACAGCCTGTGGAAGATTATGGACAACATGGTCCATGTTGGGAACACTTTGGGCAGCAAAGTGTTGAACAACCCATAACAGTTCCTTGTCGGCTATTGGAGACTTTGCAGGACAACAAAGAAATGTCTTACTACGAAGGGAAGGAACATGCCTCTTTAAAATCAGTACCTCTTGCTGATTTTTTTGGTTCTACACTTACTCTTCATCATGATGTTGGTTCATTGCCTATTCTATGTGAGCAAGTCATTGATGGTAAGGTTTGGGAGGATGTGATGTCAAAAGAGTTTGGTACTCTTTTTTATTGTCCTTATTACATCCCATTTGTATGAGACACTTTTGTAAGCAATACTAACTATTCTCCTTGGCTGTCCACGAGTTTCTACAAGAGGGTTTCTAGCCATCTCTGTCTTTCTTTTGAGAATGCTTTGTGTGATTGAATAGTTAAGATCCTGGATCCTTAGGCTTCTATTTCCTACAATCCTTAGGCAAACCCAATATAAAATGCAATTTAACCAAAAGAGGAGGCTCGTGTTCGCAAATGTGGACAATGTCAAGTAAATAAAGCTGAAAGACTTAAGGAGTTGGTCAAGTGCAGGCCTACATTTGCAAATACGGACAATGCCAAGTAAATAAAGTTGAAAGACTTAAGGCAGCTGGTTTATTACTTCCATTGGAAATTCCCGAAAGAAAATGAGAAAGTATTTCCATGCATTTTGTGGTTGGACTTCCTCGGACGGGAAAGCAAAAAGATGCTATTTGGGTTATAGTTGATAGACTAACCAAAATGGCGAAATTCACACCAACCAAACACTCTGTCAAGGCTTCTGAACTTGCTCAACTTTTTAGAGAAAAGTTGTTCAAGTTGTTGGATTGCCAAATGACATTGTTAGTGATCGGGATTCTAAGTTCACTAGCAAAATTCTCGCAGTCGATCTTTGAGAAATTAGAGACCACCTTAAGTCTACGGTTTGCAGGTCATCCTCAATCGGATGGTCAGATTGAAAAGACGAACTAATCTATAGAAGATGGATGCTTTGTGCATATGTTTCTAGGAGACAGTTGGATTTGGAGAAGTCCCCTCCGATGATCGAGTTTGTGTATAACAGCACAAAGCACTCTGCGACGGGTTTTAGTCCATTCACTCTGATGTATGGTTTTTAGCCTCGATCTCCAATCTTCGTTTGCCTCATAAGCCTTAAGGTTAAAGCGGCGGTGGATTTGATATGCAAGAAATGTTGCTTGTTGCTCGGATAACGTAAAAACGGCTCAGGATAGAATTTTATGCTAATCAAAAGTGACAACGTAGGGTCTATGCGAAAGGAGATTCGGTGTATCTTAAAGTCCCAAAAGACTAAGGTACTAAAGACTTGAAAATGTCCTAAGTTATCACCTCGATATGTAGGCCTTTCCATATGGTAAAGAAACTCAATCGGAATGCCTATCAACTAGACCTTCCTCAGGGAATCAGTGTCCACCTAGTTTTCCACATCAGTCGTTTGAAGTACGACTCGGTGGAAAGGATGAATTAATTCTACAGGATATGCTAGTTCACCTAGAGGACCTGACATCTTTTGTACCCTTTGAACCTTAGGCCATTGTTGATGTACGTCAACATGAGCTCAAAAATCGGCAGGTGACTGAGTACTCGGTTCATTGGAAAGGAAATTCCGAAGACAAGGACACTTGGGAAAAGTTTTGCAATTCGCTGATCATTGTTTTGTTGCCTAAAGCCCAGCCTTGGCTTTTTTCCGTTTTCCCTCAATTATAAGAATTTGGCATTTTTCTCATTTTTTTCTTTTTTTGAAAAAAATAAATCAATAAAAAGTGCAGCAACCGCATTGGCAACAGCGTAGTTGCAGCGCAGCCTGCGCAGCTGCATGGCCGGCTGGCTGGCGCGCTGCTAGCCTGCATGGCCCAAGTGGCTGTCAGGGAGTTTGCCGTATGGCTGGGAGGGGGTAGGCTAGGGGGGAGTTACACCCCCTGCTGCCTTGCTCCTTGTGAAACTGGAAGGGGTGGTGGATTGCCACCCACTGGCACCATTCTCTCTCTTTGTTGGTTACAAATCTTGGTGGCAGCCATGGACAATACCACTTTGATTGTCTTGTGATCAAGAAGTTTTAGTTTGTAAGTGAAAAACTTGAGTTGTAAGAGTGCTCTTCCTCTCGTCTTTTGTGTATCCTCCTTTACAGCTGAGAAATGGATCCTAGCCCTTCCACACAGCCTACGTCTTCTCCTGCAGAAGCTATGGAAGTCCTACTCTAGATTCTAATACTTTGATGTTGGCAATCAACAATCTACAACAACAAATTGTTGATATGTAGGCAAGACTTGCAAAGTGGTGAATTGCAAGACCACATACAAGGACAATTGCATAAGCACCTCACAACACCAAAAGTTAGAAGAGAAAATGAATTGCTAGAGAGAGAGAGAAGAGGGCATGGGTCCTCCAAGTCCCTTGTGAGGCAAACACCTCAAATACATGCATGGAAAGGTGTCAACCATATGAGTGAGCTACTTGGCCAAGTGGGCCACTTGCACTAATTAACTTAACTTACAAAAAGGGGGTCTCATGTATTTAATTGATAACATGCATCATGAGTTATGTACAACTTACAACATAATTAGTGCTTAGCCAAAGGGGTAAAATGGGCATTACTCTTCAACACCCCCCCCCCTTAATGGCAATTTTATTCAAACTAACATCCAACAAAGTATCGACCCATACCTTCCGTGAGAAATCATATACTATCCACAAACCCCCCCCCCCCCCCCCCCCCCCCCCCCCCCGCTGATCTGGTCTGCATGGGACTGCACAAATCTGAATGCACAAGCTCGAGAATGCCCTTGGCCCTGGTAGCTTTTCCCTTTGAAAACCTTTGCCTAGCTCAAATGACCATACTTCTCATGCCAAAGCTTGTCCTGACTAGAATCCTTTCCTGACAAGGCCTTTGCTCACTCATTGCATATGTCGACTCTCGATGTGTGGCATTGATGCTGCGTGAGATGTTCTTGCTCCGTAGAGAGATTTGTCAGAGAGATCAATACGGATATCATGATTCCCAGCAGACCCTAATTACCTCCTTTTTCTCTCGGAAATGTGTCTTTGATCTCAATGATGAGAGGGAATGTCTACCTCGCCCGATGTAAAACTACAAATGGTCTCCAATATTGGTAGTAGCGGTACAGCATAGCGCACTCCTCGAGTAGAACATGTCATATTCTTCTATACCCTTGTCCCATTGTGAAAATGTAAAACTGTAAATATCCTATTTAAGAAAAATGGCTTCATCATTAGCCTCTGGTGATTTTGTAAATGGATGTGGATAGCAGGTTCAGCTTGAAGTGACATGCTTTTATTTGGAAAAGAAGTACAAGGTCATACTCGGAGGCTGTTGGAATGACCTCTTAAAATGTAGGAGTTGCTTGCCTATGCATCAAGATCCTGCCAAAAGTGCTAGTGGCTGATTTCTATGCACCATTTGTCAACGTAGGATATGTCAGCGTTTACCAAGTGCTTGAGCCTTTGGAGTAGGATTCCTCATTCATATAGCAAAGGTTGAAAGGAAACTTGCAGTGCTCTCTTAGGGTTCTATCATGGTAAGTTGTAAAGAGACTAATAAATTGAAAGACTTTGGTGCGTTTCTTGCTGAATTTTGATAAATCAGTGTTTTTGAGCTATGTGAAGGCTGTCATACCTTTATCAATCAAGTATGCATGCTGCTAGAGAGTCTAGCCATGATTCTCAAAGATTGGATGATGTTAATACAAAAGTGATGCCATAGCCATGCTTAAGCAAATTTTGGATCAATGAACCTAGAAGAGCAGGACCACAGTTATGGCTAAAGAGCCAATTTTCAAAATTCAATGTGAGGCATGTTAAACTTGCTGCAAAGAGGCGGAAATCAAAGACTTGAATCTACCTGATGTTTCAAGAGCAATTGCAGTCTGTCTCACCAATGCAGTGGAAACGGGTTGCAGAAATGGTAAGGCCTTTCAGATATGTGGTGTCATTGAGGATCAAGAAAAGATTGTTGAAGCCACATACCGTCTTCCAAGAGTTTGCACAACATTGGTGGAGGAAAGTGGACAAAATCGTGCCACATGGGAGGCATTCAAACAAATGTTCATTCAAAACTAGGTGCCCTTAGATGAGAATACCAGGAAATCCAACAGTGTCCAGACCAAGAATCTATTGAAAGATATCAGGAGACATTGTTGAGGATTCTCAAAATGGTGCCTATGTTCTTACAGGTGTATATCTTTGTAGAGTACCACGAGAAGATTCTAAAACCGTTCGTTAGGAAGAAGCAAACTCATGGTTTGCAGAATACCATTCAGAAAACATTGTATTACGAAGATGTGAAAAATCCCAGAAGCTTGTCATGGCTGCTTCAAGTGGTCAAAATCCCTTGGGTAAGAGTAGTTTCAAGAGGTTTCCAAAAAGGGCTATAACTTGATAATATTCAAACTCTTTCCATTAGAATGAAGAATTTGTCCAATCAATCCAAGGTATAGAACCAATTTAATCTTTGAAAATCACCAGATTATCTCATAGCAATTGTCCACATAAAAATCATCAAATTCTCAAGGGCATCAAAGTGTCTCTTCACCAGAAGCATACATAATTACATAAGATTGTACCTATCATGAGATTGAGCATGTTCCTTTCTAGATTGATATTTCTACGCTACCCATCCAACCTCTCTTACCTATTCCTTTCTAGATTGATGCTTCTACACTGCCCATACAACCTCTCTTACCTAGTTTAATCCTTGTTCATTCTCCATGTCCTTTATTATTGGTAACAATAGTTGTTAGCTTGATTCCCTAAAAAAATTAGACAACACAAACAAAGTACCCTCATTTCCTTGTCAAACCTCCTCTCATGAAATGCCACGTTATGATATATAAACCTTGTCAACCAAAATCTTCAGTCCACAATTTGTAATGTAATTTGAATGTTGAGCTACACACATGAGATAGAAGTCAATGGCTAAAGATAGCCAATGCTAGCAATTTTTCCAACAGAGAAATAGAAAAACAAACCCATCCCTAGATATAATTGTTTTGCAAAAAGTCACTTTCAATGATTCAAGCATGATGAATAGAGATAAGGTCAAAGT
The DNA here is from genome assembly GCA_029204225.1 of Diphasiastrum complanatum. Lineage (NCBI taxonomy): Eukaryota > Viridiplantae > Streptophyta > Lycopodiopsida > Lycopodiales > Lycopodiaceae > Diphasiastrum > Diphasiastrum complanatum. The sequence goes on along the minus strand of CM055094.1, from coordinate 64,348,207 downwards.
TGTGCGAATTAGACAACTGACAAAAAGCCCACCAAGAAGGGAGCTAAAATAAGCAATGACATTATGATTTATAAAAGCATGAGATTTGAAATACAAATCACAAACCTTTTCAATATCATGTGGGACACCATAGCCCAAACAATACATTTGTCCAACAAGGGATTGCATCACTCGGTCTCCATGCTCAGCGTCTTTCAATGTTGCATTAAACCAACGTTGGACACATTCTGCAACTACCTCCCGTAAGGGAACACGTTTTGTGAACCCAACTTCAGACATACTTCCTACACAAAAATTGATATAAAACCTTTCTTATTTAAATCTCTCTCTCTCTCTCTCTCTCTCTCTCTCTCTCTCTCTCTCTCTCTCTCTCTCTCTCTCTCTCTCTCTCTCTCTCTCTCTCTATATATATATATATATATCATAGTGGCACGTGGTACCGCCATTATGGTACCGCGGTACCATAATGGTGGTACCGCGGTTATGGTGCCGCCCTCGGACCAGCGGTACCAGGGCGGCACCACAAAAATAATATTTTTTATTATTTTTTAAAAATAAAAAAAAACCTTTTAACAGGCTAAAACTAGGCAAAAAATTCCAGAAAAAAAAGGGGTACGGTTTAGAAAAAAGATGTTACTGTACAGGGGGACTGTACTGGGGGCACTGTGGGAGAGCAGACCTGGTGGTCAATGGGAGTGCAGCATGTGGGGGGCTAGCAAATCCGGACAGGTACACCGTCACATGGGCACTGTGGGGGAGCAGACCACAGACCCAATCGGAGTGCAGCATGTGGGGGAGCAATACATGGGGCAGGTACATTAGCACATGGGCACTGTGGAGGAGCAGACCATGGACCCAATCGGAGTGCAGCATGTGGGGGATCAATACATGGGGCAGGTACAGTAGCACATGGGCACTGTGGAGGAGCAGACCATGGACCCAATCGGAGTGCAGCATGTGGGGGAGCAATACATCCGGACAGGTACACCATCACATGCGCACTGTGGAGGAGCAGACTATGGACCCAATCGGACTGCAGCATGTGGGGGAGCAATACATGGGGCAGGTACAGTAGCACATGGGATCATCAACAAAAGCAAATTGGGAAACAGGCTGTGGGGTTAAATAGGCACTCACGAGACAGTGAGAGAGCCAGTGAGAGGCATTGTGAGAGGCTGTGAGGGAGAGCCAGTGGGAGGCTGTGAGAGAGAGGCATTGTGAGAGGCTGTGTCACAGACCGAGTGAGAGGCTGTGAGAGGGGGGCTATGAGAGAGCCAGTGAGAGCCATTGAGAGGCTGTGAGAGGCTGTGAGGGTCATTTCGAGCAACAGGGTGTCGTGAGATGGCGGAGGGCGAAGCCAGGAGGAAGCTCGAGGAAGAGGTCCGAAGGCACAACGAAAGGCATCGGAAGCAAGAGGCAGACATTGCAGAGATGCTGCGAGAGACTCGGCAGAGACACCCAGAGCTGCAGATCCCCGCCCCCGCTGTGGCCCCCGCCCCCGCTGTCGAGCTGGATTTGGATGAGCAGATCGGAATGAACTTCACACGACGGCAGCTCATCATGGTCAGGGAAAGGGCGGCCAGACGTCGGGCTGACCAGGAGGCAGCTCGGGCTAACCGGGAGGCAGAGCGAGAGCGACATAACAATGCTCCTGACAAGGGCGAGGAGTCAGTGGAGGATCCATAGGAATGTTTAGCATAGATGGGGTCTAGCCGTATGTGGCTGACTGTTGTTATGTAATGTTCATCAGTAGATGAGGCAGTATTTAGTGTCTAGCATAGTGTAAAGAACAGCCCCACCGTATGCGGCGGAAATACATATTGTAATTTTGATACATCTGATGAATTAATGTACGGTGTGTTTTTTGTGCAATGGGTGCCTTGTGTATTGCAATCTTATGTATGTGATTATGAAATGCTATCAAGGGGGTTGTATTTTTGTGTTTTGCATATGCTCTCAAACTCTGTAGTGAAAACTAATTGAAAACACGCACACACCATTTGAAGTAAAACTGCAAGTAGAACATCACAATTACAAATTGACAAATACACATTGTGCAGTGAATAGAATACGTCCAACACTAAATATAATATGAAAAATGGTCTGAATACAATGTTCGACCATCTGGCCACCAAACATGGAACATGATATCAAACTGCTAAAAATAAAATGACAGAGCTACAATCAATGCTCTGCCTCAAACTCAAATGAATGCTCCGGAGACAACTCAGGGCCCCGAGCTGACTCTCGCAACTGATATCTATGTCTGTCTGGTACTGGCATGGGCTGTGTATCCGAGGGGGAAGACTCGTCATCCACATCCTCCCAATCTGCCTCCGCATCAGCCCCCAAGCAGGCTAAACCAACAATACCTGCTGCAGCTGGCTGTAATACTGCACCTCTACCAGCAAATGGAGCCCTGCGAGGTCGTCCTCTCTTCCCTGGCAGTTTCTGTGCCCTGCCTTTCTTGTTCGGTGCACACTTGGGCCTTCGTGGCCTCTTGCGGACGAGGGGATCCGTCAATGCCTCATCACCCCCATGCAGATCACCTGGCTGACTAGGCTGGGCCCAAGCTGCGGCCGGCTGGGATAGAGTAGCTAAAGATGGGTGTCCTTGTGCAGCTGATAGTGGAGGATAGGTCCGAGGAGTGTGTGCCCGTGGGCCTACTGCTGGTGGAGGAACTAGATGTGGAGGGGCCGTCCCTGCAGGAGGCAAGTACAATGGCGATAAGTACTGAAAGGGGCGCTGTGGTGGACGGTACTGGTACATCTTGGGTGCTGCCAAAGGAGGAGCCGGTGCTGTGGGTGCTGCCAAAGGAGGAGCCGGTGCCGTGGGTGCTGCCAATGGAGGAGGATGTGTTGTGGGTGCTGCCACTGGAGGAGCGTCTGTAGATGTGGGTGCTGCAAGAGAAGATCTGGGCACAGATGGTGGCCTGCCATGGAGACCTGCTGCTGCAATAGTGGATGGAGATGAAGGGGCTGCAGGCCTCAACGGTATCGGTGGCACTGGAGGTGCTGTGCGGCGCACATACACCCTCTGAGGAACTGGAGGAACTGCAGGCACCTCGTGTAGCTGCTCTGGCTGAGACTCTGTGTAGGGCATGCTGGCTGAGAGGATGGGGGCACCCTGACGCTCGGCATCTACTGGGCCTTTGAATCCAAGTCTGCAATCAAGTCGTCCCGTTGGGCATCCGAATACAAATGCTCTGGGCTCTGGGACTCATCATGTGCACCATCCTCTGGATCATCCCGTGCCTCATCCTGTGCACCATGCGGACCCTGCATGGCCTCCCAATCAGTACAATCAAAGTCATCTGGTGACTCCTTTGGTGTGCTGTCATAGAAATGCCTATGGCTCTGTGATGCACGCATCCAAGCAGCTGCGGAAGGTAAACCCAAATCACTCTGCCCCCTATCAAGAGCCTCCTCCATCATATCAACATAAGAAGGTATGCCACTGCCCTCCCCTGTGTGCCCTGCCCGTCTCCCGGTATAATCTGTGGCATGTGTCCCACCTCTACCACGTGATGCACCTGTGACCCCTGCTTCAGGCGTGTGCCCAACACCTGTATCATATGCCTCATCCCGCTCTGATCTGGCGAACACAACCCGAATGGGCTCATCCTCATCCTGGATGGGTGCTGTCCATAGGCAAGTCAACCTGGCGCTCCAAATCATATATCTTCGTCTGCAAGGTTTAAAATTTGCATGTAAGGGAGACAACTCTATCAAGAAATGAAACCAACGTACCAGGAGTCAACCAACATGCTATTAAAGATTAGCTTATCACCTGCAATGCGCTCGTAATGGTCGGAAGTCTCCTGGCGAGACGTGCGTTGGTGCTATAGAACACCAACCGCTCCAACTGACTCACTGACAACCGGTTTCTTCTCCTCGTGTGAATGAGTGCCCACGTGCTCCAATTACGCTCACACACGGAGGCAGCACAGTCCTGTGGTACGTGCATTGAAATACTTCAGCACATTGTGGCAGGGTGGAACTTCAACGACACACAGCAATGGAGGATAAAATGAGATGCATACCTGAGAAAGGACACGCATTGCAAGACGCTGTATAGATGGGTATGTGCTACCGAACATGGTCCACCAGGTAATGGGTAGCTGCCTCCTCTCTGGATCCTGAGCAGCCGGGTGGCCGAATGTGCCCATGTCGAAACGAAATGCAGCGAGCTCCTCCATGAGCCTGATAGGATCCAAACCAATGTGTGGACCCACTCTGTGAATGTATTGAAGCCAATCGGCCTCGAGCTCCCTGTCTGCGATCTGTGTCGGAGAGAGGAAGAGGGGATGCAGTATGTGTGCAACGCTGTGGATACTCCTGTGGAAGTAGTTCCACCGCGTCTCCCAGATGAACTTCCGCTCGGTCATCCTGCAGGTGAGAGGCATGTGGTGTAGGGCATTACGAAAAAACTTAACATTGACAGAAAAACAAACTAGCAATTACTAAAAAGATAAAGGCCAATTACATTACTATACTACTTACCTCTCTGGCTGCAAGATGGGCAGCTGCAGGAACTGTCCAATCCGGTCCATGAGCTCATATACCAGTCCAAGTGTCGACCCCTCGCTGTCAGCCATGCGGAGCACAATGTAAAGTGGTCGAAGCAGTCCTGACAATGTCTGTGCATCCCTCGAAAAACTGGTCTCCCCTCACCGTGGAAGAAAAGTGCTCCCCATCCTTAGTGCGCGGAAATGTACTGGCACACCAAAGATCACTGGCAACCATCTGTAGAAGCTGCGCCCTACACCTGATCAGACGGTCGATGACCGCCAAGTCGAATGCAAAGCGTGTGGGGGCTGGCTTACGGAGGTCTAGATGGCTGAACACCCGGAACATGGCAAGAACACGCCTCTTCCTGGTGACAAAAGTCACCAGGAAGAGGGCCTCACGAACGATGGCTCTAACCCAGGGAAGTGCACCTATGTCCCCCATCAGAAGGTCTATGTCGTGCGCGGCACAGGGGGTATGAACAATGTGAGGGAACTCGGCCTCTAGCAGTACACTCATCTGAATGCAGTTCGTGGCATTGTCCGTCACCACCGTAACGACATGTTGGGGGGCCTATGGACAGGATGGAAGACCTGATGACATCAAACATGAACTCTGCAGATATGACTCTCCCCCCCTGCTGCAATCCACTGCCCTCAAAAATTGTGTGCCCATGTAGCTGGAGACCAATATGTTGAGGATCGGCCTCCTCTTGACATCAATCCAGCCATCGGACATGATGCTGCAACCGTAAGTGGCCCAGTGGCGACGTAGAGGCTCCATCTCTCTAGACAATGACTCGACCCTATCCCTCAGCATGTGTGTGCGGACACCCTCTGAACTAGGGACTCTCCCGCTAGGGCTAACAGACTGTGCAAGGCGGAAGGCCCTTCTGAAGGGCTCGGAGTCGGTGATGGCAAATGGAAGGTTCAGCTCATAAATCAGGCTGGCCACGGCCTGTGTGGCCTCTCTATCCATGTGCGGCTGATGCGCACCGCGAATGCTTTGCTGCCTAAGAACTCTCCTAGCTGGGCGACGGGTAGCGGACCTCCATCACGGTGCACCAAACGTGACGGGAATGGATGATGACGCCACAGGCTGGGCACTAGTGGATGCATCAGCTGTAGACGTGGAATGGGGAGAGTGGGATGCACTGGCCGGGATGGGTGCAGCAGCGTAAGTGGGGTACACTGGTGGAGGGTGGACATCTGGCATGGGATACGAAAACTGCTGGGTAGGGAGGTCATCCGGATGTGAAGGGAGGGAGGAAGGGATCTCCTCAACATCCTGGAAGGCCTCGTCACTGGCATCCGGGGCCTGCTCCTGCTCGGGAGGCGGAGAGTCCATGAGAAAGTCGTAAACTGGGGGAGTGCGAGCAACAGTAGGTGGTGGTGGAATGTTACGAGCTCGTAACCAGTGCCGAACCCTAGGGAACACAGATAGGTCAGATACCGCAGTCAGGGTCGTGTCCAGTGTACATGACCAACAGGGCAAGACAGTGTGAGTAGTGTGCCCCAGCACGGTCCATAGCCATGGCGGGCCTAACACAGCCTAGGGACCCTGTCAGCAGGATAGGGCCCCCAGTTGGGTCCCGACGTGCAGTCGGTCACGTCAGTGCCACGTGGCCGACACTTGGCAGTAGCATGCTACCAGTCCTCACACTGGGCTAGGAGGGGCTTACTCTATATCAGGGAGTAGGCAAGGTTGGGTGGATCAGTTAGTGTTTGCCCTACTGTGGTGTTAGGATCTATTACACTGGTATCAGAGCCATCTCCATCCTAGGGAGTTTAGGACAGTAGTAGAGAAAGCTATCAGAAGATAGGAAGTGTTTCTCAGATTCTCAGAGAGGAATAGAGGAGGAGGATCGCTGTAGAAGCAGCCTTCAAACTTCTGATTTCCACTGAGAAATCACAGTAGCAAGGAGTCAGATTCCAAGTGTAGGTAACTCGCTGAAAAAAACAGCTGTTTCTCACTGAGTTCAGAGGATTCTCTATAGTTTTCCCAGCGAAATTAGAGTAGGAAGAAGCCAGCATCTCCATCGCTGTACAGTCAGAGACCTACATCCGATTTCCAAGGAAAAAGTTACTGGTTCTCAGCGAGTTTGAAGCCAAAAAAGAGGAGTAGGGCCAGCGCTGCCAATACTTCTGAAAATCTGGTTTTTCAACAAGTTTTTGGGCCCCAACGTCAGAGATTTGGAGCAAGAGGATTCCTACCAGATCAGCGAGTAGGAGACTTCTGAAATTTCAGAATTCAGAAGGGTTTTTGGACTTCAGATTTGCCTTTTTGTGGACAAGTTGGATTGCAATCAGACCAGCGAGCTACTATCCTCAAAAAACCGGGAAATTTAGCACCGTTTTGAAGCTTCAAACTGGCATTTTTTCGAACAGCAGGTCTGAAATTTTGGGGAAAAGAGCTGAAAGGGTTCCTCTTCATTCTTTCTTTGGAAGTACAGTCCTCAGAAACAGCTAAGTCATCTTTCCTTTCCCTTGTACAGTTGTAAATTAGTCTTTTAGACTTTTTTCCTTCAGAAGTTAAGGTAGCTCTCTTTCAGTTTCGAAGATGACCACTCCTCAGGGACCTGATCAACCCCAGGAGAGAGGCTTCGACGAACTTGAAACAGAAGCCTTGGCTTACAGAAAAGGGAAGGAACCCATGCAAGTAGAAGAACAGGAACAGTTCGCCGAAGAACTCGACGAACTGGTTACCAAGGAGCAGTTCCTCCAATTGGTAACAGAAGTGGATGAACTGAAGCTGGCATTAGCCAATTTCAAGTCCAGTGTGGACGACTCGTTCGCTGAACTCAAAAACTTGATTTTGAGCTCCGCGAAAGGAAGCCTTCCCTCCACTTCTCAGTTATCCCCTTCTCCACTTCCATCAGTTTCGGGTGAGACTTTACGGTCTCACCCCAGTGTTTTTAAAGATTTAAAGCCTCCTACTTTTAATGGGGAAGAGAAGGATAGAAATGCAGATATTCTACAAACCTTCCTCAGCAAATGGAAGAACATTCATGCTCTTAAACAGACCCCTGACCATTTGCAAGCAATTGAGGCCAGTCTTTCTTTAGGGCCTATGGCCTATAAGTGGTGGTTAAATCTCCAGGAGACTGGGCAGACTCCCCGGTCATGGAAAGCTTTTGAAGAAGCTTTCCTAAGAGAATTTCTACCAGAGAATGAACTTGATAGAGCCTGGGAAGCCTGGGAAAGAACAGTAATGGACAAGTCCCTCATCCGATATATCTCGCAGTATCGAGAAGCAATTTTAAAGATTAAAAATATGGATGACTATCAGAAAATCAGGGGATTTGTCCGTGGCCTCAAAGATGAATATAAAGTAGAGGTCCAGAGAAACTCGCCTACTACCCTTGAGCAAGCTCTCAGATATGCTCAAATCTATGATGATTCAGTGGGTAGGAAGAGAGCGAGACAGCAACCACTTTCTGAGCAGCTTCCTCAGAAAGACTTTCAATTTAAAAAGAAATTTTTAAAAAGAAAGAAAGAAGATAAATTTAAAGGTGAAGCTCCTCAGAAACGCCCTTCACTCATACAGCCCTTAAAACCAGATGATTTTGAGAAAGCCAAACAAGAACGTTTGTGCTTTGTGTGTATGGGCAAGGGACACACGGTCAGACAGTGTCCCAAGGGGCCTTTCACTAAAAAAGATAAAAAACAAGTTCATCTTGTTCAGACTGTATGTTTTCCCAGTAACTCGGCAGCTTCCGAGATCAAAGTGTATCATGAAGATCATGAACACTGTTGCCAGCTCACCTCTGCAATGCTAGCGAGACCCTTCAGCTTTGGGCCGCATGACCTAGTACATATGCATGGGAAAGTTGGTAACCAGTCAGTAAGAGTCATGGTTGATGATGGGGCAACCCATAATTTCATCAACCACACCCTGGTTAAAAAGCTTAAACTACCATAAGTACCTAGTCAGCATAGGTACATAGTTTCATTAGCTAAGGGTAAAGACAAAAAAATATGGGAAACTATGGTAAGTAAGTTAAATCTTGGTATTCAGGGGTACCAAGATGAAATAAACTTTCAGATAATGCACCTGGACCGAACAGACATTGTTCTCGGGAGAGATTGGCTCTACAGTTTAGGACCTTCCCTCCACAAAAACTATCAGGAGAACACCCTCAGCTTTCAGCATAAAGGCCGAGAGATCCAGTTGCATGGGGAGCATGATGTTCCCAACAGCCCTATGGTCTGCAGTTCAAAACTCTGTCAGCTAATCGGAGACGAAGACCATCAGGTATTCTTATGTGACTTTCAGTTTATTCCTGAAGTTTCTATTTCCAGTTAGCAGAATGCCTATGATAAACGAGCTGAGTTTTACTCAGATTCGTAATGAGTTACTCGAGTCCTTGAGAGGGAAATGCCAGCATGATGCATTCTTCTCTATTATCTGGAACGCGGTCCAGAACAGACAGTTACAGACTCCAGAACCAGTTCCCGGGGCTGGTGCCAGTTCATCCAAGAATACGGCAGCTTCCGTTGAGGATGATGATGAGTCCGAGTATACGTCATCAGATGACGTTGAGGATTCTGAGCCTGTATTACCCAAGCAAACCCCAGTGGTTGAGGGTCAGTTGACTCAAGGATTCAAATGGAAACAGTATTCCATTCAGGATGAGTACTTGCTCTATAGAGATAGAGTATGTGTCCCCAATTCAGAGGATTATAGGCAGCAGGTCCTATATGAATGTCATGACAATCCTAGCGCGGGACACCCAGGCATACAGAAGACCTATGAGCTTCTTCGTAGGCAATTTTTCTGGCCCAGTATGAAAAAGGACGTCCACCAGTATGTAACCAGTTGCCAGAAATGTCAAGTAAATAAAGCAGAGCGTTTAAAGGCAGGAGGGTTGTTGCATCCCTTAGAAATACCAGCTGGTAAATGGGAGAGTATCTCCATGGATTTTATAGTAGGCCTGCCTAAAACCCAAAAGGGTAATGACGCTATATGGGTCACAGTTGACCGTCTGACCAAAATGGCTCATTTTATTCCGACCAAAACAACCGTTAGAGCTCCAGAGTTAGCGAGGTTGTTTGTAGACGGGCTATTTAAATTGTACGGTCTACCTTCCGGCATAGTCAGCGACCGGGACAGTAAGTTTACTGGAAATTTTTGGAGGGCAGTATTCCATCATCTCCATACTAAACTTAATATGAGTACCACCGACCATCCACAGACGGACGGTCAAACAGAAAGGGTAAATCAAGTGCTGGAGGATATGCTTCGTGCATACGTCAGCAAGAGGCAGACTAATTGGGAGGAGTATCTCTCGATATTAGAGTTTGCTTACAACAGTACCAAACATTCAGCTACGGGATACAGCCCATTTATGCTGATGTACGGTTTTCAGCCACGCTCACCCACAGCTGTAGGGTTTAAACAAGAAAAAGTTGCCAGAAACTTTTTAGAAGACCTAAACCAGATGATAGAACATGCTAAGCGTAGCATTAGACAATCCCAGGATCGAGCCAGGCATTATGCAGATCCACACAGACGGGATGTGCAGTTCTCCACTGGTGAGAAAGTCTACTTGAGAGTCCCAGTTGACTCTAAAAGCCTCAAATCAGGAGTGTGTGCTAAGTTGTCTCCAAGGTATTGTGGTCCCTTTACCATCAGTAGGAGACTAGGCGAGGTCACCTATGAACTAGAACTCCCACACAGCAGTAAGGTTTTTCCAATTTTTCATGTAAGTCAGTTACGAAAAGCCTTAACCAGATCAGATAATCTGGTAGGGGACAGTGTTCTAGTTCTCCCATTGGATCCTCAACAACCTCCACATGAACCAGAGGAAATTCTTGATAGTAGAGAGACGCAGACTCGTCATACTCTATACCGAGAATATCTGGTTAAGTGGAATGATCAGCCTGTTGAGAATGCCACTTGGGAAAGAGGCAGCGTCCTTCGCAAGATTTTTCCAGACTTTGTCTTAGAGGACCAAGACGGTTCTTAAGGGGGAGGGAGTGTTACGAGCTCGTAACCAGTGCCGAACCCTAGGGAACACAGATAGGTCAGATACCACAGTCAGGGTCGTGTCCAGTGTACATGACCAACAGGGCAAGACAGTGTGAGTAGTGTGCCCCAGCACGGTCCATAGCCATGGCGGGCCTAACACAGCCTAGGGACCCTGTCAGCAGGATAGGGCCCCCAGTTGGGTCCCGACGTGCAGTCAGCCACGTCAGTGCCACGTGGTCGACACTTGGCAGTAGCATGCTACCAGTCCTCACACTGGGCTAGGAGGGGCTTACTCTATATCAGGGAGTAGGCAAGGTTGGGTGGATCAGTTAGTGTTTGCCCTACTGTGGTGTTAGGATCTATTACATGGAACCACAGTGGCAACTGGCGGACGCGGTGGGACAGGATCCACCGGAATGGGTGCAGATGGGGGTGCGTGAGGCGGAACTGTCTGAGGGGGATGAGGGGCAAAGGGACTGGACGAGGATGCACTCCCTCTCCTCGTGCGTGCCAGCCAAGCAGGCAGCAACTCAGGGTCAACCACTTAAGGAGCGGTGCAAAACCGAAGAACACCCTCCGAAATGGTGTTCTCCCCCGCCACAAGACGTGGCTCGTAGGTATCCAAAAGTCGTTGCCTGACGAGAACGGACATGCTGGCACAGGGGGCAGCATTCAGTGTGCCACCATCTCTCGCGCGTGCGCCGAGTAGGTGGCCTTTAAGGCGAGTGAGGGTGGCAACGAACTCGGTCAGGCAATACCGACAGCGCACTATCCTTGCACCGGACTTGTTAGACTTGTCGGGAACCCGCCTGACAATGTCCACCTCGTCCCACGGATCGGCAAGGTGGGAATGCACCATCTCTGTAGAAAGGACTGGGGAAAGAAGGCAGAGATCTTTGTGGGTGCGATAGGAGTCGGAAGGCTTGAAAAAACCACAATAAAGGCCGAAATAGCAATAGCAGGGGAGGACGCGATCAGTGCAATGCGAAGACAGTCGGGAGGGCGCGGACAGAAGGGCGATGGGCATACAACAGAGAGGGCGCGGACAGCAGGGAGGGCGCGGACAGTAGGGCGACGGGCAGGGAGAGAGATGAAGCGAGGGGGGGGATTAGGTTAAAAAAGAAAATATTAATATATTAAATATTAAAAAATATTATATATTAAAAAATAATATATATTGTGGTAACGCGGATCAGTATGGATCTGCGGTACCACACTGGATCCGCGATACCGGGACTTGGTACCGCTGGATCTATAAAAAATAATATATATTGTGGTAACGCGGATCACTATGGATCTGCGGTACCACACTGGATCCGCGGTACCGGGATCCGCGGATCTTGGTACCGCTGGATCTATGATATATATATATATATAATAATAATATCAAAGATGAGGATCCGGGCCGGATTGCCCGAATCCGCGTCCGCGTCAGACCCCCGGACGCGTCCAATTTTTTTTTTAAAATTTAAAAAAAAAAAAAAAAAAAAAAACCGGACGCGGATGCACCCCTGACGCATCCGCGTCCGCGTCCGCCATCCGCTTCCTTAGATATATATATATATATATATATATATATATATATATATATATATATATATATATATATATATATATATATATATATATATATATAGATATATATAGATATAGAGAGAGAGAGATATAGATATAGATATATAAAACGCATGACAGAAGGAGGCACAAAAACTAGTAAGTGCAGAGATGTTATTCATCCGTATAGTTGCTTGACAAAATAAAGATTAAGATATGCTATGGAAACAATTAGTGAAGAAGTTTAGAAAAGAGTGAAGAGCCAAAAGTACACAATATCTTGAAGGAATAGGAGAGTTATTTAAATGGACATGGCTTCACCAAGAAGTTCATAAGGCTTTGAAACTTAGGCATCACCAATGAGGACTCCATTACCAAAAATTCAACTAAATGCTACATTGGTAAAGGATGAAGTCTCAACGATAAGATCAGGGTGAAGGAAAAACATCACCCATGCACTGCTCAAGGACTACAAGAGATCGACTACATCGACTTCGACTTCGACTTCTCAAATGTATATACTCAACTTACTTCATCAAGGTACCTGACATCGAAGTATTCGAAGTACCCGACTTACTTCATTCCATCAACTTCGACTTCTCATGTATATACCCATCAACCGAATTCGTCGACATTACAACACTAACTCCATCAACTGAATTTGTCTTCATCAACCGACCTTTGTCGATTCTTTCCATCAAGGAAAAAATCGATCCAAATAAACTGTCAGAAATCTTTATGGCAGTTCACCTACTATTGTACATACAATTATTGCTCTAAGGCAGTTGTAATAAATGCTAAATAGATATTTAGCAAACAGATATTTTACAAGTAGATATTTTGTAATCAGCTATAACAGACTGATCAATAGTTGAGTTAATTACCAATCAATCTTCTCTCAAGAAGAATTAAAGTAGCCAGCGTTATCACGCTCAACGACAAGCTGAAGTTATCACTTCAAGCCATTGTACTCATTGTTGATATTAATCAGAGTGCAATTTCTGTCTCACTATTGTATTTCTCATTTGCGCTTATCTGAATTATTCATCTTGATTATCTCTGCTGCTAACTGTGGCACTTCCGATCCTACACCCACGCTCGCTCAGTCTTCCGCTGCTAGTCATCCTCATGATTTCAAACCGGGTTGTCTCCTTAAAATCCTTTGTTGAATTCCATGCTCTCTCCACACTTCACAACCAACATTGAGCCTCCATTCAGGATGCTTTCAAGCATTCAGCAAAACTCCTCTTCGTGCGATAAACATGCATTGGGCTTCTTCCTAGAATGGTAGCTGGATGAATGGGCATGGCATCTTCCATCTTGTTCTTTTGCACCAAAGGCTGTCATCTAACACCCTCACGACCGATTGACAATAGAAGAGAAAGGTTCTTTAGCAGCTTATTTATGTGCCTTGAAATAAAGTAAAATAAGTGGGCTATTGAGCAGACCTTGACAACCTTCTTTCAATGCAAAAGAAATGCTTTCGCGCTAACCCATCGCCATGTGGCTTCAATGCCCTTCCCCGGGTTGTCAACTTGAGTTGACTTTAGGCTAGATCTGTTGCCTTTTAGCAATCCTTTCACTTTCACTTCGCTCTTCCACATAATGTAGCAACCATACACCATGTAGTTTGCAATGAAGGCTAAAATCTCATCGATCCTATTCAATTGGGCTTACCATCTCAATGCAACAAGAGGCTAGAAATTCACACTTGAAGAGGGCCTACACATTGTGCACCAGTTACTCATAAAATTCAGCAAGCAAAGAGATTTTATCTCTATCCCTCATAATTCTAAGTTACACTATATTTCTCTAGAAAATGGAATCCTACTGAATGCAAGATCTTAATGATGTTAGCCACAGTTTGCTCAAATACCACGTCGAAGATAAGTGCACACAGCGATCATTCAATCCAAGAGAGAAAATAGGAGGAGAGAATAAAATGCTAACATTAGAGAATATCATAAGATACAATGAGAATGATCCATGTGAGAAATATGAAGTAACTACTACTACACAATTGGTCATGTGGTATCAAATTCCTATTACACTTAGAAGGATCCTATTCCACTTAGAAGGACCGAACTCTCAATTAATCACACTATATGGTACTTGGGCCCACTAAGCCAATTATCATATTAGATTACATTGTAGGGTACATTATGTGACTAAGATAACAAGTATAATGTAACTAATAACCAAGCATGGCTAATTAAAGCACTATAATAGCCTAGCAACTAAAGAAGTAGCACCAATCAAGAACTTTTGTGAAGTCATGATGTCACAAGAAATAGATGTGAAGGTCATAATTCCAATACTTTGAATTGCGATTACAATATAGTAGCTTTGTAACCATAAAATTATCCTAGTTTAACACTAAGTGTCTGGTAAGAGAGGTTATGGCCATACTTCTCAAGCTTGGTACCTCTATTCTAATCTTAACAAACAACATCCAAAAATTAAAAGGTTGGTTCAAAGGAACATTTTGAAGTCATCTACTTCTCAAAATCTAACTTTAACAAGATAGGTTGCTAATGGGTAAATGCCAAGCACACTGATTGCAGTGAGTATTTGTTGCAGCTAAGCGAAGCCCATGAGTTAGCCATTTATAATGGCCTAGCTTGTTAGCTTGATTCGAGCAGCTGAACATGCCATCCTCATAGTGGCGGACACAGTGTTGACAACTACCACATGGGGTTACCATCTTTCATTCTCAGGCCTTGCAATGTAAGCAACTAACACTCACTTTAACTTGCTTCTAGCATTGAGCAACTACTAAGCATAATCTAGATCCACTCCATGTAATTGTCCTCAATTAACGGATACAAAGGCCTCATCCATATGATGTGGCAACCATCTCTCAAAGACTAAGTTTCATCATAGAACATCCAACATGACCCACAATCTCATATGAATAATTGATTGTTAACTTCAATCTCATGAACTTACTCAAGATCGTGGCCAGTTGTGCACTTCTTGGCGAGTGAAATTTTTCCCAAAAGATCTATCGATACTAATCTTCTTGTAAATCAGATGCTTATTGCATATTTTGCAGCCTTCAAATCGTTTCCCACAAAAAATTTATGCAAGAACATGAAGTCCCCATTAACTCTGACAAAGATGGTCAATGACGACCATACATGATGAGCAACAGCTCCCAAATGTACTGATAAACAAACGTGAAACTAGGTCCAAAATTTTCAGCAGTACAAAATTTAGCAACCAATGATGTAAATGGAGTGAGGTTTAGAGTTAATAACCCCAAGTTCAAGAGAAATTCTTGGTCGAACTTCTACAACAGCTGAATGAGGATAAAAGTGTTGTATAGAAGGTATGTTGACACCTCAAAAGAAGAATTGCAAATGTACTAAAAGCAAATGAGACTGAGCTAAAAATGAGGGTTCATAGCATAAAAAGTTGACACGGCACTGAAAGAACAGTAAACTGGAAACAGGCGCTTGTGAGTTGATCGAAGTTACTCTCTAATCTTTAAATAATCCGCAACTCCCTAATGAGACCCTTAGGCTTGCATGTATCGTCTGGAGGTCCGTCCGGGTTTGCAAACCCCCGATTACGGTAAAATAATGGCTCAACAATCAATAAATGATAAGGAGGGTCCCCATAGTCAAAAATTCAAATGTCACTACGTGGGACTCAAAGCCGTCATTCTAGAAAACATGCACGAAGATTTCTCCATAAGCTGGGAATTATATGAGTATTGAAGAAGAATTTGAACGAAATTGTTGCAAATGTAATACATAGAATGAGGATGAAGATAAGATGATCAAAGGAGCATAAATTAGGATCTGATATATAAAGGAGTACATTTGCATCCGGGAGGAATCGAAATAAATTGAAGGAAAAGGGTCTTATTAAAGTTCAGGTATAAAACCATAAGTAAAGGTATAAACAGTAACGAAAAACAGAAGCGAGAAAAGCAGGAAAGAGAAGTTTACATACAGAGATAGAGGAGGCTGCAAGCAAGCCTTTTCGAAGCATCTGAGTCTCTGGGGAGCTCCTTACGACATGAACAAGAATCAAATATATGCATGATCCTGCAACAAAACTCTGTGAACCCTCGTTGCTGGATTGATGACTGGCTACGTACGTACTCAGAAGATTTTGTCAATGCACATGATGTTGTTGGCCCCGCATAGTTGCATGTACAACCCCTTTAAGATACTCCTCAAAGATACCTAGAAGATGTGAATGTGCTCATCTACCTTGGCTTGAAAGTCTCTGTGTGACTCATTTAAGTTTTTGGCATTGCTTTGCAAAGGCAATACTATGTGTTGAGGTAATTCAATGGAGTTTTGAAAAAAGTTAACATTAAGGATCAATTTGTGGTAGTTGCCCAAAGTTTTAAGTGCCTAACCTTGGTTGTAGGCTAAAGCATCATGTAGAACTATTTTCAAATTTGCATGACTCGTCGTTTAAATTTATACTTTGCATGACTCGTGGTTTAGAAATTTAAAAATTAATGCTTTGCATGACTCGTGGTTTAAGTTTATACTTTGCATGACTCGTTATTTAATGATTCAAATTATACTTTGCATTGCTAAAAAAAAAGCATAAGAAACAAAAAATGTGTCGCTCATACTTATTAGACATCTCTCTCTCTCTCTCTCTCTCTCTCTCTCTCTCTCTCTCTCTCTCTCTCTCTCTCTCTCATCTTTCTCTTGCGTTCAACAGCTCTCATCCTTAGTCTTGAGTTCGTGTACTGAAAGGATGTCACTCTATCTCTTTGGTGGATTCGCGTTGGTGTTCCGAGTGCTAGAAAAGCAGGCAAAAGCACAGTAAAGCCAAATCTTTGATCTAGTCAATTCATGGTACAGGTAAGCGAACACTTTAATTGAACACTTTTTATGATGCTCGCTCCTTGTATCATGATTGTGAGGACAATATATTCATACTTGAACGATACTTGAAAATGTTTTGCAAATTGCACATGTAGCGTAATAAGTATTAGACATTTCTCTCTCTCTTTGAACAAGAAACTTTTGTTGCATGCAATGAAGATTAGTTGTTGGTTTACTTCTAGGCAACAAAATCTCACTTGTTGTTGAACTGTAGTGGCTTTCTTGTACAAAATAGCTGCATGCAACTCGATCCTCGGCTATTCTTGGGCTGGTTAGTCAGAATCATCTGACATCGATTCCTACAAAAGCTTTTATTCTTCTTGCAGTACCCATCATGAGCATAATGCGCAGTCGTTTTAGCTTATTGTATGGAAGTTGTAAATCAAACATGTAGGTCTCACGCTAAGTCACTCTCAACTGGTTAGTCAGAATCATGTGACATCGATTCCCGTAGAGTTAAGTCACATAAAATCAGCCACGATCTTCTCATATTCTTCGCTTTACATATTTCTTACTTATTTGACAATCTCTGCAGCTATATCTCCATCAGCTTATGCAGCGATGGATACACAATTTGCATGACTAGATTTGTTATTTAATGGTTGTGAAGATCTGGCTATTACAGACAACAACTATTTTGACATTGACGAACTTCGCGTCTGTTCTGGTGCAACCACAAATTGCCTACTCTACAAGAGTCGAAGCTTCAAAGCCCTGTCGACACCATGGGGCATACGTAGATATCGTAATATACAAAATTCTGTTCATCATATGTGAATCAGATGTGATTATGAACGATAGGAAAAGCACATATTTGGATGTATAGGTAGTTCGATTCTTGATCTGAAATACACGAGCACAATTGATAATAATTGAAATACTATGTGTAGCCACATAAATGATACTAAAATTTGAGCTAAAATTAGGAAGGCTCGGATCATACTTGCAAGTGAAGACGTAACTTGTGCTACCTAGAACTAATAAACGAATATAGGAGGTTTGCTTGCTGGATTCTAACTATTCTAACAACTAACAACTTCTTTTATGTTTTAATCAACGGCGTTGGCGCTGATCGGATTTCGTGCTTGACATATCTTTTCGAACCATGAGCTACATTTTTCTAGTTTAATGCAACTGAGCAACAATATGAAAAATTTCTTAAACAACGAAAAACTAGAAACTGGTCAAATTATATAATATAGGTTAAATTGGTTGAATCACAATAAAAAACAATCTTCTCATAATATTTATGTCCTATGCCAGTACAGCTTCTCACAAAGATCGAGAGATTGCAACTCAGAGCACATTAGGTGCTTGAATGAAAAAAGTTGGAGCACTCCAACCGCTAATGATTAACTCTGACAATGTAAAAATGTATTCGGCGAAATATGAGAAAGGAAACTGGACAACTATTCTTTGCAGCAAAAACTTGCTCGTGTGTTTTGAAGATTTACTTGGCCCTCTTTTCTGTGGAACTTATGAAAACGAAGCATCGGAGAGGTGAATTCAGTTATTTCATAGACTAATTAGCGTAGGCGCACAATGCACATTCTCAAACTTTCGACTGTAGGTCACGAAAGTTTTCATCTCATACCTTAGAGCATAAATCCTCGTGTGTGCTCAGTTGAGCCATGTCTAACATTATCTAAAGGCAACATGTTCAATTCAATCAATGGAGTTTGTAATAAAGTGAAAGTTAAAACATATTATGTGGTTGTTGTCTTAAATATGGTTTTTTTATCAAGCTAGATTTGCCAATTTTTGGCAATTCTTCACACTCCTCAAATTTAGCTTGATCTATCTACAACTCTCGAATCACCCACGTGCTAAGGCATTCAGACCGAAAGTTTTGGATTAAGTATAGAGTATTCTTGAAGCTTGACAGAGTCATTATCAATAGCTAGCTACTTACTTATCTGTAGATTTATCATATAGCTTTTCATTCTTCGAGAGCATTTCCCACCATATACAGATTATTAGCAATGGCAATCACTATTATTCAAGAGCATATTAGCATATCCAACCTCCTTTTTACTACATTTTCCGTAATCATAGCCATCATAATACTAGTTTATCAGAGACATATTCCATCATCCTCTTTATCAAACCAAAAGAGCAATCGTATGTAGCAATACTACGTATAGATTACAGCCAATCGAGTATAGTAAGAGCATTCTTATCAACCATATTCATGCTATAGTTTTTGGTAAATCCAAAACCAACTAGAAAGACAACGGTCCATCACATTTTTGAATGCATTACATATTGAAAAATGCAAGCAACATTGATCATACAAAGAGCATATGGTAGATCGCTGTAGTTCAAGTGTTAATACTCAGAAAATTAGCGCTGGTCAGTGGCCAGATCCGCATCAAAGAGGGCGCTAACCAGTGATTAAACACTTTTTAAAAAAGTTGATAATAATATTCAACCGTTGTTTGTTGTCCAGTGCTTTTCATAAGCCAAAAAGGTTGAAAAAAATACCTGAAAAATTGCCCACGTTTGCCCGCTGGGACAATGATTGCTTGTAGTATTATCCAATCCCAATATGCCAGTCAAACCTTGCTACTACACAACGGTAATCACAACACCCTGTGAGCATTCATCCTTAGCATGCATGCTTCCTTATCATCGAGCTACCATTCAAAACGTTCTCACCTTTGTTTGCAATACGATTGTTCTTCCAATAGCATCCACGAAATTAAAAGAACGAATGGAAATCAGTGTATGCCATTTGTGTAATTTGCGTGATCATGAGACTGCTTTTTGCAACTTCAATCCTCGAATAATTCAGCAATGGTATCCCCAAATGGGATATCGAGAACCACAATATGAAGGAAATCCAACAGCTAGACCTCGACAATCTGCTCTTAGATACCCAGAACGTTTAGCCTTACATGCCCCACCAAAGCACTCTGCTATACAAACTGATTATTGTTCCTATTTGGACAGTAGAGGTGTTAGAAGCCTTTGAAAAACTAAAAAAAGCATTAACTTCAGCACCAATATTGCATTCTCCAGATTGGACGATCTATACGATTTGCAAGCAGACAACTTACAAATCTGGAGAAGAATTATTTAACAACGGAACGTGAAGCGTTAGCCATGATTTTTTCTATTCGTAAATTTCATCACTACCTCATGTAAACGCATTTTGCATTATTCCTAGGATCCTTCGCTGAGATTTTTATAGCCTATTTTCATAAACCTGAACATGTCTGCAAATTTTGGTTCAAAACTTATCAGCTAAAATAGTATTCAGTGTAATGGACCCACCAAATTCACCTATAAGTTGGTTGAATTCGATTCATTCCTCACTTGTGCTAGCGAAGCTCTTGTCAATTTTTCCCGCAACCAAAGCCTTCCAAACTTTTTGAACTGCTTTCTAATATACTTTTGTGCATCTTACTTTTCTTTTTTGATCATCATGTCTTCCACAGATACTTCCCAATCTCCGTGTTATACTATCCATCGTGATGTCCCATCTGCAACGGACATCATGATACTTCCTAGCACAAGCATGGTCACTCAGTGGATGACCCTTGCGGAGCCTCTGCTTACCGCAATGGGTATTTATGAGAGAGCCTTTTTTGGGAGAATCAACATGGATTTCATCACTCTCGCCTTCAGTACGTGGAAGGAATAGAAATCCAAATTTATATCACCTTTCAGGGAGCAACACACAAGGTGCGTGTCACTAAGTCCACCCTTGCTGCTATAGGCATAGCTTCAGGTACACAAGCCTCACCCAACCATAAGCAGGCCAAACAGGCCATAAAATCTTACATTGATCTAACCAATGATCTACACTGGACCAATGATGGATACCTCCTCGATGCCATCATTGAGCATGTCATACACGCTGCTACCTAGCTACTGAATAACTTCCTGATGGTTGGCAACATCAAGAAAGACCGCATCACTTCATAGATCCTCCATATGATAGCTGACTCCTATACCAAGATAGCCAAAGCCTCTCTTGAACCATATAATTGATTCAAGACTGTTTCTGGGGAGCTCAAATGAGCTATTAAGAGCAATACTAAGTAGTAGTTTGCTGATGGTTCCTTGTTATCTCTTCTAGCCGCCTCTCACCTGGAAAACAAAATCCATGGCTTCCACCTGAATTTTGTGCTTTCGATCTATGAAGAAGCACCGGCCGAGTCGTCCCACCAGGCCTCTAGTTCACATAGTCGACATCGTCCACGCAGCGAGATCGTCATTCTTGACTTGCCTTTTGCATCATGATGTCGTACTAGAATACATCATCAGCTGCGCTTCCACCCCCTACTGCTATTCGCACTAAACTTCATATTCCCTCTGCCTCTGATGCTTCCCTCGCCTCTGCTTCCACTCAAGGATAGTCTGTGACCATTGGGGCTACCATTCCCATCACAGCTGCCCAGGACACCTCACCCCCCAACACCGAAGCTATATCACCAAACACGCAGTATTTCATGGATATGTTCGATGATTCCAACCCCCTTGGGGCCTCCAAAGTTTTTGAAATGCCCCAGAGCCCTGCGCCCTTTGAATTCCAATCCCCTGGAAGAGGATTCGAACAAATCCATGACACTACTGTCGGTGTTGAAAACTCAAGCCAGCAACTTCAAGCTGAAGACAGCCCAACCACACTTCGGGTCGACCAAGCTGCGAAATCACCGAAGCAGTTCGACGCCAACGTGCCTGAGGGTACGTTTGAAGAAGAAGATGTTTTTGAAGAAGAAGAAGTACTGGCACTTATTTCACGCCAACCAAGGACGGTACCATCAGGTCCGATTGTTGCTACCGCCTCCATGACAATAGATTTTGGTGATGCTCTCGGTTTGGTCTCAAGACTTGCACAAGTGATCCAGTCTATGCTTGACAAGAAAAAAGAAGTGGAGTAGTGAATTTCAGATCTGGGATCGGAAAACACTCTCATCACCAGAAGATTATCCAGCTATATAGAGAATTGAAGATCGCCAAGTAGCGCAAAGACAAATATGAAGCTGAAAAGAATATGGCACAGCAACACGCTGATCGCCTCAAAGGATACGTCAGCTCCCTACAAAATGCCCTGAAAACCACATAAGACTAGGTGGATAAGGTCGTGCAGGATGCAAAGCAACAGTGCAGCTGCTAAAAGGTCAATTACAGATGGTGGAACAGGATCACACATGTCTCCAAGGTGAATTGGATGCGACTACCCTTGAGCGTGATGTGTATCTTCAGACGCAAATACTAGATCATCCGGTCACTTCGACGTAGATCGCGTATTTGTTCAAGAAAGTGGAAACGTACAAAGTGGCCCTTCAAGGATTCCAAGGCCGCTCTGATTGGTAAAAAAACAGCTTCAACTGAGTTGGCAAAGATCAATCCACCTATACTGAACCAAAAGCACTTTATAGCACACAAATGTCTCACAAAGCCTTCTAAATTTAGGTTGCATTACATTGACATATTTAATCACAAACTATCCAAAAACGAGGCAAAATGAAACACAATATTCACTAGTTTTGCATTTCTTGATGAAGAAAACATCAAAACACTTCATCTGAACCTAAAAGCTGTATTTTATGACCTTACGAAGCCTAAGAATGACCTAATTAGGCTCTCAAATGGCTGATCCAAATTCCTAAAGAGTGGTGGCATTCAAATTCTTATGAAAATCTCTACCAGGAGACATATACTCCAAGATTCAACTCATAAGAACTTTCTAATTTGGTTTGGTTTAATGGAAATGGCTCAATCTCGGTTCCTGCAGCTATAACTCATCAAAACAAGCTCCCTTTGATCTATTCTCACTCAAATGAAACCAAATTTGGAGGTACAATCACTAGATTAGCAACTAGTAGCAAGGACAAAGCCAACACTACTCAAATCTAGGATCTAAGCTTGAGAAAATAAAATCTAAAGCTCACTTTTGATTAGGCTCTGATACCATGAAAAAATTTTACAGCAAATTCAATCCCAATCAATCCTAAAATTGATGGAGGATGCACAAATCAAAGATCTAGATCCAAACTATGAGCTAGAATCAAGACTAGTTACCAAAACTAGCTAATTTGGCATTTAACTCCACAATAGACACATAGATTTGATCAAATACACTAAAGTAAAGTGTAGCAAGATTTTCAGACCTGTAATCAACTTCAGTACCTTCCAAATCATGTAATTAATGCATAAAATCACTCACATCCAATAGCTATAACTCGCCACCCAAAGACAATGTTGATAGAAGTGGAAAAACTCGATTTTTCTTCATATTTGGATGGAGATCCCATCATACATTTATACATTTCAAGCTTGGATATGAACGTTTTAGGGCATCTCTGTACTTATCATAATCTAACCCTAACATCTAACCTAATAGGCCATTGGATCCACCCTAATATGGGGTCAAGATCTCAAGATCCAAAAACAATGTAAAACATGTTATGTTTAGCTCCTAGAATTTCTCTAGCTTATCTAAGCACACTTCGCATCACAAAACACGTCACAAATCATGGCAGGTGTTGAAGTGCACTTTATCCTCAGACCCAATGACATTACAGGTAGCACAATCAGTTCTAGTTATAAAACTATGCAACATCAAAACTTTTTTCATACAACATATCAAGGTTTGAATGAATAGATTAGGAGGAGGAAGGGGCTCCCCATAGCCAAGATCTACGGCATTCTAAAACCATTGTACAAGGACGAGTCCTTGAGGTTCTTATTTCATGGAAAAGAAAGGATAAGTGAAGATGGTATTCATTCTATTTTACTCACCTATGGTTCTCTTTCTTTGATTGATGACGTATCTTGCTTAGTTGAGATTCGCTTATCTCAAAGATCAAGTAAGACTATTCTAGTTTTGAATGAAGTCTTTAGTTTGGAATTAATTTGGTGACTTGATTATGTTTCCAAAACATCTAGAAAGCAAGATATTGTATCATCATTTGTATGCTCTTAAATTGAGTAAGAGCAAGTATGAGTTTAGTACTCATAGTTTGAAAAAAGGAGTTTTTTCATGTTTTGAGGCATATTGTGAACTTCTTTTGAGAGTAAGTGAAACATCCAATGAGGACACTCACATCCTTAAGAAAGTATTTAGCCTCAATTTGATCAAGTTAGAGTATGGTTTCAAGATTAGATCCTTTGTGGATAGAGTTTGTAGTGATTGGACTAATGAAGCTAGTATGCTTAATCTTGAATATTGCTCAAGGGATAATCTTGATCTATATGATCTTTGTAGTAATATGAGGCTTGGAGGCCTCGGATTTTTCAGATTTTTGTGCAGCCAACTTCATGCATGTGGACTTTGCAAACCCAGGATCGATATCAAGCATGGAGGAGGCACATTGGCATAGTAGCAAATTGGTGGAATATTTTTCAAAGGCATTTGGAAAAGATTTCCTGTCAAAGAGATCTTATCATGGTTATGGTAAGGGTGTTGCTATGATGGATTCTTTGATTATCCTCAATTCAAATTCAAAGCAAAGAATCCACACACAAAGAGTTTCTTCATCAACAATTCGACCAACCTTGGAGGATTTCAAGTTCAAGTGATCAAGCCAAGCTGATAACTTTTTAGGAGTGTGAAGAATAAAAAGCCATCCAACTTGTCTATTGGGGTTGATGAGAAAAATCATCTTGCTTGTGCATTTAGAACTTGTAAATATCATTCTCTAGCATGTACAAACTCGAGCTACATGACATGCGCAATGTCTAGATGGTCATATTTCACTTTTTTCCATTGTATATATCTAAGGTATGTGAATTGAGCACATGACCTTGTAGATTAGGGCGAGTTTGAGTTAGGTAGATCTAGATTTGATGACATGCATAAAACTAGATGACATGCAAAATTAGTTAGAGTGCATGCATGCAACATGCAAGTCAATATAAATGTTCTACATATGTCCAAGTCATCTAGGGAAGTCACATGCAAGGCATGCAAACATTGGACTGGCAAAGACTGGTTGAAGGTTCATAGAGAGATACTGATGTTTTTGTTGAAAGAGGTGTGTTATCTTCACAAAAAATAATTAGAATCAATTAGAACATTCATTGGACTTCTATCTTGGGAACTAACATTCACCTAAATTTTTGAGAGCTTTTCTAGGTCAGAGAAAGCTTCAATAGGTTGCAAAAAATTGAAAGTTTTATATACTTTATTTTTATTAGTAACTATCGCCTGGCTTCTAGAACTGGATAAGAACTCTCGCCTAATCCTAAAAATACCAAAATTTGGTATACTAGAGGGGGGCGAGAGTTGATTGGCCAATTAAGAGTGCATTGCTTCTTCTTTTTTTTATGAATTTTTCACAAGAGTTTCTTGATTTTTTTCTAAGAAATGGCTAGGAAGCAACCTTCTCTCTTCAAACTGGAGCTTTACTATTCCAAGGTGGTCCGTCTTGCAAGTAGCAAAGGTTGGTTCCAGATGAACATAAAGTTATCAGTGGCTAATAAAGAGTTTGCTCTCTTTCTTCTCCAAATTGTAGAATAAGTGAGTGATTTTTTATATTTTTTGGTTTCCAAGTGGATCTTAGTACTACAGTATTGTATTCCCTTCCCTACTCATCAATCAAAAGTGACTACAAGCAAGAATTCCAATCAAAATAGCTCAAATAATCAAAATCTAACCCTAAATCCACCAAAAATGCAACCTTACACTACTATGGCAAAACCAAGATGCCTAAATTCAAGCTAACATTCATCCAAACATCATAAGCATGCCAACAAACCAAAAATATGGCATTAATCCCTAGCAATGATGCCAAAATTGTAGGGACCTTTTCTCACCCACCTTCAAACCCTATTTCCAAGCAAATGCAAAGCAATTAGCTCTCGCAAATGGCCTAAAAGTCACCTTTGTTGCTATCTATTAATGAAATAACAATGTGATCACTAGGTAGACACGTAGGGTGCCAAATCCCTCACACTTATTCTCTAATCTAAATCTATCACATCTATACATAAGATGATGTCCCACCAAGGCCCAAAAAACTAGGTCCTCACAAGGTTATTAATTACATTTATGGCCTAGTTCGGAATAATGAGTTGTAACAAATAATATCGAGCATTGGAGTACCGTGTATCCAAGTCGATGATTATGTCAAATCCTATATGTTCTACACTATGGCCATATTTATCATAGCTTTTGTCAGTCACACTTTGGATTTGCATCTAAGTCAGAGGAAGGGCTTGCAACAATATTCTATTAGCGAAAACTTTAGCTGTGACATGCTTAATGTTCTTAATGTTGGCAATGATTTTACTCCAATTGTCATGTAACCATCCCAAGGGGAAAACTCTCCATAAGTACTAATGTAAATTTTGTTGTAAGTGACCTTATTATGATTGTTCACAATGTGACAATTTCAGTTGTAAGTGACCTTTGAATGATAGTTTGTAGTTTGTAAACTGCATATTTGGATATTTGACCAAAAGTAAAAAAACTTTATACTTATGGATAGTTTCATAGATTTCAATTATTTTCATTGAGGCTCTCAGGTTATAATTGTTTGATCATGAATAAACATGTGTTTTTTTTAACTAACATGAGATATTTTTGCTCTTTAAGATATACATAAGACCCTATGAAAAATTCACATATTTCGCTATAATAAATGGTTCAAGCCAATACTCTTTGAATATTCTTTGTATTTGAATTTTTCTAGAAATTATGACTTGGTTGCGATTACTTTATCAAGATTGTAATCATATAACATTACTCATGCTACATGCCAAAAAACAGGTAATGATAGCATTGCATCATGTTTATGTACTTCACTTTATTAGGTGATTTTCCAATCTTAGGAGAGGGCATAGAGACAAGCATCTATATTAAATCTTTTTAAAACATATTTTTTATATCGTGATACCTAAAGACAAGATGCTACTCGACATGAATAATTGAGAATAGATCTGTGAGATATGGTTTTATTTTTTAATTTAAATCTAGTGCATTGGGCAAATTTATTGAAATTTTGTAATCTTTTTTTTTTACCACATTAGATCTTTAATAATGTTTTTTACCTTTAGTAACATATTTTTACCTTTAGTAACATATCAAATCTTGAATTCTATAACTACAAGGAATCAACTCAAAAGCATTTGCCCTTATATCTTCAAAAAATTTAATAGAAAAAGGTAATTGGAAATGTTCTATTCAAAACAATGAAAAAATGCTTAATATGTTTTCTCACATTTTAGTCAAATAATTTAATTACACTTTCCAAATTTTTGATTTTTCCTATGAAAGTTTCCTAGAAACGTTAGAGAAGTTTGTAGCCTCGAGAACAAAAAAGGCCTCATTTTTTTTGCCCCACTTGACAATAATTATTGATAGCTTCTCTTTGAATTAAAAACTTCTGATAATTAAAAAGTGAGCTCGTGGAGTTAACTTTGCAATAAACTACTTGAATCATAAATGGAAAGAAATTGACTTTTTCACTACTTAAAACAAAAAATTTAATACTGGAGTTGTTTTTAGCACACTTCTATGCGCGTGCGCACAAAAATGCACATAAAATCTTGGGTCACTTGACGAGACATAACATGCCATCAAATGATTGAAATTCCAATCCATTCTAGTATGTGGAACTAGACTCAACTTTTCATTGTGTTATTGTAAGACTTTAAAATTTTTTCTCTCAATTGATGGCAATTTACCTCCAAAAAACTTTAATTTTCAGCACTTTACATGCGTAACTTTACGTGCACATATATTTCTCTATAGGACTCCAAATTTAAATTTTTTTTATAGACATGTTTCTATGGTCATAAATGATTTTTGAAAGTAGATAGCCAAAGAAAGAGTTGTAAAAAGCAACTCCAAAAGAGCTGCAACTTTCTACCACCTTTCAATAATTTTCAACATTTTTCAGCACTTGACATGGGTAACTTTAGATGCACACATATATATAATTTCTACATAACTCCAAATTGAAAAAAATTCAAGAGACATGTTTTGATGTCATATAATTCTTTTTAAGATAAACATCCCAAAAAACATATTATTAAAATCATGGTGTTATACACTCAAATATGATACTTCCAAATGGGCAACTTTGGATGCACGTATCTATCTCTATAGACCTACTTTGATTTTTTTTTTATAGGCATGTTTTTATAATCATATAGGATTCTAAAAAGTATACAGCCAAAAAATTGAATGTAAAATTCACAATAAAGTAGTCCCATATATGAAAATATTGAAGTTTCATCAGTACCCCCACATGTTTGACACATCATATCCTATACATAAGTTGCTCAAAATGAAGGTCTCAATTTTTAATCAGTAAATGTATATATGAAGAACACACATGTGAAAGGATTCGATGTGATTCATCATAGTTTATGAGATATGATTTTTTGAATAAGTGCTTCAAATGCACACTTTTGTGCACATTGTGTGACAACACTCATCAAAACCATTCTTTTTGGAGAGCACAATTGTGTTGCCTACAACATTATTGCAATCTCTCTTTTTTGTCAAGTCCAAATGGCCCTATCTACAAGGCTACAAACAAGAAAGTACTTTAAGGTAATGTATTTTCTAATTTGGACAACTCATCTACTTTTTGAAAAATCTCAACCTCATGACATTATAGAAAATATGGCCATCTTAACTCCAAACTATGTTAAGTACACTACTCAATAATATTTGTAAGTTAAATGTGCTATAAATTTTTGATATGTTGTTTTTATATTACTTTGTAAAAGAAGCATCTCTCTCTCTCTCTCTCTCTCTCTCTCTCTCTCTCTCTCTCTCTCTCTCTCTCTCTCTCTCTCTCTCTCTCTCTCTCTCTCTCTCTCTCTCTCTCTCTCTCTCTCTCTCTCTCTCTCTCTCTCTCTCTCTCTCTCTCTCTCTCTCTCTCTCTCTCTCCCATGGATGGTATCTAGCTATGGTTTATTACATTCAGAATAATAGAAATGCTGGGTATATGACCCCATTTTGTTTAAAACATATGGTGGGCACTTCCTAATTTTAAAAAAAAGACCTCCACTTTCGCTTAAGGCAATTTTGATGGCCAAGATCATCCAAACATCATCGTACGGCCAAAAATGTTTATCCTCTCTACAAGTTATCAAGTGGATGTTACCACTTAGCCTTAATACTTTCATAAGCCTTCACCTATAAAAAGAGTGGTATACTCCCTCAATTCTTCACCACTCTTCTTCTTCTCTCCTTTCTCCCTCTCCTCTTTGGAAAAACATGATTGGAAACATAGCGCCCATCTACAAACAATTGAACAACAACCCGACATACAACTGGTAAGAGATATTCTACATGATCTTATATGCATATGAAATGAACTATGATGATAGCACATTGTCACATTTTGCTTATGAATCAATGCTCACAGCCTTCAACGTTGGAGCTCAGCCATCTACCATCTCTTTTATATCCACTTTGATGGTTTTTATGTGAAAAGCTATGTATTACATTGAGCTCTATTACAATCTGCCCAGCACTAGCCATATTGGATATGTAATCATTGATAGTAGTGATCGACCTCTATCCATCGTTGTGGAGGAGTGGATTGTATGCCTTGTGATAATTTGTTTATGGCATGTGAATCTGCCCATCGTTGGACATTAATGGTAGAGCACCTACCTATGTATAAATTTGCTTTGAATTCATGTAAGCAACCCTTTGTATGCAATATAACATGTTTTTCTATGAATTTGGGAGTGGACAACGATGATAGTCCATCTCTAAATGCGTTGTTTTTCATCACTAGCTTGATTACTTCTTCGGTATGTTAGTAGCACGTAATGGCTTGGAGTCCATCGTTGCTGGACAACAATGGTCTACAAGCATTCCAAAAAGTAGCAAGCAAGGTATGTAATAGACTATCACTCTTTAGATTTAAGTCAATATGAGAAATGAAATACTATACTTTACAATACATCGTAAAAGCTTATATGAGTAGGATTTGGAGAAACTTGTAGTGTGATGATAACACTTTCTTTTGGGCTTGTGAATACTCACATCTATAAGAATAGACCCAGATTCGGCATAGATCATTTTTTGTTTAAGACATTCACAAGAAAACATGACATCTTCACAAGATTCACTTGCAACTACCATTCAGGTTGGTGATTCCTACATATCTCGGTTGCTTTTATGCAAATGACGAATTTACCGCATTTCTCACTAAAAGAGTTGGCATGTTAAGAAGCTACTAATGGCATTAATTTATTTTGAATGGTCGTATCTAAACAAATGGACATTGTAAGATGATGATAGAGAGTAGAAAAATGTTCCTACCTTACCTACATCTAAAAATAGTAAATGACCAATCTAATTTTCATTTTTTAATCATACCTCACTAAATAAGACAACAAGTATAATTGTTCTTCAGTTTTTACCTATTTAAATAGGTAAATACCAATGAAACAAGTATTAATAACCTAGACGCTCTTAATGCACATGGAGTTGTGCAAGAGATCGCCACACTCGTAGGGATTGGAATGACATGGATTTTCTCTAATCCTATTACAAGTGCTAGGGTAAAGTTCTTGGCCAAGTATAAGCACACACATGTATTGATTTACTTTTAAGACACGATTAGTAATTAAAATGTATGAAATAGAGCGATAGCTGGCGGACTCTTGGAAAGAGTGGATATGCTCAAGGGTTACGAAAATGGTGCATTACCTACGTTTTATACGATAGGTTTAAGTATTGGTATTGTGAAAAATACAACAAAATAAACCCATTTGATCCTAGAAATGATGGAGAAACCACCTACTTAAGATCCAAACAAGATCTATAAGCTAGATTACTATTCAATCCATTGATTCCTAGTTTATCTTGGCTTCAACTCCATGAATTAGCTCCAAAACTCTTCACACGTGTGGATGTACGACCTGCTGCTGCCTGTTTATCTTGGCTTGAACTCCTTGAATTAGCTCCAAAAACTCTTCACATGTGTGGATGTATGGCTTGCTGCTGCCTGTGTACTATATCTTGATTCCTAGTTTATCTTGGCTTGAACTCCATGAATTAGCTCCAAAACTCTTCACATGTGTGGATGTACGACCTGCTGCTGTCTGTGTACTATATATGCAACTCCGTGAAAAGTCAGAATTCCATACATCCTCTGTTCTAGACTGAAAATATCAATTCTAACCTCATTCACCAAAAAACTATTCAAGAAAAAGTTAGAAATCAGTTTTGATCTGATTCATTAGTATAAGCTCTAAATGTGATGATGTAATTGGTGTACAATTTATTTGGTTTACTGTATATGGTTGTGTTTGGGACGTGACCCGTTAGGATATATTGATCGGGCATTGATCCCGTAGATGGCTACTTGGGTTAGTCGGGTAGCCACACATAGGAAGAATTAGCCTGTACAGAGTTATTTACAGTACTTTCTATACTTGGGGCATGTCCCAAGTTTGTCGGTCGAATTTGGCCATATTGGGCCCGACCTTAGTTTGACAGGTGGTAGGCCAATTTTAGGACACTTGCCTTTTCATGCAGTTTGTGAATACTCTATATGTATAGTGTTTCTTTGTAATCTAGCAACTTTTGTTGTGCCATCTTTGAGAGCTTGTGAGGAGTGACTATGGTGATTGTGTGATGTGATCTGCATACTGCACTAGATCCTTATAGGATTTTAACATGGTATCAGAGCTACAGGGTGTCGCAAGTATGCACGATCCGGTGGAGCTATGGGATAGCATCTTTCACCAGGAGAAATAGCACTCAAAGCGTCTAAGGAGAGAGGACTCCATACAGGGTATAGGCAGTCCGGATGGCAGGAGACAACAAAGTTCCTTCGATCGGAGCTTCGAGGAAGATCAGAACAATCGTCGTAGGTGGATTCCGGAGAGGATTCACGGAGAAACTTGCAGTTTCAGTGATTTCAGGGAAATCGTCGATGGTGGCTTCATCATTCACTGTGTGGACAGCCATTTGGTGCAACGGGGCTTGCATAAGAATGCAAAGAGCAGTGATGGAGAGCCATGGCAATTTACAGGGTCAAAGTGGATGGAAAACAGAGAAAATTTGGAAAATTTCTGGTTTTGTGGGGTATTGACGGATTTTTGAGAAAATCAGCTTGTTTGCAATCAATATCACATCAATTGGAGAACTATAAATTGGATAAGATCACTGGAAGTAGGGTGACCTCAATGCTGTAGGAAGCTGCAAGAAGAACCACTGAAAAATGTGGTGAAATGCCCAAGAAATCTCTCTCTTGCACAGGGCTAGGGTTTATAAGTGAAAAATCAGTGTTTTTTAGCTGTGGTTGACATATTTCAGACCTATAAAGTGCTGATAGTGGGCGCCCTAATGTTGCCAAGACGATCTTTAGTGGTCATGGACGGTCGTGGAGAGGCAAGGAAACTGGATCATATCCAAGGAGGGCGGCCAAAACCCTAGCTATGGTGTTGGTGAAGAAAGAAAGCAAAGAGAGAGAGGAGAAGCTCGTGGCTCAGCTCGCGCACATTAAACAAGATGATCTCATAGCGCTTCTAAGGGTCCAGTGCATGAAAGGGATGAAGTCAGCATGCAGGAATGTACATAATCGTCGAATTATGGTCCACGTTAATCAACGATGGAGATCGCAAGCTGGAGGACGAAGCAACGTCGTTGGATGTAAGCCAAGCCATGGGATGGTCTTGAAGTGGGCCTTTGAAGATTTGAAGGCCATTTTTGAAGGTTTTTCATTAAAAATCTTCATGTGAAATTCCAATGAAGGGAGCCAAAGTCTAGAATGGACTCTTCTTCATTAAAAATCTTCGAAACGAAGAACCAGTTCAAAATTGCAAGTCACCCTTTGGAAAGAAAAAAACCTTGGCTAGAAGGCACCTATTTTGGCCATTCTTGGACCAGAATTACCCCTGAAACTGGCTGCTCAGAGCCAATGGACAGAGCGACATCATAGAGCAGGGAGAAAGGCATTTTGGGGAGTTTTCGTCACCATTCTATTGAGCGGAGTGCACATTTGGGAGTACAGGTTGGCATTACAGCAAGGGGCCAGTTTTGGACATGGCATCGATGGGGAGGCATCTACCATCACGGGTGTGGATAAGCTATCTATAGCTTTCATGCAGTTGGTTGTATTTGCAGGAGTCTAGGCTTGGCACAAGTTTTGGAATTTCTATGGTGCAGATTCTCAGGTGGTGAGATCAGAATTAAGCCTAGAGAAAGTCACCCATAACTTTATACCTCAGTATGATCAGGGAGACAGTAGTCTCGGGATCCCATGAGCGACAACTCAGAGATATGCTTGCGTTGGCATGGTGTCAGGTGGCACATAGCCAGGGAGAGCGAGCAGATGCTAGGAGCTAGGTGGAGCAGGTGATGCTTTGGAGTTTGTCTTGTCTAGCAGGATGGTGATCAGGATCGGAGATATTAGGTGAGCATAGTATGTGGATGATGAGTCCATTGGGGTGGCACTCAGGGAGATGCTACAGTTGCTCAGGTATGATATGTCATTTTATGTATGGACGATGTTCTTTAGCTGGTGCATCATGTGTGATGACCTAGGGCTGGGTCATGCCTACTTGGAGGTAGGTGGCATGGAGTGTACCTGGAGGTGGTACATATCCTGAGGGCATGTAGAGCATTACGGGATGATGTGGATCCAACATGCCCATGGTTGTGAGCCAGTAGGGATGGAGATGGTTGCTCAAGGAGTGATAGTTGATACTTTGGTGAGTAATCAGGTGAGCTGCATGGTCATATGCATGGTAGTCTCCAAGTTGGCATCACATGTTATTTCTATCTATCATCTTTTGGTAAGCAGGTTTTGGTTAGATCCAGTTGGAGTCTAGTTGCACTACAGGTGAACAGATTCTTGGGGAGCTATCAGTAGGTAATGGATATTTGGTGATCAGATGGTACATGGTACAGTGTTCTGGAGCTATCCTACTTGATATGCTATGGATCGTGGATGAGATATTCATCACGATAGTGGATCTAGTTTGCATTTGTTTTGGTTTGGAATGATATGATGGATGTGTGAGGAGATAGGCTCCTTGGTGGGAGGCCTATGTACTGGTCAAATCAGAGTTGGCAACGTCAAGCATGGAAAGTTGAACCTACATGGGATGTAGGATAGGCAGATCATCATCAGTATCTCTGGGAGGTGGGCGAGCTACTTAAGTATAGTCTATGGTGAGGTTTGTGTACATTCATTCATTAAGTGGATGGGGATCAACTTTTAGGTCTTATTGGATAGGATGTCAGGGCAAAGCGGCTTGGAGCATAGCTTTGTTTGGGAGATACATCAGGGATGAGGCTTGGAGCGCTCATTGGTTCGAGATGGTTGATCTTGGATGATGTATGAGGACATCTATGTGATATGCTTGGACATGAGGGCATCTTGGTTACAGGTGCAAGCCATGGTTGAGGACCTGATTTGGTGACTAGTGGTGTAGCAGCGGATCTACAGGTGGCACAGGTGTTGGTACGACGGGATACCACTTATGGGCAGGCCTTGGTCATTTATTTGATGCTTTATCATTCGTGTTGGTTTGCATGAGTGTGTGTGGGCTTGCATGTTACCTTGTCACGAGAGTCTAGATCTGAGTTGGAGTTGTATGTGGTTGTGCATTTGCTACGTCAGAAGCAAAGTAGTCACTTTATGCTCATTGACTTGTCATTGTCTACTAGTTGTCTATCTGGTGAGGGTGCAATCTTATGGTGGCAGTAAGATTTCCTCAAGTTGAGCCTCAGTAGCTCATTTATGTCAGCTTTACAAGTTTGTGCTTGTAAGTGTCTGATAGGATGTTAGCCTAGCTAGATGGAGGATGTAAGTCTCATGGTGGTAGTGGGATTTCCTCAGTTTGATCCATGACGCTCATGTGGTCCACTTGTGTTCAAGTTGGATTGGGGACGAGTCAGTTGGTCGAGAGTATGGTAGACTCTCTGTATGAGCATTGTGTTTACATGATACTTTGTGAGTCAAACCTGGTGGTTTGTTGGTGTGCTTGAGTGTGAGTCAAGTACAGAGTAGCATGGACATGAAACATCTTTTGGACACTCCAGACATTGCTACAAATTATTGTTTTTCACTCTTATCACATTTGAGCTTAAAGGAGAGAGAGTTAGAAATCAGTTTTGATGTGATTCATTAGTATAAGCTCTAAATGTGATGATGTAATTGGTGTACAGTTTATTTGGTTTACTGTATATGGTTGTGTTCAAGACGTGACCCGTTAGGATATATTGACTGGGCACTGATCCCATAGACGGCTACTTGGATTAGCTGGGTAGCCACACATAGGAAGAATTAGCCTGTACAGAGTTATTTACAGTACTTGCTATACTTGGGGGCATGTCCCAAGTTTGTTAGTCGAATTTGGCCATATTGGGCCCGACCTTAGTTTGACAGGTGGTAGGCCAATTTTAGGACACCTACCTTTTCATGTAGTTTGTGAATACTCTATATGTACAGTGTTTCTTCGTAATCTAACAACTTTTGTTGTGCCATCTTTGAGAGCTTGTGAGGAGTGACTATGGTGATTGTGTGATGTGATCTGCATACTGCACTAGATCCTAATAGGATTTTAACAGAAAAGATAGCAAAATACTGCTAAACAGCTTCCTAGCTTGAATGGATAGAAAAATCTTCATACACCTAATGGTAGTAGCATTCAAAGCATGGTATGGCTCTGATACCATGTGAAAAATCCAGAAAATTCACACGTGTGGGGATCCACAAGAAATATCTGAATGATCGATACCATGCTTTATGGTGGCACACAGATCACCTGTAGAGCAATCCTGCAATCTACCAACAGTTCTAAGGCTAGAGCACAATCTAGAATGCTACTGTTCAAAGCAATACTAATTCCTCATAGAGAGAATACATAAGCAAAATAATGTATGAAGAATGCCTTCTACTCGAGTTAGAAAGAGAATACCAAAAACAAGCAAAATAGCATGAGATCCAATTTTAACATTATGACGTTACCAAAGCTTGATTCATCATTAGATATGAATGAGAATGATATGTACATATATAGGAGAGCCAAAATTCATGGTACTCCTTGCATTCAATGCATTCCCTACACCTAATCAAGTGTAAACTATTACTATATTGACACCTAACAACTTGCATGCTAAAATTGCACCTAACTTCTACCTATTTTGTCCAAATGTCAATTTCTCAACTCTGAGCCTACAAAACTGCATGTGTCCAATACTGTTTACATGCCTTGCATGTGACTTCCCTAGATGACTTGGACATGTGTAGAGCATTTATACTAACTTGCATGTTGCATGCATGCACTCTAACTGATTTTGCATGTCATCTAGTTTTATGCATGTCATCAAATCTAGATCTACCTAACTCAAACTCGCCCTAATCTGCAAGGTCATGTGCTCAATTCACATACCTTAGATATATACAATGGAACAAAGTGAAATATGACCATCTAGACAGTGTGCATGTCATGTAGCTCGAGTTTGTACATGCTAGAGAATGATACTTACAACTTGTAAATGCACAAGCAAGATTATTTTCCTCATCAACCCCAATAGACAAGCTGGATGGCTTTTTATTCTTCACACAGTGAAGTGGGCAAAGGTTTGTTCTTGAAATAGTTTTTTGGAAAATACCATTTTTTATCATCTAAACCATTGCCAATTTGAAATTTTATTCTGATATCTATAAGAACCTTTGTTGAGTCTAGCACAATTATATTATACTATTTTTCATCTCCAGTTAAGTGGGCGAAGGTTAGTTCCATCAGAATAACATAGAATATTTCAAAATTGTCTTGATGAATCTCTGGTAGGAGTCAATCTATAATAAGAAATCCAAATGTGGATTCTTTAAGCATGAGACTCAGTCATAAGATTACGACTTATGAGATCAAGATTGACACGAATATTATCAACATAGCTATCGATTGGCTGATAACACAAACTACTAAGCAAGTTAAATCATTTTTTGGATTTACAATTTTCTTTTGGAGATTTATTTAGGATTACACTAAGGTGGTGGCACCACTCAATAATTCGACAAAAGACATTGTTATCAAAAATAAAAAGAGGAATGAATATAGTCTACATGTTGTATGGAATGAGGAACTGAATTAGTCTATTGATAAACTTAAAATACTAATTGTTTCAACTCTTGTTTTACGTATTGTAGATCATAATCAACTTTACGTCATTAATATCAATGCAAGTGATACTACAATTGGAGAAGTTCTATATCAAAATGATAGGCCATGTTCAAAAGCAAAGACTTCACTAGTTCTTAGTTGTGTTATACAACACAAGAAAAATAATTATTTGTAGTTATCCATGTCCTTAAATGTTGGATTTATCTCCTCTACTCTCCTAAATCCTATATTAATCTGCCTCCATTCATGCTACTACATTTTTACTTGTGTTGTCCCACAGTATGCATATTTGAACTGTTTGTCGCTACAGTCTACATTTTTACTCAAGAATTTCCACAGGCGAAAAACTTGACACTGTCGCCTTTTCACCTTCAGGCCATCCTGAGCAACTAAGTGTTTTGCGACATAGTCTGCATAAATACAAGTAAACTTGAATAGGCGAAAAAGTCGAAAATGCGAAAAATGCGACAAAGTGTCAAAATTTTCGCATTTTCACTAGCGTCAATTTTAGCAAAGCCCGACATCGCGGCTCCTCACACTCATTATATGCACTGTGCAATCAGATTTGACAACGACGACCACCCACGATCTCCTATAGATGGCACAACCACTTTTGTACCTTCTTCATTTGCACATCTGTAAAATTTGTGTATATAGTGAATATTTGTGTATTTACATACAACAGAGAACGAAGCATGATTTGTAACATTGAGACAGACATTGTAAATACATCGATTCTTTCTTTCAGATTATGATTAGCTTTGTGAAGCACACGGTTACGTCTGCTATTGTTTTGTGCTCACCTGCATTATTGACTTGTATATTTTGTTATACTTAATCTGATTACAACTCTATTTGGTTCTGCGTTCAGATTTGTGTCAATACTGCAATGCTTTTCATGTTCTGTCTGACTATCCAATTGATTTGTTTGGTTGTCTGCTTGTCATTTCCATTACCACCGCGCATTAGAAGCTCTAAAATTATTATGTTTTTGTGTTCGCCTACTAAGTCACCAGTAGTGCATGGACCGAGAAGATTTGAGCGAACTGATCCTCCTTCCAATTTTCTTCCGACATGGTATCAGAGCCAAAGATATCAGAACCTATTTGATTCTTTAAGCGGTTTCATTTCAGAGCTATTTCTATAGCCTGATAAGCTTCCACAGAAACAAGACTCTACTAGCCGATAGAGTGATTGTCTTATTGTTCTATAATTTAGCACCAGATTTTCATACTTAAGTCACTGATAGTTACTCCTATCACCTAGACTAATCTTCTCCACTCACTCAGCCAATTTATGGCTAATCCTGGCATTACCCATTGGAAGGCTCTCATAGGAGTCATGAGATATATTCGAGCTACCATAGACCAGTGCATCTACTATGGAGAAGTCAACAATGACAATCTTCATCAACTCAATGGATATTCTGATGCAAACCGGGGAGGAGATGTAGACAATCATAAGTCCACATTTGGATTTACATTCTTCTTCAACGACGGTCCTATCTCATGGAACAGTCATAAGAAAACCACTATTGCTCTTTCATCTACAAAAATAGAATACATTGTTGCTTCTCAATCTATTAAAGAAGCATTTTGGTTGAGAAATTTACTGTCAGACATTAGTTTGAATCAGTACAGCCCTACAATTATATTTTGTGATAATCAGAGTGCTATTGCTTTATCGGCCAACCCTAGATTTCACTCTAGGAGTAAGCATATTGAGATATGATATCACTATATTAGGGGCAAGGTTCTCAACAAGGAGGTAAGCTTAACGTACTGTAGAATGTAGTACATGGTTGTAGAGATATTTACAAAGGCATTAAGTATTAATACACACAACAAGTTTTGTGCATTGCATAGTTTGAATATCAAGGCATTCACGGATCCAGATTAAGGGAGGGGTGTTGGATTTATCTCCTCTACTCTCCTGAATCCTATGTTAATCTGCTGATATTCATACTACTGTATTTTTACTTTTGTTGTCCCACAGTCTGCACATTTGAACTGTTGTCGCTACAGTCTACATTTTTACTCAAGAATTTTCACAGGCGAAAAACCCAACATTGTTATCGAAAAACTTGACAACGTCGCCTTTTCACCTTTGGGCCATTCTGAGCAACTAAGTGTTTGGCAACACAACTTGCATATATACAAGTAAACCTGAACAAGCAAAAAAGCCGACAATGCGACAATCTACATAAATACTCGCAATTTATGACAAGCAAATAATGCAACAAAGTGTCACAATTTTCACATTTTCACCAGCGTCAATTCTAGCGAAGCTCAAAGGCGCGATCTCCTCATTCTCGTTCAACACTTTTGTACCTTCTTCATTTGCACACCTGCAAAATTTTTGTATATAGTGAATACCATTTTTGTGTATTTACATACGATAGAGAACAAAGCATGATTTGTAATATGTGAGACAGACATTGTAGGTGCATTCACACATCGATTCTTTCTTTCAAACAAATTGTCAGTAATAGGTTCATAATCTTCGCAGATTGTGATTAGCTTTGTGAAGCACGCAGTTACGTCCACTATTGTTTTGTGCTCACCTACATTATTGACTTGTATATTTCATTATACTTAATCTGATTACAGCTCTGTTTGGTTCTGCATTTAGATTCGTGTCAATACTGCAATGCTTTTCATGTTCTATCTGACTATCTAATTGATTTGTCTGGTTGTCTACTCATCGCTTCTGCTAACACCGCGCATTAGAAGCTCTAGATTTATTATGTCCTTGTGTTCGCCTACTAAGTCACCAGTAGTGCACGCACCGAGAATATTTGAGTGGACTGATACTCTCTCCAATTGTAGCTCATTTTAGACTAAGAGATTAACTTTTTTGAAGTTATATTAGTTTAAAATACATTCAATAAAATTTTTTTGAAAGTGTGGGAAAGTTGTTAATCGAGTTTTAGAGAGATTCAAATTTGAATTTTGGGTACTTTGAATCTAGACCCAAAAATAGTAGGGTTTACATTTTGGAGGAAAAGCCAAGTGGTCAAATAGGGTTTGGACACTCTATAAAAGGATGTGGAGAGACACGTCTTCTCTCTTATCTCTCTTATTTCATCATTATACATGGTTCTCTTTGGGTTCTACTACTCATTGGTACACTCTCATGATGTTATCTTGCAGTTCTATGTGTAGAATGATCATTTATTGTTATTTTTGGTTTCACATGTGTGAAATATAGTAGGGTACTATAATTGTATAGAAAGAAAACATATTCTATGTTCTGGTTCATGTTTGATCAGTATCTCTTAGAGTTTGCATCTCATTTTGTATGTAGATGCTGATTTTTCTGCATTGGCAGGATTGTTGGTTTGCTCCTTATTGTAACCAAAGATCAGGAACATGGATTGGATCTTGAATGATCTGAAGTCCTTCACATGGTATCAGAGCTCTTGTGTTTCAGGTTATGAAAGGAACAGCCATATTGAGCAAGGATTTGGAGGAGTTACCAATGCTAGAGCATGCTAGATTGATCTCTGCTCAAAAATCAACATTTTTGCAAATGTAGAATGGATCTTTTGTAGGTCAAAACTCAATAGAGGTTTATATACTTGATCAATTCTGATTTCACACTTGGTTTACTGGAATTAGCCAATTTTTGATGCATGAGACCATCAGAGATGACTCTTCTTCATCCTCCTCCTCCTCCTGATGTGCAATGTTGCTTTGCTTGCTCTCTTGTGCCTTATTCTTCTTGAGACATTCTGATGCAAAATGTCATTTCTTTCCACAAAAAAAACATTTGAACTTGGACTTGTCCTTGATCTTGCCCTTTGAGCTTGAAGCATCATCCTCTTCCTTGGTGTCCTTGAAGTGCTTCTTCTTGCCATTGGTCTTCTTCTTGCCTTTGAATGAGAAATTTGCTTTCTCATCACCATCTTGCAGAGACATAGAATTCATTCTTGCATTGGTGTGCATCATCCTACACTCTTCAGCCACTAATATGCTATGAAGTTTTTCTATAGTGGACAAAGTGTATTGGATTGCGAAGCTTTGGACCAAATTAGAAAAGCCACTCCCTAAAACATTAAGGACAATCTGAACAAGATCTCCATCTTGAATCTTCTCTCCAATGGAAGCTAACTCCCTATTTAGAGATTTGATTCTGAGCACATAATCCTGTGCACTCTCATCACTCCTCTTCATGCTTTGCAGGATCTGATTCCTAAGCATGAGAACCCTCGAAGTATTACTAGACTCATAGATTGATTTTAAAGATTCCCAAGCCTCTTTAGCACTTTTACATGATGATACCTCCCTTAGAAGATCATTGCTCACATTCATTTTCACACAATGAAGTGCTAGCCTAGATCTCTTCTTGTATCTCACTAATTCTTGTGCACCTAGAGGTTCATCTTCATCATCAATTAGAAACTCATAAAGATCTTGGAGCACCATGAGTGACTCCATCCTCACTTTCCAAATAGCATAATTGGTAGAATTTAACCTCTCACTAGCTTCTAGAAGGTATGCTCCAACTGATCCCATCTTACTAGTGAAATTCTACACACAAGATATAGACTTGATTGAACTTGAAACTCACAAAGGTTTCTAACTTGTAGTGTTCCAATCAAATTTGATTTCTAATCCAACAGATGGACTTGTAATCATAGTTCTATCACTCCCTCACAAGGTTGGAATGAAAATAAGATGAAGTGAAAACGACTCTCAAGCAAATTTTGCCAATCTTGGCTATTTTTGGACAATAGAATGACTCTCTTTCTCTCTATCACTTTGATGTACTTTCAAGACCTATTTTTCACTTTAAGAGGGCTTGAATTCAGCCTAGATTAATTAGTTATCATGAATCAAATCCAAAACTAATTAATGGCAAGTGATTTTGGTAGCTTATCCTAGGATTTGCACAAAAAATTACATCAAACTGACTCCAGATGAAATTACAATGGTCCAATAAATATAGGGGCTTAAATGCTGGTTCAGAGTTGCCCACACGTGTGAATCGTATGGATTTTGATCCAAAAAATGTTTGGGATCAAATCCCCTCACCAAAACTTGGATACTAGCTCGCCCTTCCAATACTAGCTTTTTGCACCCAAAACCTACTAAAACTGGATTAGTCTTAAACACTAATCAATAGCCTTGTACTTGTCTCTGATACCATGTTGAAAGTACAGTACTAAGGACCATAAATGGATATTTGAATGATCCACAAGGTTGATTGTGTGCTTGATTAACAATCTATCAGATACTAGTCAACAAATCAAGATCTAGTTTAGCAGCTTGATAGAAAACAAGTAGAGACAATCAAATCATTGATCAAAAACTTAATACTTAGTTCACACGTGTGAAAAGCAAGCTGTTGTATGGCCTGTAGATAGAGTTTGAAGTGTGCCAAATCTGGGTTTTATTGGAATCAATCACTATCATCATACAAAGAGAGAAAATTCAAGTTTCTCCTTGAGGCTCCAAAAACTTTCTATCTCCTCACTATGGAGAATGGAAATACATAGTAAAAGACACTTCCTTTGAAAAGTTAGGTGAAAATCCAGCATGTAACAAGGAAGTAGACTCAACTTTCTTGCCTAAAGTTAAAACCCTAGCCTAGATCCTAGAGTCATGCTTGGTAGGTACATGGTAGGTACAAATCTCATCATAAATCAAGGTCTAGATCCTACAAAGTAGGAATCACTACCAAATGGACACAACCACTCCTCTTGACTCGTGGTAACCTAAATTAGGTGTAGATTGCCATGTGGCACTTTGGCCATACAAGT
Organism: Diphasiastrum complanatum; assembly: GCA_029204225.1. Classification (NCBI taxonomy): domain Eukaryota; kingdom Viridiplantae; phylum Streptophyta; class Lycopodiopsida; order Lycopodiales; family Lycopodiaceae; genus Diphasiastrum; species Diphasiastrum complanatum. The sequence continues at coordinate 64,305,482 of CM055094.1, read as the reverse complement.
GACTAACAAGAAATATTGACAATATGTACAATATTCTACATGGCTAGATTTGCCAATGTAGGCAATTTTTCATAGGATCTCCAAAATGGTAGAGTTTCCTCCTCTGTATTAGCATGTGAAATGGAGTACAAGAGGTGTCTTTTTATCTTTGGGGAGGCCCTTGCCCCTTGGTTTCTATTGGCTACTTCAAGAAGGTAGGATTGAGATCCTAACCCTTGAAAAGAAACGTATTCTAATCTATGGTGCACAAAGAAGCACACCCCACCTACCACCATTTTGACTTTGACTACTTAACAAAGCTTAGAAAACTTAGTTAACTTAAACTTTGGCCTTATTACATGGATCAAAGTCTAGTTTATTTAAAATACATTATTTACAAGTGCTCATTGGGCTACGGAGATGCCACGGCCCTCGCAACTTATTTCTACATCCGGCCATTTTTATTATGTGCATGGAATACCCACAACAGAGCTCAAGTACACAAAGAGATCATTTATAAAAATCAAGCACATATCAATTACACAAGTGAAAAAACTAAGTGTAACCACATATGAGAATAAAACGGTTTTAAGAGAGAGAAAAAGTCCAAGCTCTCGAGGTTTTAATAGCAAGTGATCTAGATGACTCAAAAATTCTTTCCAAAAGTGAGTACAATTACCTCTTCATTGCGTATAGTGGGAGCTTGTTTTCCAATCCTAATTAGCATGTGTTAGACCTTGCAATATGATTGGACCTCAAGATGTGATTTCCCCATGATCCAATGAGATGTGAAGGATAGGGTGAGATGCACCAGATCCATTTTTGCACCCTTTCAAATTACGACATGTGTAGACTCTCCATGGACCATGAGGTTAAGTCCACAAGATATATGCTTGATCAAAGCCTAAATGCGCTCATGATATGTACAAGTGAAGTGGAGATTGAGGTCCAATCTCATGATGACACATGGCATCAAAATAACTAGCTAGATTTTATCAAATTTTCACACTCCATAAAAGAGGGCTAGTTATGTAACATGGATCTACTAACAACTCCTAGGGCTCATCTAAAACTAATGAAAGAAGCTTTAAGCAATGGCCACACATAATGATGTGTCCGCATGCTCCAAGATGATGTCTTTTGCTTTCTTCACAAATGCCTCCTCAATAGTTATTTGGAGATTTGGAGGAAGAGATCTACATGAGGCAACCCAAGGTGGAGACACATTCTCTCTCTCTCTCTCTCTCTCTCTCTCTCTCTCTCTCTCTCTCTCTCTCTCTCTCTCTCTCTCTCTCTCTCTCTCTCTCTCTCTCTCTCTCTCTCTCTCTCTCTCTCTCTCTTCATGCTTATACATGAGTTCTCTTGGGTTCATCTATCCATTGGTGCACTATATTTGTGATATCTTGCAATCTTGTGTGTAGAATGTTTATTTTATGCTATTTTTGAATTCACATGTGTGAAATACAGTAGCTTACTATTGTTGTATGGAAAAAAACTTCATCATATCATATGTTCGATGTTTGATCAGGTTCTTATTGAGTTTGCATCTCTTTCACTAAGTAGAAGTTGATTTTTCTACATTGGCAACATTGGTAGGATTGATTTCTTTGTAACCAAAGATCAGGTTATGGATTTGGATCTGAATTGATCTGAATTTTAACACATGGTATCAGAGCTTGTGTTGCAGGTTATGAAAGGATCAAGCACATCTATCAAGGATTTGGAGGAGATATCAATGCTAGAGCATGCTAGATTGACTTCTACTCAAAAATTGAGTTGACTCTAAGAAGACAAATCTTTTAAAGTATGCAAAATAATGAAGAGAGTCCAAATATTTTGGTTTTGAGAGTGAAGGCTTTGAATGACGAGTTATCTTGCATTGATGAGAGCATTAAGGAAGGAGAGCATGTTCACACTTTGCAAGTGAGTGCTACAAGAAGAAGAGAGATCAAGGAAACAAACAAAGTAATCTTACTCATGATGAATATGGTTTGGATGTTCAAAGCTCAAATGATGATGCTTTTGTGATGTCTTCATGTATGCTTGCTAATGATGGAGATCTAGATCCATGGTGGATTGATAGTGGTGCAAGCTCACACATGACTTGTCACAAAGAGTACTTCACTTCTTTGTTGACATATGAAGATGACAAGAAGGTGATCTACACGGCCAATGATGGTGAGTGTGCAATCAAAGGGATTGGCACAATTCCTATTTCTCTCTCTACAAATAGGAATGTTCATTTGAAGGATGTTTTGCTCATGCCTTCCATTACCAAGAATTTACTTAGTGTAAGTCAATTGCTAAATAAAGGCCTCAAAATTGATTTTGATGGAGATGCTTGCATGATCAAAAGGAAGGATGTCTTGATTGCAAAAGGTAAAAGGCAAGGGAAGTTGTTCAAAATAGATGCTTGTGTTATTGCTCACCAAGTTGGATGTGTGGCAAGTGAGCAAATACCTATTCAATAGGTTTGGCATAAAAGGATGGGGCACCTCAACTTCAAGTCATTGGAGGTAATAGCTAATAAGCAAGTTATGATTGGTCTTCCAACATCCTTAACTAGCATCAATAATGTTTGTGAGTCTTGTGCTTTGTCAAAGTCACATAGACTATCTTGTAATAGATCTACATCTAGATCTACAAATCCTTTTCAAGTTGTACATTCGGATATTTATGGAATTACTACAACTAGCAATAGTGTAACTAAGATGTATGTAACTTTCATTGATGATTTTAGTAGATTTTGTTGGATCTATCTACTAAAGACCAAAGATGAAGTGTATGATGTCTTTGTGAAGTTCAAGAATGCAAGGGAGAACCAATTTTCCACAAAGATCAAGTGCTTGAGGAGTGACAATGGTGAAGATTACATATCTACCCAAGTTCAAGGCTTTTTGTGATGAACATGGGATCAAGAGGGAATACACAACTCCAAGGACACCACAACAAAATGGAGTGGCAGAGAGGAAGATCAGAACAGAGTAAAGCCTACAAGGTTTACATCCCTACTACTAATAAGGCGATTATTGGTAGAGATGTCATTTTTGATGAGGGGAATAGTCCAATGGTGTCTTCAAGTGATGATGGTGTGGATGGATCTAACATTCTTGATGTTGATGTGATGGATCCTACTTTAGATGGTGATGATGAAGGTCCTTCATCAAGTCAAAAGCCAAGGAGAACATCAAGAAAAAGACAAATGTCTTCAAGGCTCACATATGATGAGAAAGGTAAGAAAGTTGTTGGAGGTACACACTTTGCTTTCCTAACATCTTTTGGTGAATCTTCTTGTGTAAATGATGCTATTTTAGTAGATGGATGTTTTCATGATTTTCCAGAAACTAATGGATCTGGAAAACAAGTTTTGTTCAATGACTTTGATGGTCAAGTGGAAGATCAAAAGGTTGATTTGAAAGGGCTTCAACAAGTCAAAATTGCCAAATCCATAATTTGATCTAAGATCAGGTTATGGATTTGGATTTTAATTGAGATGAATTTCTTCACAATCCCTACATTATAGGACCTACACCTTCATTTGGGATGAGATTTTGACCAACCATCTACCTACCAAGCATGGCTCTAGGGAATAGACTAGGGTTTCATTTTTAGAGCAAAAAGGCTGAGTTAACTTCCTTATTACATGCTAGAAATTCACCTAATTTTACAAAGGAAGTCACTTTTGCTATGTATTCCAAGCTCCCATAGTGAGAAGATAGATTATTTTTGGAGCTCATTGGAAATCTCGAGTTTGCTCTCCATGTACAAATTTGATTCTTTGTGATCCAAATGAAACCAAGATTTATTGTACTTAAAACACTACTTACTACAGGCCATATAGCAGGCTACTCTTCACACGTGCGAACTCGGATTTGTGTTTATGTTCAATGATTTGATTGTCAATGGTTGTTGTTTGTCAAATTTCCAATCTAGATCAACTTTTTGATGACTAGTGTTTTGATAGATTGTTAAGCAAGTACACAATCACTCTTGTGGATCTTTCTAAGACCCATTTATGGTCCTAATGTATTGTGCTTTCACACCAATAACCATATTGATCATTGATTGGTTAAATTGCAACATTTTGTGTACTACTGATTATATTTCTTTAAAATATTGATCTCTTCATTTGTTAAACCTCTTCTCTTGTTCCTCTTGAGATGAATCTATCTTTTTTTCTAACATGCTAATGTAGAGGACCATTTTATTTGTTACAATCAAGACTCCAAACTTCATGATCTTCTGAAATTACTGTGTAAGTAAGATCGAAAAGTGATTTGAATAACAAAAATAAATCGCTTCATTTCAACATTTCACACACATTCTAATGAGCTTCTGTCACAAATTATACGACTTTCTTAGGCAATTTTTCTAAGAGGTAAAGTAGATTGCGAGACTTTCTAATACATTGCCTATAATAACTCACAAAATCCATAAATCTTTGAACCTAAAGATTATTCCTTGGCCTCTAACAGACATAGCTAGACATTATGAAACATCTATCTTTGGCATACACTTCCAAGCATAAGGTGGAAGATAGAGTGATGCTCCTGATATTCTTCTTGACAGTAAAAAATTTTTTTTAACATATGCTGAAGCATGCTAAACTCAGATCTAATAGAAAAATATAGTTTATAGAGCTAAGGATTTGGTTGCCAAAGAGTTATGCCTCCCATTTAAATTGTACATCTCCAATCACCAACATCCAAATTAAGAAGGCCATATGATATATTTTATTGGAATACACAAGGTTTTGGCCTAACTTAAGTGTTATAGTTTACAATGTAATTAATATAGAGAGAGAAAAAACCAATCTAACATAAAGGGGTCACCATTGATGATTGTGAAATACTAGAGCAATTTTATTGCAAGAAAAGGCCAATTTATATAAAAGAATGTGTACTACCACATGCCAAGTGACATTGAGTTCACCAAGGTTTTCATAATCATGTTGTTAGGTTTTTCTCACTTTACAATCGTGACAAAAAAATTACTAATAAAAACAAGAGTACTCCTACGATTAAACTACATGCCAAGGGTAAATTATGTGTAGCATGTCCATTGTAAACACTTTTAGATATATGTTGAAAATGGTTGGATTTTCGCGTTTTGCATCTAGTAAAAGAAATTCATACCCCACCCTAAATGTATGCCAGTAATTTTTTGCTCTTTAAGGATAATTTGTTGTCAAATGGTGTTAGAATCATTTGGGAAGAATCCAAGATGTAGCATGTAAATGTAGAGCTAAACATCCAAGTGAAAAAAGTAGAACAAATGAGATGTGGTTGGTGAGCAATACAAGGTGACTAATAGGGGTTTTTATAAGAGTTCCAATAAAAAACTATAAACATTCCCATGATAATATATTTATTAGCTAGAAATATTGTCCTCTATGTTATTGTCAAATCTTGATAGTTCCATTTGTGATTGATGGTGGAAAGATAATTAGTTTTTTGAACTTTGCGACATTATGGTTTTCCTTCTTGCATAGTAAATGGGAGTGCTCTTTTTATAGTTCATTTTTGTCTAGACAAAAATGAAAAGCAACTTTTCATTTATAAGATAACATAAAAAACAATAATAACAATTTGTTGACTAAAGTAGGATAACACTTTTTTTTATATCAATAGAACATGGTACTATGATGTTTCTAATTACAAATTAGAGTATAGCTATATTAAAGTCTATATGAGTGCATAAATTAGTGTCTACAACTATGAATTAAAAATATGTGGCTGCTAAATTGTCATTTAGCATGACATGATGTGGATGACCAATTTTTTTTTGCATATAGTGCATCACATATAACTGCGGATATACTATTATGATTTGAGTAAGGTTTACTAGATATAAGAACTAGAGCATCTTTCTACCCTTCTAAAAGGTGCAATGTTATGAACACATAGTAAGTTGTTGCTCTACAAATCGATCATTGGCAAGACCTATTGTGAACATTATAGATAGTTGTACATATTCTCTAATTACCTTTATGTTGTCATAAAAACAAGTTTTTACTTTCACTTTTTGGAGCAGTTGATATTTCAAACTAACAAATATGTTTAGCCTTTTCAGTCTATTTATGGTTATGTCTTGGTTACATGTACTTGAGGTTCATGCTATTGTCATTTGTTAAAGAGCCGCATAACAAAAAAAAACAAAAAAATGGAAATTTTCAAAAATATTCTCTCCTAAAACTTTCCTTGCCATGTGTTATCCTAGTTATGATGAGTCATCATAAGGCCAAAATTTTGAATGTTGGTCAGATATCTCTTGGTCGCATTTACTTGAGGCTCATGCTATTGTCATTTCTTATAGAGCCACATGACACAACAACAACAACAACAAAATGAAAATTTTAGAGAAGGTTCTATCTTATGGAAATTTCCTCACCATGATGTACCCTCTTTATTATACCTCATAATATGGCCAACCTTTTTGAGGCATCAAACAACAGAAAACATGGTACCCATTGTTAGCTAAATTTTTTTATCTTAGTTGAGGAATATGTTGAAGTAGGCATCTTTTTCAGCTTCAACCTGTTAAATCTAGGTAAGAAACCATAATGTTCAACAAACAAAACTTTGATTATAGATTTTGAAATGTAGTGTAGACCAATAAAGTATTAAGCAATGGAATCTTCCATAGTGTAGACTTTAGGTACGGAAACCTCTCAAAAGGACTTGAGATTGTTCCAATTTGTTTCACCTTCAGTGTTATCATGACTGCTCTATGCCAGAACAATTTAGCCTTTGAAGAAGAAAATTGTAAATGCATTAGAAGATGGTACAATAAATGGCATAGAGTTTGTGGTAAAAGGCTTTTTCTGGTTGATTAGTAGTGCCGTCTATGAGCTGTACAAATTTAAGTTAAGATATTTGAATTCACAAAATAAGCATGACGTAATATTTAAGGTGCCAAAGCAAAATCTGCAATCCTCCACATAATTAAAAACTCTTATTTTTCAAGAATTTCGACACCCAGCCATCAACGATTGACACTAATGGAAAAAGTGAACATGTGGATGGAGAGCATAAGGGAAAAGTTTTGGGGTGAATGGACCAAGCTTTTTGGCACGTCTATAGCTTTTTGAATAAAAGTCTTAAAATTGAGTCAAGACCTTAGTGGATTTTACAATGTTCTTGTGATATTTCAAGTAAAGGTGCACATTGCTAATATGAAGTGTGGATGCCAAAATAATTCTAAATATATTGAGTATGTTGTAAGATGCTGAGTACAAAAGTGCTCAGCATGAGTATGGAAATGATTAGATGTTGTTATGATTTTGAAGCTATTAATGGGGCTCCACAATGTCCTAAAAATATTGCTATGTATTATGCACAACATTGTGGATTGATTAAATGGCTTCAATTTTGATAGCATAAAGCTTGTTCACATTTATGATTCAATCGTAGTCTAGATGGAAGCTAAGAAAATTTAGAGCAAAGTAACTTAGAAGACAAGTGACACTAATGCCCTAAGCAATAATATGTTATAGTATAGTTACATAATCTAAGGTAATTATCTACTTATGAGACAATCATGTGACACATAATAGTGCAAAGGTTTCTCCAATATATGTAATATTCTAATAGCTTTAGAGGTGATTCATACTTAAGATTTGAACATTCAAAACCAATCTAACATTGAATCTCTTTTCATTAGTTCAAATTCAAAGGCCTCTATATCCCATAATCATAAAACTCTTCAATCTATAAAATTTGCATGGACAACTTTATTTTTTGCTACGACGTAATCACTAAAAAAGGATCAAAGTGCTTATTTATTTATAGCAATCCTACACTTTATGAAATGTTAAATGTATGATCGTCTCTTTTTTTTTCATAGTAATAATTTGTACAGCTCAATAAAATTTGGCACAAACAAATAAATTGTCTTCAAACAAATGCAAAGAAATCGGGCCTTGAAGAAGGCTATCAAGTTATCTTAGGTAGTTTTGTGTTGTACTTCTAGACTATCTCACACACTATGCATGTAATTTCATAAAAGTATGCATAGGCACACCAAGACTATGTAGTAGGTTCATTGTCCCTTTCTACAAGAATTTCAAATATCTTCAAATTAACAAATAGATGACTAAGTGCAAGAAATTGTTTAGAATGTTATATATTTGCTATTTAGAACATAGGGACTCACTAGCCTTGTAGATATGAAACAATAATGTCCAAGTTATGAATTGTTTTTTCACCTCAATTTTGTTGAATGAGACACACGTTTCTTTCAAAAGCTTTGGATTATTATTCAAATGGTAATGACACATTATTCAAATGGCAATGACACATTATTCAAATGGTAATGACCCATAGTGCTTACTTAGCTTACAACTACATACTTGTGAATCAATCATATATACCCATATTAATTTTGTTGAGTAAGATATGTTTATCTCAAGTAGGTTTATCTTCTTATGTAAGTGGGAATGATATTTATAAAGAATTTTTTTCTTTCAAAATCATTACTTTTTCTATTCACTTTATATGAAAGTACAATACAAAATAGTTAAAAATGACTCATGTTGAACAAATTCAATAGAGAAGAAGCCTTTGCTATTAAAAAACAAGGATTGGGATGAGCTCCATATATTGTGCTTCGTCATTGTTCGAAATCCATTCTTTCTCTAAGTAATTTTTGTACAGCTCTGAGTTGTCAACTTGTCTTTGGTTTCTACAACGTTGATTAGATTTTGGTTCATATCATAATGCTTTAAACTCTGTGGCCAAGCCTTCTGAGTTTTTCTTTACTTTGACAACTTTTGCTACCCAAATAGGTATGGAATCCTCCACAGCATCTTCATCTGGAGGCCACATTTCAACAAACTTGTCCAACACAACTTCTTTACGTGGGATGAATTCAACCAGAGGTGCATCAGCTTTTCACCACAACCTTGCTCTCTAGCTTGAGAGTACTTCTTGTGACTACATCCAATCCAGATTTCCATAACATGTTGGTATTCTAGATCGAACAAATGATAGCATTCTCAAAAGCTATCTTGTTAAGGAGGATGTACTTAGGACTGATGGTTTTGAATCTAATGTGGAATCTTCTTTCAAAATTAGGAATAAGATTGGCCCAAAGATCAGTGTGGCATTCAACAAAGATATGAGAAAAGATGTAAGGAAAAGCATCTCAAGATCCTACTTACAAAACACACACAAAGAAATAACAGTGGAGAAAAACCACCCAACCAATGAAAAGGCACCAATCAATCTCCGATAGCATCACCTCCAAGCCATGGAATAGGATGCAGGTGTACATAGAGAAAACATGTAATGAAAATATGAAACTGGAATGGTAGTATGGCTAGTCCCCACCTGGTAGGCTTTGTTTTTATTGTGCATGCCCCCATGTAAGCCTAGAATAGTCCCATAAAAGCTTTTCATAAATATTGATACTTTACGCCATGCCAACAACCATCCTAACCTATGCACTAGCTCCACATGTCATTAGATGTGTGACTGGGTACTCACAAGGTTATTAATTACATTTATGGCCTCGTCAGAAATAATGAGTTGTAGCCAATAATCTTCAGTACTAGAGTACTGTCATGTATCCAAGTCTAGCCAATGTCGAATGTGGACATAACATTCTTCGCCTATTGAACTGCTATTGTTCTCAGAAGCAGAACTTAGAAAAATTCTTCTTTATGTTCTTAGATCTCTTCCATGAATGAGGTCACCAATGAGATCTCCCTTGCCTTGAAGAAATTGCCTCTCGATTTGCTCCATGTAGTCTTCTCCAACCAACCTTTTGCCATCTCGATCATGAGTGATCAATTCACAATCATAGAATCCTTTGAGTTGATGAAGAGATGTGAGATCCATGCCTTGGATCTTCCCAAGAACTCTTCCATTGCTCTTTCCTTCATAAGACTCCCTCTTAATGATTGCATCATAAGAAGTAAAAACCTTAAAGACATTAGAAGCCATAAAAAAAATGATTAGTACCTTCAACATAAGGATGATTGAAGTACTCTCTTTTTTCAAACACAAACTTCTACTCAATGTTTTAGGTAATGACTCATATGATAATGATTCTTTCTCACTACCATTTACAATGACATTATTCAAAGTACATCCTACTTTGAACTCTTCACATACTTCTCTTCTTCTTGACTTGTGACTATCTCCCTCACCAAGTCTCTTGATAGAACCATTTGATCTACTCTCTTTATGAAGACATGTGACTCCACTTGCCGCAAAAATGACTTTCCAAAAGAATGTAGAAGAACCATCTCCTTCATGAATGCACCTAGCAACATCTTTTGCCATATGATCAAAGAAATCATTAGCAACAATCTTTTCCAAGGAAGAACCTTCACCACCATTGATGAAGTTAGCTCTTTTCTTACCTTTTGCATATTTTCACTTGCCATGAAGAACCATCAAAACACCATCATTATCCTCAAGACTAGCCAAGTTAGCACAAAGATGAACATCTCCAAAAAGCATATTAGATCTTGACCTAGATCTAGCATAAGGAAGCTTGTTAGACTTTGCATAAGATCCGCCAATCTTATTGATGCTAAAAGAGAACTTTGGAAAGTTGAGACCAATCTCCTTTTCCATTCCATCCTTTTTGTTAGCCATAACAAAAACATCAAGCTTGAAAAGTATACCTTGTCTATTGCCCCTAGCAACCAATATCTCTTCCTTTGTAATGAAACAAACATCACCACCAAACTTTACATGTATCCTTTCTCTATCATCTGACCAACACTTAGCAAAAAACCTCCATGATCCAAGAGCAACACCAATGATTCTTGGTGGATTGATAGTGGCGCTAGCTCCCACACGACATATCAAAAGGACATTTTTTCCACTTTACTTTCTTACAATGATGTACATAGATCAATCTATACTGCAAGTAGTCAAGAATGTAAGATAAGTGGAATAGGAACCATTCCATTGTATGTTGGATCATCCAAAAGGATGAATCTTGAGAATGTTCTTTATGTTCCTAAGTTAACTAAGAATCTGCTTAGTGTTGGCCAATTAATGGATAATGGCCTTGATGTACAATCTAAGCATGGAGTTTGTTCCATCCTTAGAAATGATGAATGTATAGCTAAAGGCTTTAAGCAAGGTAGATTGTTTAAGCTTGATGATGATATTGTAGTGGAGAGTGTTAAAAAAACCCATCGGTATACCACAAGTTTGTCTTCAGGTCTTGTTTCCTAATCTAACAATACAATTATCTATCAAGAAGGCATTCCATTGGCAGAGTAGATCCTTATCAATCATGTACCATTTCTCTAACCATTTACCAGACCATGACCGTTTAAGAACTTCCCATTCCTGAACCCATTTAAATCTTAGTAGTTCATGTTTACAATGTTTTAAGGCATATGTAATGTACTTACATATAATAGTTTCTAGTCCCTCAAGACCATCCAAGGGTATATTTTCATAGCATTTAGAAATGTCTGCAACTCTTATGTTGGTAAGCAAGGGTGCTAGATTAAGATAGAAAGCAATGGACGACTCACATTTCCAGTATAAAGTTGTATCCACATTTAGGATACTCTTGAAGCCCTGCACCTTCCATAAGGAATGTCGGACAGCATACCAAAAGCTCTCGTTAGGAATTTGGCGAGTCTAGTAAACCAACAGTCATGAGCATTGGCAATCCATCTGAATGATTCCTTGTGGGCTTTGTAAGTGCATAATAAATAAGGTAGAGAATCATTTCCTGAAAGAATTTTGGGTAGAAAATTGGTAAGTTTGTCTCTTATATATGTCAATGATTCCATGGCTAAGTTCTGTTGATCATGTTAGAAAAGGGATTAAAGATAGGACTGTTTAGTCTTTCTATGGCCAATTTACGTACGAAGAATATACACAAGAAGCAAGGATTATGTTATGCTTTGTCAATGCTATTGATATATAGAAATTTTGTCAACCATTGTTTTCATCTTTGGCAATCTTTAGTTTAGCTGATGAGACTGTGTTATCACGCTTTCTAATGTATTCTAAGGCCATGTTTTTACAAACAATGGCATGCTTCTTCATTGTTATTTCATCCAAGTGTTCATGGGTAGGTAACAGTTTTATAAGTTTAAACCATCCATCATAAAGTTTAGAAGCTTAGTTTGTTTTAGCGTAATATGATTAAGACCTTTTTCTAAAGATTTTCATAAAATTGGACTCTTGATATTATTACAATCCGTAGAGACAATATGTCCAAACTTTTTTGAAATAAAATCTTTTAAATGTTAAAAGTTAGGCAATCGCAAGAGTGTAAGCTTTCTATATCAAAGTTGCAAAAAACTTGAGAAGAAAAATACCAGTCATTTTTAACACTTGGTAAGTATGACCAACCAAAAATGATATCATGAAAGTGTTCGTCCTACAACACCAAATAGTCTAAAACGTGAGCATAAAAATGCTTCACATAGATAGCTTCAAAAATCTATTGCGGTAACATAAATGTAAAAAAGATCTCCCTGTGTTACTACTAGTGGTGAGCTGAAGACGTCCAGTCGCTGAAGTGGTAATTTCTCTTCTTTCTATCCTTTCATCATCCTACACATTGATCAATCTCTGTAAAAATATAATCTCTTGACAAGTAGTTCATTCTTTTCACCTCTGCTTTGTCCTTCTTTTTCTTTGAAGCCTGAAGACCTTCTTTTCTTTCTCGTTCCTGACCTTGAGATGACTAAATTCGGATTGTTCATATTGAAGCTCCTCGTCCTTTTGCTTGTGTTTTGGAAGTATTTTTCTTGGAGAGTGGAGAAGCTTGGTCTTTTTAGGAGCCGTTCTATTTCACGGATATTTTTGGCATCTTCCAAGTGTGTTAAGAGTTTGGTACGAGGATCTTTGACAAATCCAATAGAGGCATCAACAGGTATTGCCGAATAAAGAGAAAGGTCAAATGTGCCTTAATGACGTCTCTAGCAGGTATATGCAACCACATAAAAAAGGCATTCAATTGATTTTGGAGAGAGGCACCGTTTCCTCCTTCTCATTAAGCATAGAGATAGAGTACAAATGTTGCCTTTTTATAAATGGGGAAGGCCCTTGCCCCAAAATCCTATTGGCTAATATTCACATAGATCCTAACCATTCATCTTGGACCCAACTTGATCCAAGGGTTCACAAAAAGTACAATGGAAATCACAAGATTCATGTGAGTCCAAAATTGGACCCAACTCTAAAAAAGTAAACTCTAAGTTTAAAATTGACTTTGGACCTCAAGTTTTATTTTCATTACAAAGGGGCCCAAGTCTATTATTTTATTTACAACTCAACTTGCGTGCTCCATGGGCTTATACACGCAAGATGCCATGCCCTCGCAACACATTTTATTGGCCAATTTTATTTATTTATAATATGTCGGGAATACCTCCAACAGGACCCACGGTTTACAAGATGACTGAAAGAATAAATGCTTATCTCAACACTCTAATCCTCACTCTAATCTAGCATGGCATAACTTCATTTTGGTAGCATGCCATTTGCTACGAAAATATGTGATCCATGTCAAAAGAAAACTCGCAAAACTCGCAAATGATTTACTCGTCGTTTGTCAAAACCCCATGCCTAAATGCAAGAAAACTTCCATCCAAGCATCACAATCATGCTAACAAACTGAAAATAATGGCAATTTCTCCCCAAAAATGACACCAAAATTGTAAGAACTTTTTTAAACCCTATTACTAAGCAAGACAAGGCAAACAAGATAGGAAGTGTATTCTTTTTTCATGTCATGTAGTTCGATCCCATGGAAGCAAAGGCTTATTCACAAAGTTTTATGCAAGCTTTATGATGATAATTTAATCCTAACATCCATTAACTCTCTCTCTCTCTCTCTCTCTCTCTCTCTCTCTCTCTCTCTCTCTCATGGATGCCTCTTTATTTAAAATAGCCTCCCTATCCAAAACAACAAAACTCCTCTTTCCAATAAGAGGTCCTACACCATTTCTACCCTTAAGCTACACTATAAGATTTAATTTTTTTCCCCCCACTTGTTAAAAAAGGTCTTTAAGCTTAGCTTAAATGGATCTACATGATTTGTTACTTCTACATCAAGGCAAAGTATCACTTTCTATGAAGCTTCATCGTAAACCACTATATATCATTCATTTTTGATCAACTTTCTCTCACAACACTTTGGAGAAAAGACATCAAGTTCCTTCGATTGGGAGTGCGCCCTACCAAGCTCTTCTCTTTGGTGTCTTCTCTATGGTAATTGATTGCATAACGGAGCAATCATCTCTCTCGTTAGTGATTACGTTCTGGTTGGTTACATTGTTTACGTTAGTGATTACGTTCTGGTTGGGTACATTGTTTATGTATGAGGACGATGTTTACACGTGTATGTTTATTGCATCTCCATTTCATGATAATATGGGAATGATGGTCCGCTGACTAGTTTGGTAGTGTAAAAATGCTTGATTGATGATCCGATGACCAGCGATGGATCATACAATAGTTTTTGCTACACACAATATTGTTGAAGTAGCTCGCTGGCCAGCGATGATGCTACATTCTTCATTACTCATTTCTGAGAAAGACAAGGAACACCCGTTTTTCAGCGATGGAGGATAGAACACCTCGCTGGTTTTGCTTATAGTCTACAAACCAGCGATCCACACCACATAATCAGTTAAGAAGTGTTCACTGAGGCAACGATGGTGCATAAGCCATTGCTCTATGGCCGCTGTCCACCAGCGATGGATAGTTAACTCACATTCATGTTTATTGAATGATGAAAAGTTATCTTTCTGTCCAGCGATGGATAGCTAACTCACTTTCTTGTTTAGTGATTGATGAAAAGTCGTCTTTCTGTCCAGCGATGGATTAATGGAAGCCTACATTCTGTTGAAATGGATGTGGTTTGGTTGGAATGATGCAAGGTAGGCCAATGCTGCATACACAACAAGCTATCGCTCACTTCATAATGGATAAAAGTCTCTTCCACTAGTTTACTATGTATTCTCAGTGCTATTATCTTCCACTTAGGATTTACTAGCATGTGAATACTAAAAATACATCTATGTCTTGTATGTAGCTTCGATTGTTACTATGACCTACTTTTACATTCCGTTAGGTTCGGTTCCGAACCATACATCGAGAAATTCTTGCATAGGTATACATATCTCTTGCTTAAACTGTAACAATCGGATTGCATCTATCTTTGAATACTTTCGGCAAAAGGATGTGACATTACTAATTTGTGATTCTAGATATTGGATGTTTTTTGATAATAACTCTATGCATGGCTCTATGTAAAGATAACAAATTACTCGTGTGAATAATATGGCATCATCGCAAGATAACACGTCTACAATCATCTAGGTACAACTTCTCTTAAAAACCTCATGTCATAGATAAACCACTTACACATTGTGATATATGCTCATGGAGTAATGCATTCAGGATATGTACTCTTTCATGATCTATGATTAGTGTGCATAGATAAAACCGATTTAGTCTAAACTATACCATCATACTTCTTGATTTTTTACTGCCTAACCAACTACAAAATTATTCATGAACCACGAAATGATTTTTCGTAAGTAGTCCATACCCTCATCCAGTTATAAGGAATTTTTTTTTTTGACAGAATGATCTTAGACAACATGGATATGCATAAGATACGATGTTTTTTACATATAGAACGGCATGGACTTGCCCTAATAACTCATAAAAACCATGGAAATCCTTGCTAAACAAATAAGCTAATACCTATCCATAACAAAGTCTTTTTTATGCCATATGGGTGGACATGATGTTTTGAGACACATTTTCGTACTCATAACGACACTACCTGACCATGGCAATAATTAAACGATATCCTAATAGATGTCATATTAGATTATTGGTGAGATACCATTGGAAAGCATGGATAGTAGTGCATGATGTTCTTCTCTTCCCCATTGTACTAACTCGTGCGGTTTTGTGTTGCGGGATGGTGACATGTATCAGCTGGACATCTTGAAAGTGGTTATGCTTTATGGTGCTTTTTCAATATTGTATTTTACATTTCAGCTTTATATAACCTTGTTGGAATATGAATAAAGGCTTCAAAGAGTTCAGTCTTGCTTTGTCAAAATAAACTATGTGTAACTCTCTCTCTCTCTCTCTCTCTCTCTCTCTCTCTCTCTCTCTCTCTCTCTCTCTCTCTCTCTCTCTCTCTCTCTCTCTCTCTCTCTCTCTCTCTCTCTCTCTCTACATCCTTGGGATGTAAATCTGACTATTCATTAGTTGGGATAGTACTGAACTTTTACCTTTTATCCGATTCATAAGCTAACAAACGTCTGTTTTCATGTGTTTAGTGCACACGATGGTTTTAAGATGCTGTTGCTTTAGGTTATGGGGAGGCCCTACCTCAACCAAACCATTTTATACAAACTCTTATCTGTTGTATGAAAAAAGTTGTAGATATGCATTCTTTTATCAATGACACTGATAGGGCTACTTGTGCTTCCGGTGGACCCCGGAGCATAAGGTCTTATGCTTGATTGATCTTTTGGAGACTATGGAAAGGGTTAGGATTTACTTGGATTTTGTTAAAAAGAAGATACTTTGAGTTTGGTTGAAAATCATTTTGGTAGTGTTAATGATTTCGCTGATAAATTTGAAGAAGAGGAAAGGTTTTCCAATTCGCACATTAAAAAAGTATTCATGTGCCTAAAAAAAAACAAAATTGAAACATCCCCGCTGAGCCTTCCTCTCCTGTCCTTGATACTCCTTTATCACCCTGATATCCTCTTGTTTTTATTGATGACCTTGATGAGGACAATGCTTCCTAGCTAGATAATTTCTTGCAGGATATCTGCGACATTGGTGACCAATCCAGGTACGAGTTTTGTCAATCCAAAAGTTGTCAAGTACCCTTTGTACCCACCAGTAGAATCATTGAGTTTAAATCTACACTCACTGCCTATAATCTTTGGAGCCTTCCTTCTATTAATTTTTTCCATCATATGTCCATTGATCTTTGGATCTTGATGATGACAAAATTTTATAGAAAATTCAATCCCAATCAATCCTAAAAGTGATGGCGAATGCACAAATCAAAGATCTAGATCCAAACTATGATCTAGAATCAAGGCTAGTTACTAAAACTAGCTAATTTGGCATTTAACTCCACAATAGACACATAGATTTGATCAATCCAATAGCTAGAACTCGCCACCAAAAGACAATGCTGATAGAAGTGGAAAAACTCGATTTTTCTTCATGCTTTGATAGAGATCCCATCATACATTTATACATTTCAAGCTTGGATATGAGCATATTAGGTCACCTCTGAACTTTTCATACCTTAACCCTAATATCTAACCTAATAGGTCATTGGATCCACCCTAACTTGGGGTCAAGATCTCAAGATCCAAAAACAATGTAAAACATGCTATTTTTAGATCCTAGAATTTCTCTAGCCTATCCAAACACAATTTGGCTTCATTTCAAAGATGCTATCACAATGTAATATGAGGAATGAACTTTTTGGAAAGCATCCTATGTGATTTGGCATGTGTGGCATCTATTTACATGGCCATCTTGCCAATTACAATGCATGTGACCAAAATTGGTCAAGCTACAATTGTGAAATTTCAATACTCCTCCTTACAATCTAGCTAGATGATAAACATAGCTTTACTAATTAAGCCAAGGGCTGATCTAAGCTTCAAAAAAGCATTCTTTTGAAGAGTCTTTGTCAATATATCAGCTATGCATTCTTCACTTGAAACATGCTCCAATGAGACCTCCTTAGCTTGGACCTTTTCTCTTACAAAGTGGTGAGCAATCTCTATGTGTTTCCTTGCATGGTAGATTTGATTGGATGCTAGGTGTTGGGCTGAGATGTTGTCATTTTAGATGAGTGGAATGACACCTGATCTAATCACTTTGAGCTCCTCAAGCAACCTCTTGATCCATAATATTTCCTTGGTTGTGGTTGTTAGAGCCTTGTACTCGGCCTCGGTTGATGAAAGAGATATTGTTTCTTGCTTCTTTGATAGCCAAGAAACCACAACTTCTACAATGAAAGTTGCAAAGGAACTTGTTGACTTTCTATCCTTTTTGTCCCCTGCAAAATTTGAACTACTAAAAGCATGCAAGTTAATGGATTCACCTCTATAAAGGATCCCAAAATCTAGTGTGCCCGAGATGTACCTCAATATTCTTTTGGCACATTTCCAATGGATAACTAATGGATCTTGCATATTTTGACTAAGCTTGAAATCTAATGAAATAGCATACTTAGATTGACAAATGAAGACATAATCTAAAGATCTAAGTGCTTCCATATCCAAAATGAAGTGCAAATGTTCGAGACCTACCATCTTAAACTCTTTGGATAGATCTAGCTTAGTTTTCTCAACACCTTTTAAATCATCTCCACTAAGTATGATATTATCTACATAAAGTAATAAAAGTACAATGCCTTTTGCACTAAATCGTATGTACAAAGTGGGATACTCACTAGGAATAAATCCAATAGAAATAAGAAAAGTATTGAGCCTTTTGTTCCAAGTTCTAGAAGCTTGTTTCAAACCATACAAGCTCCTCTTGAGATGGCACACCTTGTCTTCCATACCTTGCTTGATGAAGCCCTCGGGCTGCTCCATGAATATGTCCTCTTCCAAATGACCATCTAAAAAAGCATTGATACATCCATTTGGAACAATAACCAATCAAACTCTCGGCTACCTCTCTTCCAATAGAGTGTTTAGGTGAATCATCTTCAAGCTTATGCATTCTAGTCTCATAAAAAATGACATCTCTAGAAATGACAATCTTTTGAGAAGAGGGAATGTAGATTTTGTAACCTTTGCTTGCATTGCCATAACCTACCATGATCCCCTTCATGGATGATGGATCCTCCTTGGCTCTTGTGTCCAAAGGGAAATGTACATAACAAATACATCCAAACACCTTCAAGTTTTTGAGATTAGGCTTGTCTCCATACAACAACTCATAAGATGTTTTACCATTTATAGAGCTACATGGAACTCTATTACATAAGAAGTTAGCACACATGAGAGCTTCTCCCCAAAAAAACTTAGGTAGGCATGCATCTAATCTTAGAGCTTTAGAACATTCACATAGTGTCCTATTTCTCCTCTCAGCCACCCCATTTTGTTGAGGGATGTAAGGGCAAGATAACTCCTTCTTGATCCCTTCTTGATCACAAAAGTCTTTAGATTCATTGGAGATATATTTTCCTCCATTATCACTTCTAAAAAACTTGATATTGTGATTATGATGCTTCTCATTAAAAGTCTTGAACTTGACAAAACTCTCAAAAACATGTTCTTTAGAGGAAAGTAGATATACCCATCCATATCTTGGGTAGTCATCTATAAAGGTAACAAACATTGTAGCTCCACCATTGCTATTTGTGCTAGCAAAATGCACATCCGAGTGGATCAACTTGAGAGGATGACTTGTCTTTGTGGTTGAACTTGAAAAAGGTAAAGGCACAAGCTTCACATACCCTTTCCTCCTTTTCCAAAGATCTTGGAAGGCCGAGAGCAAGCTCCTCCTTGCACATGGCTTCCATGGACTTGGTGTTGATGTGACCAAGCCTTTTGTGCCACAACTCAAATCTGGTCATGTTGCTCTCCTCATCTACCATCACAAGTTGGTTAGGATCTACAAAAGCATCAAGCTTAAATAACCTCCCAAACCTTGTTTCCCTTGCTATGATCATCCCACTTTTCTTGATGTTGCATACATTAGTAGAGAACTCCATGATGAAACCATGATCTAAAAGTTGGCCAACACTAAGCAAATTCTTAATGATGCTAGGAATGAAGAGAACACCATCTATCTTAGTCTTTTTGGAAGATCCTAAGCATAAGGGAATGGATCCCACACCTTCAACTTTACATTCTTGATCATTTGTTGTAAATATGGACTTTATAGGTCCTACATAAGGTGTGAGTTGAGAAAAATACTCCCTTTTATCCGACATGTGGGAGCTAGCCCCACTATCTATCCACTAAGGATCTTCACCTTTGACATTTGATGATGAAAAGGTTGACATCATGAGTGAGTCCTCATGATAGCTTTCTTCCTCCTCTTCTCCAATGTTGGCTTGACTTTGATCTTGCTTCCTCTTGAAGCATTCCAAGGCATAGTGCCCCATCTTGCTACAATAGGAGCACTTGATCTTAGATTTGTCCTTCTTGGGCTTGGCTTGTGATGATGAGGATGTGGATCCTCCTTGATCTCCATCCTTTGCTTGCTCCTTTTTGAATTCTCCTCCCTTGCTCTTGAAAAATAAGGCTTTGTCATCACCATCATTGATGGAGAGCCTCTTCATCCTTGATTTGATATGAGCCTTCCTACTCTCCTCAGCCATCAACACACTTTAAAGGTCTTCAAGTGTAGGCACATTTCCCATGATAGCATAGCTTTGAACAAGGTTAGTAAAGTCACTACATAAGCCATTCAAAACTATTTGCACAATCTCACTCTCTTTAATAGGTTCACCAACATAAGTAAGATCTTTGTTCAAATCTTTCACTCTCAAAACAAATTGATGTCCACTCTCACTCTTTCCTTGGAAGCATTGAAGAACTTGGTTCTTGAGGGAAAGCAATCTTGAGGTATTCTTGGATTCATAGATCTTTTGAAGAGTCTCTCAAGCCTCTTGGGATGAGATACATGCTCCTACTTCTTTGAGAAAATCATTTGCAACATTCATTTTAATACAATGAAGTGCAATCTTGTACCATCTCTTGTATTTAGTTGCTTCTTGTGGATGGATTGGCTCATCTTCCTCTCCATTCACAATATCCATCAATGCTTGCATGACAAGGATCTTCCAAATTGAATAATTTGAAGAGTTCAATCTATCATTAGAATCCAAAAGATAGGCACTTATGGATGCCATCTTCAATCTTCAATGATAGGGAGATAGAGTCAATGAAACAAGATAGATTATACAAGATATGATTACTACTAGATATCCCACTCTCTTTGGGACTTGATATGAATCACTCTCTGATTTCTCAAAAAGATCTAAGATGATTTTGAGCTTGATCTATCTTCAATATCCAAACTAGATCCAAACCTAGCTCACTTTACTATAGATTTGATCAAAACTAGTCTCCTCCTTGATCTCAACTTCACGAGAAGGGCAAATCCACCTATACTGAACCAAAAGCACTTTATAACACACAAATGTCTTACAAATAAAGCCTTTTAAACTCACATATCCAATCACAAACCTATCTAAACCAAGTAGAATAGAAACACAAATTTCACTAGTTTTGCATTTCTAGATGAAGAAAACATCAAAACACTTGATTTGAACCTAAAAGGTGTATTTTAGGACTTTAAGAAGCCTAAGAATGACCTAATTAAGCTCTCAAATGGCTGATCCAAGTTTATAAAGAGTGGTGGCATTCAAATCCTTATGAAAATCTCTACTAGGAGACATGTACTCCAAGATTCAACTCATAAGAACTTTCTAATTTGGTTTGGTTGAATGGAAATGGCTCAATCTCGGTTCCTGTAGCTATAAATCAGCAAAACAAGGTCCCTTTGATCTATTCTCACTCAAATGAAACCAAATTTGAAGGTACAATCACTAGATTAGCAACTAGTAGCAAGGGCAAACCCAATACTACTCAAATCTAGGATCTAAGCTTGAGAAAATAAAATCTGAAGCTCACTTTTGATTAGGCTTTGATACCATGACAAAATTTTACAGAAAATTCAATCTCAATCAATCCTAAAAGTGATGGAGAATGCACAAATCAAAGATCTAGATCCAAACTATGAGCTAGAATCAAGACTAGTTACCAAAACTAGCTAATTTGGCATTTAACTCCACAATAGGCACATAGATTTGATCAAATACACTAAAGTAAAATACAGCAAGATTCTCAGACCTGTAAACAACTTCAGTACCTTCCAAAGCAAGTAATTAATGCATAAAATCATAGTTATTGTTTTTCCATTAGCAAGCATAAGGAGCATTTGAGCTAACTTCCACTCTCACTCTCACTCTCTACCTCTCTCTTCTCTCTTCTCCTCTCAATCTCTTCTATTCTTCCCTTCCCTTTCACCAACAATCATGATGAAGGTAGTTTAGGGGAGTAGGGTTAGGAGTGTGTAGTGTTAATGGTGGTAGATTAGGAAAAAAGTAGGGAACTAACTAAAAGTAGCATCTACTCATAGTTAGGCACCTATCCAGTGATCTAACCCTTGTTGACAGGTGGGAGGGCTATACTACGCGAGATCTTCGACCCTACACTTATCTAGTCAATATTATTTAGGAAAGTTCAGATCTAATGCATGGCCCTGAATATTTCCAAAAGATTGTTTTTATTATTCCACCATATTTTACACAAAATTTCACACACTTTTGCTTTTTACACCACCTTAATCCGAGTTGTAATAAGAAAGTTAAGGGCAATCAAAGTTTGGAATAGTCAAAATTTTAGCTCTTGGAGATGGCATAGGAGTAGCACACCGGCGTGCCATGTTTTGAGGCCTCACCCGATGTACCATGTTTTGAGGCTTTTTAGAAAAAGCCTCAAAACATGACACGCCGGCATGCTATCCCTTTGCCATCTCCAAGGGCCAAAATTTTGACTATCCCAAACTTTGATTGCCCTTAACTTTCTAATTACAACTCGGATTAAGGTGATGTAAAAAGCAAAAGTGTGTGAAATTTTGTGTAGAATATGGTGGAATAATCAAATCAATATTTTAGAAATATTTATATACACTCATTGATTTTTCACGTGTATTTCTACAAAAATATAGCACGCCATATGCTATCATTTTTGCTGAGCCTGATAGGAGAAAAACTCACAAAACTCGCAAAAGATTTACTCGCAAAATGCCAAACCTCTTAGGCATGATGGTTTTGGCATAGTAGGATTAAATTGTATTTTTTGGTGTTTTAAGTTTAGATTTTGATAGTTTGGGTGATCTTGATAGTAATTCTTGCTTATAGTCACTTGCGATTGATAAGTAGGGAAGGGGAGCCACTATATCAATGCTAAAGTCCTCTTGAAAACCAAAAAATTTAAAAGAAAAATCCAAAAGAATGTTCACTTTTCTACAATTTGAGAGAGAAGAAGAGCAAAAGTGTCATCGGGTCTGATAACTTACTGCTCCTTTGGAACTAAAGTTCACTGACATGCAAACAAAACCACCCTAATGCAGTGTAGCTTGAAGGGTGAAGGTTACTTCCTAGCCATTTTCTAAAGACTTGAAATAATCAGTCAAAAACATACATCAGAGTAAAGAGTTTTAGTGAAATTTTATCCTAAATTTTCAAAAGATCCTTCAACAGAAGTGCTAATTAGTGAACCTTCACACAAGTAGTATTTGCAAGGCCCATCAATGAGTTCAAAATTATTCCAATTATCTATTATAAAAGCTATGTGGGCTCCTAAGTCATAGAAGGTCTTTTATTGTCAAATTTTCATCATTAATAGAGTATAGACCTAGAGGAACCATCTAAAAATCATCTTGACATAGCTTTACCAAAGTGATGGGTGATTATTAGATAATGTAAGACATTAGACATTCCTAGAGCCTCAGGATCTCTTTTTAGTGAGGTATCTACAAGCCAATACTTTATAGATTGTCAAAGTACAGTACTTTGGATACTCACAAGAGGGATTGATTGATTGATCCAACTTTGAATGCAAATTAGACATCAAAAATCAAGATCTAGATTGGCAAGTCTACACAAAATCAAGCAAGAGCAACCATAAATCATTGATCAATGTGAAGATCCAGGCCCCATATGTGTGGTACGACCTTTAGTATGGCCTGTAGACATCAAATAAAGTTTAGAACACTCATATTTCATTTAGATCCAAAAGGAAACAAAGTACATAGTGGTGGAAGTCGAGATAGCCTCTTAGCTCTCAAAAAATTGCTAAGGCATTATTATGGAAAAATGGATTGTATGTACAAAAGCTTTTTTTTCCTCCTCAAGTTAGGTTAAGATCCAACATGTAATAAGGTAGATGATTGACCATTTTTGCCCTAATTTGTCAATCTTAACTAACCCTATCGTTTTGCCAAGTTGGTGGCTAGGTTGGTTATCCACCTCCATGATTGAAGGAATTTGGCCCTATAATTTAGGAATTATGACCAAACAAGCCTAAATAACCCTATGAATGAGATCTAAACTATCTAGGGTAGCCTAAACACGTGGCAACATGGATTTACACATGTGGGACCCACCTACGTACTAATTTACATGGTTTAATCAAGCTAGATTTGCCAATTTTTTTGACAATTTCTCACATATATTAAGAAGAATTCCCATCTAAAAAGTTTCAATCTCAGGATCAAGACGATGTGGATTATGATCGACTCCAACACTCATCTCCATAATTAGAAGAGCACCTAGATTGTAAATACTTAAGTATAATGGAATATTGATCCAATTGGATTTCCATCTGGTGAGGCTAATTGAGATAATAAGCTTGACGATGAAGGAATCTACTCTTGATCAGTGCAAAATCAATACCAGTAAATGATCAACTTTCAAATTCTGGAGTTTATCCAAATCTAGAATTAGAAAAAAAGAAAGTATCATAACATGAGACAACGGATTAAAGATATTCAAGTAGAAGACACATTAGAAGTTGCTAGAGTTGTTGCTTTGAATCCACCTGTAACAATTGTTAATGAAGATTAGCCAGGCCCATTACATAGCTTGAATCAACAAACAAATGTGAGTACCCAATTATAGCAACATGAGGAGCCTTTCAAGATGACTAAAGTAGGAATTTCAAAAATGGAGCTGATTGCAAATATGTTGTCAAGGAAAATACATATAATTCTTCGTGAATTTTAATTTTGACAAGGTGAATATTAGATCCAGAACAAAAATCCAATATGAACCCTTATATTCTATCGAATTTGTGAATTAACTAAAGTTCTCAATAGAGGCATGGAAAAATGAGCAACATACCATCATTGTGCCAATCAAGCACAAGTAGTTTGATTAGGAAGCAACAAGGATTGATGGTGTATCTAGAGTTAATCTGATTTTTTTCAAGTTGTATGAGAAATGGGGACTTCTGAAGGTAAAACCTACAAAATTTCAAATCAAGTTGGGGGATTAATTAAGTTTAAAGATAAAAGAAATAGTGAAAGACATACTGGTAAAAGTTGCATGTATCCAATTTTTCATTGCCAGTAATGAGTTTATCAGACATATAGTCATTTATCAGATATTATTGGGTCATCCCTAGTTACGAGTTGCTCAAGTGATTCATAATTGGGGAACGTGCAAGATCATCTTCAAAAATTAGGAGCAAGTAGTCAAAGTTGATCCAATTACATGGACAATCAAACTAGTGCTACCAAAAGCTAATGATGATTCTTCACTGATAGAACATACACTAAATTGTGAAGATAAAGCACTTGGGATCCATTACATTTCACAAACTGACAATGTGAATTGAAATCAAGCATTAGCAATGGTTGATTACATAGCCTTGTTATATGTTATATGTTATATGTGTTGCCATGATGATATATTGAAAGTGAGTATTGCTCTCTGATCCAATAGAAGATGAACTAATACCAATTAGTCATGCTTTATCTTATAACGAGGTTGAGCTAATAGATGAGCAAATTTTGCATCATATGGATCCAACTAGATTTGGGATGCGCCAAATTCCAGATCAACCTCTACCAAAGCCACAAAAAGTGGTATGTTTGAAGGATGGTAGACCTCAACATCCATGATAAAGATGGAAGCAAAACAAGTCTTTAGTAAAGTTCTCAAATGGAGTACTCCACCAAATGAGACCATTTACAAAGAACATTGTTTTAGTGATTTTGGGAGAAATCAAGGTCTCAATCATTTCCTTTATAAGGTCTTCTGCTTGAACTTAAGTTCAACCACACGGAGACTTAACAAAGACCTATGTTCGAACTTAAATTCGAGCATGTGCTCCTTTGTTTGAACTTAAGTTTGAGCACACAAGCATTTACTAGAGAGAATAGAAAGAGAAATTAATTCATCCCAAAATCAAGAAATTTTAGGAATATTACTAAAACAATGCTAGAGGTGGATCTTGATATTAGCAATCATGTTGTTGTACCACATTCCATAGACATAGGAGGTTTGTGATGGACTAGCTCATGCACAACTAATGAATTCAGTTGAACCAAGAGAGGAAGAGAAGATAATTCATGTGGGAGCACATTTATCTTCTACCCAATCCTTGAAGTTGCAAAATTGATGGTCAAATTCAAAGATTTTTTTTCTTGGTCCTACAAAGATCTAAAGGGCATTCTCACTTCAATAGTACAACATACTATTCCATTGGTACTATAAGTCATTCCAAAAGTGAGCCAATTTTATCATTGTAATCCAAACTATACTGAGTTGATCAAGAAAGAATTATAAAAGCTATTGGATGCTGATTTCATTTATGAAATTGAGCATACAGAATGGGTATTCCCAATTCACTAAGAGCGTATTGGATTGCATTGCTGATGCCGAAGCTAATCAAAGAGAAACTAAAGTTCACTGAAAAGGAACCATATTGTGTCAAAGAAATTTTATCCTATGGCGTGAGAATTTTATCCTATGGCGTGGTAATTTTGAAATACCTAGAAACAAGAAACCTTATGAAACGAGAAATGGCACAAGACCCAATTTTTTGTGTGAATTTATAATTTTTTGAGATTCAAGTAGTTTTTTAACTGTAAATGATTTCATTATTTTGCAAAATTGTATATTTAGCAAATATTTAAAATTGGAAGTATTGCAGAATATTTTTAAAATTTTACACTAAAATGGCTCAAAAAATAAAAATATCATTTATGTGCAATTTGTTATTATGAAAAATAGTTGGTAAATCAAGCAAGTGATTGTAACATTTTTAAAACTATTTTTTTTCCAAAAAAACAACAAAAAATATTTTTAACATAAATTTGACAACCTGTTTAAAATTTGATATTTTAACAATCAAGTAAACTAAACAAATCTAGTATTCAAAAAATATGTCAAATTTATAACAAATATCATTTAACAACAAAGGCATTTATCAAAAAGAAAATTAAAAACATATAAAAAATGAATATTTTGTACAAAAACACAGTAATCTTTCGCATAAAAGAGATTTTTTTATAAATAAATGTTTTTAATTTTACAGTCTCAGAAATTCTCAACCAAATC
Organism: Diphasiastrum complanatum; assembly: GCA_029204225.1. Lineage (NCBI taxonomy): Eukaryota > Viridiplantae > Streptophyta > Lycopodiopsida > Lycopodiales > Lycopodiaceae > Diphasiastrum > Diphasiastrum complanatum. The sequence goes on along the minus strand of CM055094.1, from coordinate 64,278,356 downwards.
ATTAGGATCTGGAGTAGCAACTCTTCCAACCCCTGTGTTTGTTGGAGGTGATTTGCCATTCTGAATAACAATTTTCTCAATCACATTGTATCTTTGCTCAAACCACCTCCGCCAATTCTCCTTCATCACCAACTACGCCACTGGCAAGTGGTTGAGGCTCTTTAACGAATGGAACGATACCATCTTCAGAAGGGCCCAATTTACCAACCTCTTGAAATTCATCAGGCAAAACTGGAATGCCAGCTAGTCTCATTTTAACAAAACTTGATAAACTCTTATCTAATTCTACGGCCGCAACATGTCTGCCCTTTTGGAAAGCACATGCACTAGTAGTGCCACTACCACTAAATAAATCTAAAATCTAGTCTACGGGATGAGAAAACATTTCAATTAATTTATTTACAAGTTGTTGTGGCTTTTGATATGGACAAGCCACAGAACCACGGAGAGCTCCTTTTTGGCTTGCAAACTATGGATTTCGTCCAAAACAAAAAATTTATAGATATCTATAATTTGGACATCAAAATGTGCTATTGTCGGACAGTTCGCAGAGTCCACAAAGACAATGAATGGGGTAACAATGGCTTGGGTGTGGTCTTTGAATTTCATCTTTAAATTATGTACATGAGAGGAGTTAGGCTCTCTCACCTCCATGGGCCTATCATCAGTGACTGGGTCAATTGGGGGCCTATGACATTGTTCAATGTCAAGTATGAATGTTGTAGCTTGGATTTTTTTAGCTTCATGAATCAATTGCGCATTTTCACAACATCCTTGCTAGCCGGCTCTATAGGCTTAAATTAAAGGTTTGGGGCTAAGGTCTCTTAGAGGAGCTAGGATGTACACCTTTAGGTGTCTTTGTTTTAAAGCCTCTCGGTTTAGGTGGGGAGGACACATCTTGGGTTTTTTCCAAAGCACTACGTTTCCTTTTTGGAGTTGACATTAGTTCTGATCCAGTAGTGGAATCAGTTGTTTGGATGTCTTTTTGGGAAGAGGAAGCCAAGCTCTTGCGAGAGGATAATGATCTCACAGATTTCGTAAGCGCAGGGTCCTTTTTTTTTTCCAGAGCTTCAGCAGCCATTTGTATTGTAGCTTTCAATGTCTGAAAAAAAATAATTAAAGTAGTTTTAAAGAAACCATACCCATTCTAAGCATTTAAAAAAAAACTAATACTCAAATTTTAATGCATTGCAACGCAGATTGAACTTACAATCGTCTTCAAGGCATCGTCGAAGAAGAAAAAAGTATGGCATGCTCACAAAGATGGATTTTCATGAACCCATTCTCCAGAATGTACAAAAATATTTTCTTGTCAATTGCTCTTACAACTAGGTTTGTAAATCCATCATCCTTGTCTACAACCGCTACCTTCCAAAACACGTGTCCTTGTGCTTTGAAGGTAGACGGCCCTTTGCCAGAAGTATCAGCAGTCCAGAGGAAGAGGTCAGTGAGTTTTTGGCCGTCACAACCCTGGTAAAGTAAAACATACTTTTTGGAGATTCGAAGGGTTTATAGGCAGACGAACTTTTAGCTGAGCCATTTGAATGTCTGAAAAAAAATAAACAAGGATTTATGAAATGAAACACAAAACAAACAAAGACAAATCTCGACTGTATGCTCTCACCTGATATTCTCAATTGATGCGAACCTATGCTGAGCATAGGTCGGGGGCTCTTGGCTTATGTTGAGCATAGGTCAACTCTCAACTTATGCTGAGCATAAGTCGAGAAAGGACCTATGCCCAGCATGGGTCGGCTCTCGACCTATGCTCAGCATAAGTCGAGAGTCGTCAGCATAGATCCGCTCTAGACTCATGCTGAGCATAGGTCGAGAGCGAACCTATGTTCAACATAGGTCGAGAGTCGTCAGCATAGGTCGAGAGCGGCATAGGTCCACTCTCGGCTTATGCTCAGCATAAGTGGGGAGAAGACGTTGCTGAGCCAGACACCCAAACAAACCTATGCTTAGCATGGCTTAGGCCCCACAAGACAACTACAAGAAATCCAAGCTAAACTGAAAAGCTGTAAAATATTATGGATGTTTTTTAAAGATTGAGAAATTGATTAACTTACTTGAATCTCGAGATGTCAGCGTCCGTCAGATTAGCAATCTTCGGAAGCTTATGCTTTCTCTAATAGATCAGTCGTTTAGCTAAGACCAAGAGCCAGAGAGCGCATGAAGAGCAAATGAAAAGGCAAAGGTGAGTTATGTCATGTCCGTGCTCCATAAATATTGTACGGGAACCGGGTGGGCTTCATCTTTCAAGTGTTGAGTTTGACGGAACAGGGTAAATGTCGTCCTTTAAGACTGAATTGTGGCTTTTCCTTCCATGCTCGTCGTCGAAGTTAAATTTACTTCGAATGTTAATAACATTTCTATATTAGCTTGGATTGGGGTGAAGTAAAAAAGAAAAACTAAAGCAAATTTCATATTGTTTTCAACTGTGCACTATAAATAAGGATTCGATTTCAACGTTGACTTACAAAATTTGTTTCTTTTTTGTTTGGGATTGCTTAAGAAACTAAAAACATAATTGTGTTGTATGTGACCTTGGCAGTCAACCAAAAAACAAACGTAAGTTTACATTTTACATGCTAGTTTTATTTCTACCCTAAAATATTTGGCAAAACCACGAACATTAGTCTGAATTCTTAAGATTCTTCAACAAATTACAACATGGGCTAATTTGACAAGGTTTAGGATTTCCCTCTCTCGTAATTTTGTCTTAAATTCTGCAAATTAATCAAGGACATGGGCCTTATTAGAATTTTACTTAGACCATAATGTCAGTCTAAAATTTTAAGGTAACCCTAAAATTCAAAAGTCTTTGGGACCTAACTTTTGCCCAAACTCTTAATCTAATTATTTAAAGATGTGGTTGCCAGTCTAGAAACATTTCATGCTTAGGTCTTTGAATGTTCTTGTTTGCTCTGTTGTTTTATGGTTATCATAATCTATTCAAACTAGCATACTTGCATTTTCTTAAATACATGCTGAGCATAACTTTCTATGCTTAGCATAGAATTAAGTCTTTAGTTTTTTTTTTTTTTTTAACTTATTCAATCAAGTCCCATGACTAAAAGCAAAATTGTAATTATTTTTAATTTTTCCTTGTAGTACTTTTTCATTTTAGTTTAGCAATCAAAAAAACTCATCTTCTTTAGTTCCTCCTGCTGTAACTTATTAGGACGGAGTTTCTACGAGTTCATCTTCCGACATCAAGATTACAACTGTGTACCACGACGTGACTCCATGTTTGACACAAGCTACATGATTTTGTACGACTTCATCCTAGTCGTTGTGTCTCTTAAATCCTAGAGCAGTGTACTACTCTCCTTCACCAAAAATCCACAGTGGTTCAGAATCAAGCAAGCACTCTAGTCAATCCACCTCCCAGGACGTGGTAGTCTTTCCTTGAGGAAGTCAAGGCAAGCACAAAGGCCCGATCTGTTCAATGTTGCGAAGTCCAAGAGATCTATATTTTTGAATGTTGCAGAGATTTCTGAAGGCTCGGAGCCTTCTACTGAAAACGGAGATAATGAAATGGCAGAGAATCAACCTACACCTTCAATAGGTATGGATTCAATACCATCACCTTTAGGTGTCATTGTCCCAAGTTCTTCATACAAAGCAGAAGCCAAATGGAAAGAGCAATTTTGAAGAGATTTACAAACAAATCGAGAAATGACCTCACGTCAAAAACAAATGTTGGAACCTCGTGAAATCCATAGAGACAAAAACTTAGTTTGTTGTATTTTCTCTTGTTTGCAAAAAATTAACCTTTGTTGAAGCTAAGCAGATCAAAGACCAAAAATGATCAAAATTATTACCTTTGTTCATCTGTCAAGCCTGATAGGAAAGGTTTCACTTACTTTCTAGAAACAACTGAAGTTTGTCACAAGACTTTCAAGGTTGTCCATGCAATTGGAAATTCTAGACTTGCTCGTATTCACACGAGATTAAAAAAGGATCCTAGTCTTCAAGGTTCAGTTCAAGGTCGGACTATTTCTTCGGACTCCTTAACTGCAAAAGCATGGTTGACGCATTTTATAGACGTGCATGCTGAAAAACTCCCAAATTTTTTATATTTTCACCTTCCTGACAATTTCTCAAAATTGGAAATATTCATGATGTACAAAGATTTTGCAATGTCGAAGAATGTTCAGCATTTAAGTTATTCTTGTTTCGTGAAACTCTTAAAGAGAGATTGGTCTGGTAAAAATTTCAAAAAAATCCAAAATGTTTGTCTGTAGCATATACGAACAGTTAAAAGTTCTTAGAGAACAAGCCAAAAGTCCTCAGGAAAAAGGTCTTTGATAGATACTACATTTTGTTTTTTTTTCAAACACCCAGTTTGATTTTTCGTTAACACCTTCAATTTACTAAATCATTTTTTTGTGTGATTTTTTTAGCGGACATTACGAAGTCACCTCAAATTCACAGAGAGCAACAAACTACAAAAAGACAAAAGTTTGCCAATCACATGAAAAAGTGTTTGGAGTTTTCTCAGAAGTATTTGGGTCTCGTAATCAACAGGATGGATCAAAAGAAGACGCTATTGCCACATTTTGTGATGGTGCCAAAAAATCTAAACGAAGTGGATTTCATCCAAGTTCATTTAGTTGGAGCTGGTTTTATATTCAACAGCACCTTATAATCTAAAGTGTATTTCAATTATCCCAATGTTCAAAATGATCCAAACTTGACCATTACCATACTCGCAAAATAATAGTTGAATTTGGCAATTGTCTTCCTGAGATTCTTTACTTGCAACTTGATAATACTACCAGAGAAAATAAAAATCAAACAATGCTGGCATATTTGTTTATGTTGGTTGCTTTAAAAAATTTCAAAAAAATCAAAATAGGATTTTTACTGGTGGGTCATACTCACGATCAAATTGACCAAATGTTTAGCTGCTTTTCCAAAAAGCTGAGACGCAAAAAAGCTTTTTCTTTGTCAATATTGCAGAGTATTATCAAGGAGTCGTACACCCCTAGACCAAATGTGTTTTTACTATGACGCACATTTGATTTTAGAGACTACATAAAATCGGCGGAGGAACATTGCACTGCACCAATAAATGATATTAGTTTTCAACATCAGTTTAAAATTGAAAATGATATTGGTGGCATCACATTGTTGTGGGCAAAGCAATTTTCAAACTCTACGGAATGGTTACCAACTGATGGAGTTCGTTTCTTACAAAGCGTGCCCTCTTCTCAAGTTAATCTTGCATCTTTGTGTCACCTAACTTCTACAATGGAAGAACAAAAGGCTCAAAGAGAACGTCGTCCATTTGATCCATTTGCGGCTTTAAACTTTTTGAAAACGACCATTCAAGAGCAAACCAATTTTTTGATGAGTTTGACCGACATTGATGGGTGGATTTTTTTGAGAACAAAAGTTAAGTTTGCTTAACTTGGGAAATGCAAACTCGTTTGAGGAGTTTCATTGGCCGTTTAGATTTTCAACTTCAACAACAACAGTTGATTCCTCTGTTGTTGCCCAACAGGCTGAGTACTTGAACCTTGTGCAGAACAATGAACGTGAGATTTATTTGGGTCCTAGAAAAATTCGACAAACTGTAAATGCTGCCAAGGCTAAATGGTCTGGTAACCTCAATGGTCTGGTAACCTCTGTTGTTGCCCAACAGGCTGAGTATTTGACCCTTGTGCAGAACGATGAAATGCTTTCTTGGGAAGGTACGAGCTAGAAATGTTACAATTAGATCCAAAGGGCAAGCGGAAGCGTTCAACAAAGAATCAACCAAGAGTCAATGACATAAATCTTGGAGATGTGGATGTACTTGCACTTAACTTTGAGTTGACCATGACGAATCATTTATGCAAGTCAACAATATCTATTTTGCAAGAACGTCTTGGATCAAGTGCACAACCATCATCTTCGACTCGGCTTCAACGTAGCAAAGCCACATTACAAAATTTTCTCTCAACATTGGAGGCCGAGTCATATGAGAATTTGCCAGTAGACTCTAATGAGAAGAATGGATCGTCAACTTCTTCAGCTGAAAAAGACAGTCTTGATAATATTTCAAGCACTAAGTTGAGAGAACTTAGTGAAAATTTTATGGAATTTGAATTGTAAAAAAAAAAATATACATAATTTATTTTCAGTGTTTTCAAAATTTGTGGATTTATTGTAACTGGCTTCAAATGTATTTTCTGGGTTATATTCATAAAAGTCGATTTAGACTTTCAAAACACCATAAATGTTTATATATTTTACATATTTTGAACCTTTTTTAATTTTCAAGATTTTATTTTCTAAGAAAATTACATTTTACAAGGGTTTTTTTTTTTTTGCAAACGAGCATATTGTTTGCCAGAAAAATTTGTGGTTTTCAAAATAAATTTCATGAAAAAACATGTTTTTGGCAAAAACAAAAAAATCAAAAAATGGTTACCAGTTTTTAGGATATTGTTCCATTTCAAAAGATTTCGTGTTTAGATGGAACACAATTTGATACTCCAATCAATGGCAGCCAATTATTAAAGTTTTGGCGGCCAGGAATTTCTACTTAGTCTCTATTTGATAGATTTTTATTTTCTATTTGATAGATTTTATTTTTTTTAATTGATTATTTTTTATTTATTTGGAAAAGATTTTTGTGAAGAAATCGAAAAAAGGTTTTTAAAAATGAATCATAGAAATTTTTTTGATTTCCAAGCGTTTAAGATATCCAAAACACTAGAAGTGCTAGTTTATGATATAAATAGTCAAACCAATCTTCGCAGAGGCTACATGACTTCCAAACTACGCGTTTTGCTTATGTTGAGGTCTGTGAAGATTAGTTTGCATTAGAAGACCAAAAAATAGTGGTTTGCGAAGTTCAGCTCTATGGAAATTTGGAAACCTTCATAGGGCATCAAGATGTCATTATGAACCTTCGCCAACGTGGCAGATGGAATCAGAACATCAAAATTGATTTGGGTGAGGATTGAAACCATGTGAAAAGTTATTAAATTTAGTACTTGTGCGAGGGTTGTCATTTGGTGAAGTTACAGCACTTACAAAACCCATATAGAGCTTCCAAGATGCTCCAGAACCTTCGCAAAAAAAATTGATAGCTTGTTTCATAGTACTAAAGAGGCTTGTCAAAAAAATTTCCAAAATAGATTCGCCAAAATAGCACTTTGCTCTAATAGGCTATGCAAAATCCTCTATATAAGCTTGGAAATTGACCCATTTCGCACAAATGCTAGTAGAGCTCTTACCAAAATGTTCTTGACACGTTTTTCAACTTTCAAACTAGACTACTTACAAACACTCCAACCTTACTCTAGCATTTGCGGACATGTCTAACCAAGTCATTTTCACTCAATCTTCTTCTGAGTCTGATGAACCACCCTGTCCTAAAGCAGACATGTGCCTCTTGAACACAATATTTTAGTGCCGCCTAGCGAAGAGAAGGTCGTTGAATGGCTCCAAATTGCTAAGTCACTACTCAAAGCAATGGGCCTTCATGCAATTTTCTTTACAAACACAATAAATTTTGAATTAGTTGATATGGCCTCTAGTACTTGGAATGAGACTGACCTCCATTTTTATATCCAATACCAAGAGGTAACACACAAGGTGCGTGTGTCTAAGGCCGCCCTTGTAGCAATAGGAATAGTCATTGGGACACGACATCATACCTCATCCCATAGGTTAACATTATCAGCCATACCTCCCATGTGAATTCCACAATGACACAACTACAGACCAACGATGGTTAGCTAATCGATGCCATCACAGAACCAATTTTTGAGGTTGCAGCACCTAATTAACTAGTTTGTTGCAGTAGACAACTGCATGAAGGATGGGTTGCATCATTCATGTTGCATCAACTATTTAAATTACATTTGGAAGTTGTTGTTGGAATAGTAATCCCTAAAAGTGGCACACAACCATTGTAGTGGAATTGAAAAAGGAAATCAAGCCTAATACCCTCCGAAATACTTTAAAATATTTGGAACAAATGGCATCAGAACCACTGAAGAAAAAGAAGAAAAAGTTTTTGTCTTGGATCAAGGCTAAAAAGACAAATCTTTGCTATATTTGCAACAAGCCTAGACATATGATGAACTTTTGTATAGAAGGAAAGAACATGCGACACAATGATCAAACTCCCTGATGGTGGACACATAGAGCATATCAAAACTGTCTATGACAAAAATCCGACAGGAATTTCTAAACTAAAAAATCGAAATGTGAATTCATTAAGCATGAGCTAGTTTATCTAGATCATAAGATCACTAATAATGGGATCAAGATTGATGAGGATAAAATCAAGATAGTTGTTGATTGGCCAATCCTACAAACTGTTAAGCAAGTTCAATTGTTTCTTGGGATTACGATTTTCTTTTGGAGATTTTTTGAGGAGTACGCCAAGGTGGTGACACACCTCAATAATCTGACAAACTCATACTTTGGACAAGTCACCTAACTCAACAATGACTAGTTGTTGCGAAATGGATAAAAACTAAAAATATGTGTAGACACATGTAATTCCCACAAGAATTTTCCTATTCTAACACAATTATTTTTGTGGATGGATGAAAGTGATCCTATTCTCCTCAACTTGGAGCTTTTGTCGGTAGTTAGGTTATGTGAACATGGTATTTTATTGTAACGGCTCTATACAAATTCTATTAACGTTAAGATTCTTATTTTTTGTATTGTGGCGATAATGTTTAGTTTTGTTTAGATTTGTTAAGTTCACACACACACACACACACACACACACACACAAAGGATGCAACAAAGACATTTCTCATAATAGTGATGGCTATATAGATGTAAGAGAGAGGGTCATTACAATAATGACAAAAACAAATTATCAATGAAAAGAGTAGTAGAAAGAGATAAGGGGAGAGAGAGAGAGAGAGAGAGAGAGAGAGAGAGAGAGAGAGAGAGAGAGAGAGAGAGAGAGAGAGAGAGAGAGAGAGAGAGAGAGAGAGAGAGAGAGAGAGAGAGAGAGAGAGAGAGTGCCCCCTCTCTTTTCCCCCCCCCAACAAACACACACACACACACATGCATGCTTGTTTGTGTGAGAGAAACATGAGTGAACAAAAAAAATCACAATAAGTGTAGGGACCTTTCCTCACCCTCCTTAAATAGATCCAAGCAAGACAAGACAAACAAGATATGAAGTGTATTATCCTTTCATGTCATGGGGTAGTTCGATCCCATGGAAGCAAAGCTTATTCACGTCATGGGGTAGTTCGATCCCATGGAAGCAAAGCTTATTCACAGATTGTTATTCAAGTTTATGATGATAATGTAACCCTAATATCCATTGACCCTGTATCTTCATAATCAAGCTTACTTCTCTCTCTCTCTCTCTCTCTCTCTCTCTCTCTCTCTCTCTCTCTCTCTCTCTCTCTCTCTCTCTCTCTCTCTCTCTCTCTCTCTCTCTCTCTCTCACACACACACACACACACACACACACAAATAGCAATAACATTCGTTGAATCCAACAATTAGCAAAAGCAAATACTAGAAAAATAATAATAACATGAGGGAGATGGAAGAAGAGGAGAAGACAGGACATTGAATCACCTTTCTTTGATTGAACATAAAAATTAAAGTACATGGTGCCACTATTTATATTGGAGAATGGGCACTTGGCTTCATTGGCTACTGGCCAATTCTTATCTCCCTTCTTATTTGAATTTAAAAAGTGGTAGATTTCAATAAAGTGACGTAAAAAAAAGAGGCACTGATTTCACGGTGTTTGGAAAAATGATATGATATTATGGATCTAGAAAAACCTACAAAGATCTATAGATCAAAGTGCAATCTCTCTTAACTTGGTGAGGTTGGAACAAAGTGATAAAGATAAATAGAGGCACTCATTTCAGGGTTTAGGAAAATGATATATGATAATATGGATGTAGTAAAGTTCCATAAGATCTTGTGGTGGATCAAAGTGCATATCCCAAGGCTCCATTAAGCACACCTTTTGCACCTTGGCGTGACTCTTTGTCAATCAACGTTGGGTCACAAAAAGCGTGAAAATATTTCCCAACATGTCACGCCTTTTCTAACGTAAGCCCCTGCCCCCCACCCCACCCCTTTCTCTTTGACCACCCAAAAACACATATGCACGATGATTGCGTGATTAGACTCCATCCACCTAACGAAGAAGAACATTTAGCGAATACTCTCTCGACAAAAAAAGGGCGGGCTCCATAAACGACGAAGTGCTGGGACGATATTATATGAGGAAGCTCGCTCTCTCTCTCTCTCTCTCTCTCTCTCTCTCTCTCTCTCTTCCTCGTTCGATCGCAGCTCGCTCGCTCGCTCGTTCGTTCGTATCCGTCTATATAATGTGTGATAAGTTTACCAGCAGCAATCTGGATTGCTCGCTCTCTTATGATATACGTGTAATCCCGATCGTGATTCCTGTTAAAATTTAGTACAATTACAGTTTTCATTTGAGTGTTAAAATTTAGTACAATTACAGTTTTCATTTGAGTAATTGGAAACTTGTGTGAGAAGAAGATAATTGGTTTTTTGAATGGGAATGTGTGTCTGCTGTTTAGCTTATAGTAGTAACGGTTTTGAGGAAGATAGATAGTACGAGAGCATGCAGGACGTGTACGAGGAGGAATAGTTTTGTAAGGAGTTCAATCTTGTCGGTTTTTGGTCCTCGCAAATCATCTCTTTCTGCACTGCACTGCACATTTTCAAATTCCGGACGTACTTTCTTTGCGAGGTGAGTCATTCGAAACTCGTTTGTGTAAGGCCCCCACCAAGAGCACATATCGCCTTTGTATGTGTTTTTGAAGCTCACTGAAATTTAAATGAACTTAATCTGTTAAGCTAGCAAAAATCAGCAATTCGATTTCTAGCGGCCTGTTGAAATTACAGCAGCATACTAAATCCTAATACGTTCAAACTGAAATTCCATTTGTACATTCATTAAGAAGAATATTTGCACATTGCATTCATGCACACTCATGCTGATAATAAGCTCTTACTTCCTTAGATGGCTGGCCAACCAGGCAGCGAACATGAAGCGTAGAATCATTCGATGAAACTACAATAATAAATTGAAGATTTCCAGATTTTAACATTTACTTACAACCATCTCGAAGAACGACACACCTACACTAGAAGTTTGACGTCCTAGTATTAACATGCAAACCTTCGAAGTTGAGCGCTTTCTAAGCAAGAACGTTGATCCTGTACGGGACATTAGAGTCTCAAATTTAGGCTAGGCTCCTCAAAGCTCCTTCCTATTGTGCCTGGAACATATAGATGATATATTCGACGATGCGGCGTTGAGGATTACGTGCGTCTTTTTATCTTCTTATGTAAAGCTACAACCACAATACTGAGTGGCATCCAGATGCGTTCACAAGCTTACACAACTAATATCATTACCATGGTAAAGCCGCACTATGCTACTCAAGTTGGCATCAAATCCCTTCACTGCAATTTTTGGCCTCATGAAAGTTAAAAATTTCTCGATAACATGGAATTAAAATGTGTGAAACAGAGCTGCGCACTCATTTAAGATCTTACATCAGTTTCAAATCGCAATTTAATCTCTAAAAAACAGAAAATCTTCTTTCTTTGTCTGTAAGTTTGAGCAAACCATCTCGCATTTGGGTCAGTGATTCCATGTGTATCCCATTGAGCGGACTCTGAAATCCTGCTGATTTGCGTTTTTAATTCAAAGCTAACCTTGACTCATATATTGTGAAAACTTATTATAGCTGAACTTTAAACTTTAATACCGTTCACTTCACTTCAAACTTCTCGTACTTAGACTTGCTTGATGCTACCATTCAGGTACAGCAGCTTCAATGGAGCAAGAAAGCAATAAACTGCAAAAGTACTCCGGATATCCTAGTCTTGCATGTGTAGCTCAGAAAGTAACTACTCCTCGAGCATCATCAACCGAATCAGTGGAGCATGCAACCAAGTCAAATATGTACTTCTTATTTCTTGAAAGGAAGTTCAAAGATCTCTTTACAAAATATAACGGCAAGACTGATGGACTTGGGACATTTACTGGTGTTCTTATCCCAACCTGTGAAAACATGTGGGGTAAGTTTCAGTTTGGAACCATGACCGCTTAACGCTGTTGAGACATTCACGCAATGCTTACTTTTTTTTACGTACAGTAGTTATAAGTGTAAACACTTTATATCTTATGAAACAGATTAAGCCAGGGTTGAAAGGATAGAATCCTGACTTTCTAGGTATCCAGACGTTCTTAACCCAAACAATTAATGGTCTCACAATAAGCTCCTTATCTTACATGCCACTGACTATCCTTTAATATTGCTTGCATGTGGAGTTTCATTTCTTCGAGTTCATTCTTCCGACAGCCTTTATTTAAAAAGTATGGGACCTGGGTTGTTTGGGTGTAAAATTTACACTTGGCGTCCTCCAAGAAAGCCTTCCTTCACTGTTATCAATCAAGGGTTATCAGCCGCACATAAAAGAACTAATGCCAATTCGCTTGCTGCCATTCTGGCCTTGGACAGACCTATCAGAAGAACCTGCTGAGGCAATGTGCTTGCTGCCATTCTGGGCTCCTATCATCAAAAAGATTAACAAAGGCCTTTTACATGAAGTATACCTGGATACTTTTAGTCATATTGTTGCTTAGATTCGTGTCCACTATGAACCAGCACCTACTAACGTGGATCATACAATTCATTCCGTTTCCCGCCATAATCTGAGATGCTGGTAAAAAGTTTGGGGTTTTTTTTTTTGCGCTTACTCGCTTACAAACCTTGAGCTTCAGTTTTCATGTGCTTGAAAGTCCCACATGCCACAGCATGTGCATGTCTGATTAATCACGAGGGATGTGTGTGTGTGTGTGATGAGCATGCACAATGTTGGAAAGGATAAATCGTGTGTCAAGAATTCAAAAGTTTTGCTCTTTGAACTCGTTATAGGGCTTCACAGTGTTGACAGGCCAATCACACATTGGAAAGATAAAGGGTTTAATAGGTTAAAGAAACCTCAGCTTGAAGCTAATAAAAAAAGCCAACAATTGTTAAGAAGCTCATATGAAACTTTGTCATTGTGCAGGTGTGTTGATATTTCTTCGTTTCTTCTACATTGTGGGAAATGCTGGAGTTTGGCAGACATTCATAATAGTGTCTCTTTCTTTCTTGTGTGCTCTTTTGACGACCACATCATTATGTGCCATTGCCACCAATGGCCCAATAGAAGAAGGCGGTACATAGTATGTTCTCTACTCTCTGCATAAACGTGTAACAGAATCCTACGTCACGGTTGGGCTTTTTTTGAATTTCTAGTCAAAACCATAACAAGCCATTCACTACTCACAGCTTTCTAGCAGAGAAATCTAATGCGTGAACCTTTTAGCGGGAGTGACATCAGTGCTGAGGTTTAAGGTTTAGTCGCAAACAAGGGGCTAAAAAGTGCCCGGTTGTCTTGAAAAGTCATACTATTTTTGCCAGAATTGTATAAATTCCTGCATCGAATTTCCAGTCGTAAATTTTGTCCTTTGCCATAATAGCAGCACAACGTTCTCAAATGTTGACATCTGATGAATTTGACAGTTTTCTGCTATCAAGGGCATTGGGGCCCCAAATAGGAGGTGCAGTTGGTTTTATGTACTTCTTGGGATTGCTGCTACTTGCTGTACTTGAGGTATATTTCCTTCGGTGCAAACTTGAGAAGTTGAGATGCAAACTGCAGACAGGAACATTCCAATAATTTATTTAGTTGACTAAGGTTATTATTAAAGCATCTCTGTTGGGAAAAGAGTTTAACGGTGTGTCTTCGCATCTTGCTTGTACAAATATACTTTTGATCTTTTTCGCTTGAAAAGATTAATTCAATGACCCATGTCATGGCAGACTCTGGGAGCCGTCGAGGTCATGCAGTTTACATTTACAATCCTGAATTTTCCATCGGCCAATAGGGTTCTTGGTGTGATAGTAGTGCTTCTCCTTGGCATAATGGTAAGCTCTTACTTATACGAGTATCTTGCTCTAGTCATTCAATAAAATGCGCAGCAAAGTTCAGGCCAGATGATTTAGTGAGCTCCCAGAAATTTCACTGGCAAATCATTATACAGATTAGCAATTCTTTGAATACTGTCACCAAGGTGTGAGAACTCTGGAACCATTAAGCTCGCCAAGTTTTCACTCCTCAAGTATAAACATGTCATTTTGAAAGTGCCTTGACTATTGTTTAAACATCTTGACCCTTGTTGTATTTCGAGTTCGCTTGAACACACAAAACTGACTGTGATTGCCCTGAATCAGATGTTGTCAATATTAAGCTTTTTCCCACATTGACTGATAATATAAAAACTGCTACAACCATTATATTTCATGTAACTTTTTGTTTGCATGATATACATAATGTGTAAGCGAAATTTGAATGCAGGTGTTTTTCGGGATCAAATTTGTTTCAAAACTCGGGACACTCTTCTTTGCTGTTGTCCTCTACACATTATTGTCTTATTTGTTGGGTTTGACCTTAGCACCTCCACGAAATGCACAACACAGTTTGACTGGTCTTTCATGGAATACTTTTAGAGGAAATTGGAATCCCGGGTATAGAAGAGGCGCATCATTCTCTGTTATGGTCTCGGTATTCTTCCCATGCTTTACAGGAATTTTAAGGTACGTATATCATTCTCCTTAGCTCTTGAAGTTTTGATAAGGATGGTCCATAATTCTGTACATTATGGTTTTGCCCCGCATTACCCTATATGCTCAATTTGTTTTTTGAGTTTTGTGTACTTCATGCCGCTAGCATTTATAAATAACCGATTTCATACAAAAAGTATCAATTTCCTAAGTTAAACAAGCAGAAAATTTTTGAAAAAGTTGAAAGAAAGTTCTCGCTCAAGATCTCTGACTACGAGCAACAGCTGGGTGGCTTTCATGGTCAGAGCAGTCTGTTGTGGAACCTATGTAGAAATCTAAACTTACTATATTTAAATTCTAAACTATGCTCACGAATTATTTTCTGAGTTTCTTCTGGCTTCTCTACTTTCAAAATTGCTGTCCCAAAACAATTAATCTGTTGATATTGCTTGTAAGTTAGAATACTTACGTCCTACTTACTTA
Organism: Diphasiastrum complanatum; assembly: GCA_029204225.1. Classification (NCBI taxonomy): domain Eukaryota; kingdom Viridiplantae; phylum Streptophyta; class Lycopodiopsida; order Lycopodiales; family Lycopodiaceae; genus Diphasiastrum; species Diphasiastrum complanatum. Next base: position 64,263,273 of record CM055094.1, on the reverse strand, counting down.
AGAAGGGTCAATAATAGGGGATTAATAATTACTAATTTGAAGTCCAAAACTTGAAAGAGAAGTGACAACCAACCCGCAGACTTAAACTCTCATCTAGGGATATCTAGTTGGTCCTCGATGGAATACATTTCATCCTTAATGAGTGCAACAATCATTTTCACATAATATACAGCACGCAGTAATTTAGATATTTTAGCAATCTTAGATTCCTCTTAAGGCAATCTTATGCTCAGGAAGAACATGCTGAGTATCCAAGAACGTGTTTCCATATTGTAGATGCACATTCTATTCTAAAAGTAACATGGCGACATCTCGATGTTTTAAATGTATTGTCATCAGCTCGACAGTACTCTATTCTGGAAACACAGCAAAATATAATAAAAAGAAGGGCCCTCTCACAAAAAGGACTACGTTTTTGAATTCGTGAGTTCTATCACATACCTGACATAAGTAGGGGTAAGAATCAAAAAAACATCGATTGATCGCAATTTTACTATTCTGGTGGTTATTAGACAAGCTACCTACCAGACTCATCTCAGCATCAAAGCTCGGCCAATCAACCCTTGGTGACCCCAAAGTACGCAAAAGGAAGGTTGCCAGCAAAAGTCTTTGCCAAGGAAACGCTTCCATTTGATTATCAGCTAGTTGATTTCACGAGCTTGGAGGAGTGTAATCCCTAGAACCGACAATATAATAGCAAGATTACAGGCGGCATGCATGCCAAGGATCATTCTTCGATAGGACAAGGTGCATGTAATCCTGCATGCCAATGAATTTATCAAAGCAAAAAATGAATAACTGATATTAAAAAGAAGTAGTTGGAAGAGCAAAATACTTTCTTCTCAAAGGCGTTTGAGGCCAGGAATGAAAATTTCCCAGGTTTTTTACATGTTGAATAAGCCGAATCTAATTCATAGTTGCCCGTTTCGAAATGTGGCTGGGACTTCAATTTCTAAGTACGTAGTACTACTATTTAGGTAATTTTTTGGGCATTTAAATATTTTTTAAACACTTCTGGATTGGAACGGGTCTACGAGGCATAGCGTCATGTGCTTATATAGAGCATACGAGAATGCTCTAGATCTTCACATGTGTCAATGGTCATTGATTGTGATAGCATGTGACATTGACCATTTAGCTTGATTTCTTGTGAATTTTTCTTGGTGATCTGGATAAATTCTCCATAGAATTTTATCATATCACTTGCCAATTGAATATTTGGCTTACTAAAGATGCATGAATGCGCTTTCTGACCTTAACTAGGTGTGCAAGTTATTGAACTGACTGAGTCCATTTTTAGACAGCTAAAAGAGAGAACTAGTTATTCCAAACATTCCATACTTGTGCCTCGAGTGATAGTGGGCTCTGTACTTGAACATGGTGGCTTTCTTTCAGGAGATGCTGTTTAGTAGGAAGCCTGTCAATTCAATGAACCAAAAGATGTGGAGTTCTTTGAACTTTTTCAAATTGTGAAATACTTAGATCTCCCAAGAAAAAGTTCGAGTGTTCCTGTCTTCTTACCTTGTTTGCATTATTGTTTCTGAAGAGACCCTAATCTTTTATACTAATGTGACGTATCTTTCCAACCAGCTAGTTTCTTAATATTTCAATTGGCTTTAAATGTACTACCTCCCTACCTCCTCTTTAAAAATTTATGCACAAGTCATATTGCTTTGGATTTATTGTTCAATTGTGTTTGCACTTTGACCTCAACATGTTTAGGAATGGAAATGTCAAGCTGAGAATACCACATGCATGCATGCATGCAAAGACCTGATTTATCCTGCAGGGAAAAGCTCTCACAGTTTGACTTCTCCTTCCCATACCTTTAACTCCCATCTCATGATGTGACTTTTCTTAAGTGTGGATGAGTCCCTATTCCCCACCACTCGTCCTCTTGATCATTTTTTTTGCATTATGGACGCTCTACTGCTGCCAGCAATACTTCTGAAACTTGAAGACCTATTAGACATTGGTCTACTTCATTAAACATAGCTCTACTTCATTGTGAATAAATCAAGGGTGTGGCACAATTGGTTATCTTGACATCCAAAGTTTCTTTGGTCTCAAGTTCGAGCCTCCCCTTAGAAACCAAGAAGCACTATGAATAAGTCATGATGTATCATTCGAGACAATCTCCTCCATCCCTCCAGTGCATCCTTCTCAATCCTTTTCGCCTGAAAACACGAAGGATAATATGTGTCCTCCCACCTTATAGATGAGGGGAAGGGACGAAATAAGTTATGTTTCAAATTTGACTCAAACAGGTGGTCAAACTGGCAAATTCAACCGTTTCCATCGCATTTGAATCGGTCAATGCAAGTTCGAATCATCAAGCTGATTTAGGGGTTTCAATATTTTTTTGTGTTGATTTTGTTCTTAGCTTTCTGTTATAACAAAAAAACATCAAAATGCTCATGCTTGAAACAAATAGCCTAAAAAACCTAATTGCAGCTTGCCAGATCTCAAATCTGCTTCCCAAAAAATTTCCACTACATTTCTTTCTAGTTCTCCTCCAAAGCTTACTCTACCAAAACTCCTTGTACATTGTTAACGCGTGCTCATAGTCAACCTTCAATAATTTTAATTATCAAAAATTGTCTACATCAAATATGTTGCGCAAACATAGCCTCCATTATGTGTTCAAGTGGCTCGCTGGACATATTTTCATATCACCATAAATTTCTATATTGATGCACCTTAGAAAAAAAATAGAAAGGCTAAATGTGTTTGAGGAACTTTCCAACGTTTGAAACACATTTCAAATGTTTTGAAGGTTTGGTGGCTGGTTTGGTTATACTCTATTTTTCTTCAAAGTACTAACAAGTATCCTGTACAAGAGGTCTTAAATTATTGCATTGATGCAGTAGAGTTAGTGATCATATGCATTTGAGCTCAAATAGAAGCTTTGACAACAAAGTCATTGCCAACATGCTTTATAAGATTATTTAAGTTAGCACAAATGCACATGCTTGTTGACAGTGGTGCAGATCGCGCAAAAAACTTGCAGAGGCCAGAAAGATCTATCCCTGTAGGGACACTGGGAGCAGTTGTTGTTAGTTTGTTTCTTTACTTGCTATACTTTGTTCTATGGGGAGCAGTTGGCACAAGAGAATATCTTTTAGGCGAGTACCCATCAAATGGGCAAACAGAAAATGCACACTCTGAGAATAACAAGTTGATGGCTGTTAGAGATGTGGCATACCCCATTGAAATTCTTACACAGCTGGGAATTATCGTTACATCAATATCACAAGCATTGCAATGTTTGATTACTGCTCCACGTGTACTTCAGGTGAACAATTGAAAAGCTTGACATTGTTTAAAATGAAAAATGACCAGATGCTAATTGAGAATCAAATAGGTTTTCATCAGCGTTCTCACGCAGATTGCTCGTGTAGCGATGTCAGAGTTTCATTTTACTTTCATAAAATGCAGAGCTATACCTAAACTTCAACCACCGCTTACAGGCTATTGCTGGAGATGGCATAATTCCAATGATTAACTCTCTTGGAAAGGCATCTGCTTGTGGAGAGCCCAAAAGAGCACTGATCCTCACAACAATTTTGGGCATGATGGCAGCCATGGCTGGAAGTCTAGACCACATTGCTCCAGTTGTTTCGATCTGCTTCCTTACCTGTTATTCTGCACTGAACTGCTCTTGCTTTCTCTTGTCAATCGTGAATGCACCCAGGTAAATACTTTACAGAATCACAAAGGTCCAATCCACATTCCTTTTTCTGGAGAATGTCATAAACAATACAGTAGTTATCAGTTCAAACAAACCATAGAGTGCATCAAACAAGGATAAATTGCATTGACAGCGTTGTTGGAACTTATCACCTCCAGAAAGAAATAAAAAAAATGCTTAGCTTATACAAGGGAATCAATATAATCTAAAACGTCGAAATGATCTGGCAGCAGATTTGCAAATCTTCCACATTATAGAGCTGGCAATACTTCTATACTTGCTGAATGTTTTTATGTAGAACATCCTAATTCCAAGAGTTCATTGGATCTCGTCCTTTTACCGATTCGTTATAATCTTTCCTGACAAGCCGAAATTTTTCAACAGGACTTTGTTGCAAAGAAGCAACGCATACACCCACCAGGGTTTCGAGCTACTGAGCTTCCTTGGCTGAAGCATATATGAGAATCACTAAATGAACCTAGCTCATTAATGACATGAGAAGAGGCACAAATCAGTATGCATAACTATAATGCTTCAACTACTCAAATAATAATAAAAAAAATATTCAACTGTTTTCAAGGACTACATGATTTCTTCGGTTCTACAAAATGTCACCTGCATATTGTAGTGAGTTCAAGCCACTCCCAGTATTCCTTTACATCTTTGTGAACCTCAAATTCAATCATATAGAAAGATATATCATTGATTTGTCAGACCAACCATTATAATATTGGCGTTCGCACATCCACCTCTCAAGGCCATTCAGCACTGGATATAATCTTACCTTTACAAGAAAGAATGTTTGCGTCAAATTTGAGTCTAAAGTGCCGAACTTAACTTAAGTAGGATGCTATAAACTAATGCCTCAAGCTCAAATTTTCAGAAAATTCTAAATCTGATTCCTGCTTGTAGCTTCTATTCCAAACAGTTAAATGGCCTTAAGAAATCCGCTAGCAAAATTCAGTTTTCAGGTACTAATAAGCTGGCATCAAAATTTAAGCAGTCATATATATCACCGAAAATTGCAGGCGAGCAACTATATAATCAGATTGATTAACTGAAAAGTCATTCCAATTAGCTGGCACTTTCAGGTGAATCCATCGCAATGCTTATTTAAGTAAGAGACTAGTTTTCTGTCGACTAAAAATTCCTGGCGCTGCTGCAGCCTCCGCTCTTCCCACAAGTAGATAGTTGTATAAAGAGAAGAAGTTGAGGAAGATAGTAGATTCGATTTAGAGAGAGAGAGAGAGAGAGAGAGTTCAATATTTGTCTTTGGGTACCTGAAGGTATAGAAGACCGAGAGTATACATTTTAAATATGTTTCATAACGAGGGAGCACAAATGTTTCTGCAATAAAAACCAAACCTAGAACAGCGTGTGGTAGTAATACTAGAACTGATATTAATGCTATGTGGCTAGCCAACAAAAATGTCTCATGCCTTTGCTTGGCTAAGTCAAATGGGAATCCTCTAGCAATATCCTAGTTATAAATTTGAAAAACAATGTCTCATGACTTTGCTTGGTAGAATAAAATGGAATTCCTTTAACAGTATCCTTGGGTATAGATTTGAAGAAAGCTGTTTTGATAGTTGAGGTAGCTAAAGGTGATGTTGTGCATCAAGGTGAGCATCTGTGGTGTACGTCGAGCTGGATGGGCGTGATGTGCCTAAGTGGATGTGAAGCAATGTATAATACATAAGGTAGGTTGGTTGCCTCTAATCACGATGTCTAAAAGGGATGTCTGCCTCAAATTCTAACACTAAGTTTGCATCAACATCAATTCGTGGATGAAGTCTGGAGAAGTAGATTGTAATATGTGACTGCAATTGGTCTCCTTTGCTAATAGTGCAGGTAACACATATATAGATACCAAGGAGCATAGTGTAATTGGCTATCTTGAAAAAGCTGATGATATCTCCCCCTGACCTGATCTTCTAGTATGTCAAGAAGTGGAAAATAAGGTGCTCCTTTGTTTCAACCTCTTCCATCAGTAGACCATATCCACCTAAGGGGTCCACTAAAAATGACGATCCTATAGCTAGAGCCTAGTATGAGGAAACACAAAGTTGTTCCAAATCAATCCAAAGACTGAGTGACCAAGTATCAAGGTAATATTCGAACCTAAACAAGTCGTATCTCCAAAATATGTGTCGTGTAGAAGTCTACTTTGGCTCCTAATGGGCCCGGCCAAACTCTTTGAATATGTGATCTATGGCTTACCACTTATCATCTATGATAACATAGAAATCTAGAGACAAGAAAAGCTAGCCTCAGCCCAATCCGATATCATAAGCCTAGTGCATCATGTCTTTGCTACATACATGATTTTAGGAGTGACTAGAGTGTCAAAGAGAAAAACTTATTCTATGCATCTCGTATGTGTTTCCTAAAAAAAGCCACCTGTATTGACTAGGGAAGACTATTACATCCCTAATCGAGTAGGATTAGGAGCAATTACATTGAGCCTAGCATAAGACGGTTGGTATTGGACCTAGGTTTAAGGGGATACCTTTAGTGGCGACGACTATTACTCTAAGTCTAGAAATTGGGGATAAGTCATACAACCACTAGAATGGACATGCATGGGGAGTTATTAATCCCATAAGCACTCTTCGAATTATGTCTTGGGCTATAACCATATAAGAGTGAGTTTAGATATCTATTGACATTCATTCCTAGGTGTGAGGCATTGATTGTGGGATGAGCCTAAGATCTTCTTGCACTTAGGCGAGGAAACTCTAGGAGAGAGTTCGGCTATGGTGGTATGGGACAGTTGGTTGTTCCCTAAGGGAGAGATTAAAGATGTTTTATGGGATAACTCTTAGCTCGTGGTGGGCATCAATTCGCTCTCTGGTCAACTTTGGTGATTCACATGTCCTAATCCGTATAGTTTAGTTACTTTAATGGGTTGAGGCTAGGATCAAATTCATGGTAGGCATTAGAGACAACTATCCTTTTCCTATTACCTAGTGCCTATTTATCTCATGCCACATATAGGACCAATGAAGAAACATGTATAGGAAGATACAATGTCCAAGAGTTTCCATCTAATGTAAAAGTTTGCCACTTCACAAAAGGGCAAGATGTATTGAAGACCATAATTTGGTTTTCTTTACATTGACCTCCAATCCCCTTTCTCCAGTTGCAATTATAGTTGATGATGCATGCATTGAGTTGTCTGCAAGTTAACTACTAGATAGCACTTGACCTCATTTTGTCTCCCCCTAACCCAACATTAAAGATTATTTAGGGATGTAGCAATCCCATGGCCTACTTCTTACCTAGTTGTTTATTCATGATATCATGCAACCTCTATCCTAATCCAAACAAGTCAAAAATTGTCTACCTTTTTATGTCCCTCTAACATGGACCCACATGTTTGGCATTTATATTACCCGACATGGAAATATTTCTAAGATCCATGGGGAATCCTTTGGTCTTTCCCTAACAAACAAGCAAAGACAAACTAGTTTGTTGGAATCTTGAGCCAAAAACTAGCAAGCTAGGAATTTGAGTGTAGCACCTTCCCAACCATCATTGTTGATGACAAACATTTGGTTTCCAAGAATAGTGACTATGAAAGGTGAGAACCTCTTTCTCTTAAACCCCAAAAACTGCCTCCTCTCTGATCACAAAAAAGCTTCCCTACTATCAGCAATTCTCTCCCACAATTGTTTCCCCTCATCTCACAGCAATGAAGCCTCTTTTCTTCACACTATTCACCCTATCCTCTCATGCTATACTTCTTTAAACTTTGACATGTAGACATGTGGAAATCTCATTGAGATGCTTCTACCTTCACCTAGCAAGGTCTTTGCGAAGATTCCTCTGCTCCACCCTTCTACTTTTTCAAAGTCAAATGGACCTACGCAAATACTAAGTCAATATGATAAACCATTACAAATCTACCTAGGCCTAACATTGTAATTGAAGCCACATGTTTTGTTATCACCTCCTCTCCCACCTTCCCCTTAAAGACTAAATGGCCTTTCGTTGAAAACCAGTTTTCCCTCGTTTCCTTTCTATGAGTCACACTTTCCCATTGGCTTATCCTTACCAATTTAAAATCTCCCCTGTTACAATCCCTTTGCAACTCGTTACACTCCCTCTTTTGATTGTTCAAAATGAATGTTTCATGGGATATGGAGTGCTAGGAGCAGAAACCATTTTATTTGTGAAAGCGCCTTGATCTTTGTTATTGCAGTATTATATATAGGTAAGAGCACATTTTTGTTATCTTAGTCACAACTATAACATTTAGGGGCGTCCCTATGTCATGTACCAGATCTTGTAGTAGTGTTAAGCTCTATAGCTTTAGTGCTTTTCATATAGTCTTTATAGTGTTGCTAAATTATCTAGCCCATATATAATGGGGATGCTATCAATGAGACCTAAATCGTCCCTCTTCTTTTACAATTTGCATTTATTATATGAAGTTGAAGCAAAATCAAGTTTATGAATGATAAGTGTTTTCTATAGCTTGTGTTGGACTGCAAAGCACATCAACCCATAAAATATGGCAATAGATTGATCAACTATGCTCCACACTGATCTCCATTTGTAGCCTATCTTTTTTGTTCTTCAAATAGATTAGGTTCTCTTAGAGATCTTAAAAAACTTTACTGTTGCACATGCAGCTGGAGACCCAAATGGAAGTATTATCACTGGTCCTTTGCATTGGTTGGATTGGTCATGTGTCTGGCCATGAACTTTGTGATCCTGTGGTACTGGGCATTGATTGCTATTTTCATGCTACTAGCAATATGTGCATACATCTATGACCGTCAGGTTAGAGCTTCTAGCAATAGAACTTTGCATGACCTCTTTCCCTAGAAATGCAACTTGCTATATAAGAAAATACAAAATTTAGATCATTGTTTCTGACATTTGACAGTTTTCTAGATTATCAGCATAGCCTGAATGATAAAAACTCATGCATATCTCATTGAATTGATACATGTCATGAATATAGATTTAAACCCAGTAATAACCTTGAAAACTTGTAGGTTGAAGTGGATTGGGGAACAGGACTTGGGGGATTGTGGCTGCAGCTGTCAGTGCAAAGCTTGCTATGTGTTGGTCAAGAAGCACACTACAGTGTAAATTGGCGACCACAATTGCTTTGCCTCTTGAAACCTCGAAGGACCCGGTCAAAAAGAAGTCATTCTGAACCTGAGCTTCTATCCTTCGCTTCCCATTTGAAGAAGGTATTCTTTTCCCCTGGCGTCCACATCATTAAACCCTGCAAGTGCTGAACAAAGAGTATCTGAATTTGAATTAAGGTATTTCATCACCTCACAAGATTTTTGAAAAAACGCCATTCATATAAGAGTAAACAATCACCATTTCGTAAAGCCCTTTCATAGAAAGCCACTTGTTTTCACACTACGAATTAAGCAAAGCTAGTGCATCATCGGCAAGGTCTTGTTTTTTTTCTGTCCTTTGCTTCCCACTCGGTAAAGGTTTCTTTTCACCTGCACTCACCCTGTTAGTGTTGAATAAATAGCATCTGAACATGTGTTCAGGTATTTTGCCATCTGACAAGATTTTTGAGATGTCACCATTTATGCTATGAGTAAATTCATGCTGTTTCATGAAGCCCTCTGTCAAAAGCCACTCCTTCTCACTCTACGAATCAAGAAAAGCTAGTGCATGATGAACAGCCTGGCTGCTACTTTTAGCACAAGCTAGTGGTACTAAGTAGCAGCCAGTTTTTCAGTAATCCTACTATCTAGAGATTCGTCACTGCTTTACAGCTTGTTGATAAGCTGTTTTCAAGTAATCTCAAATTGAAGTAATGTAGCCTGGTCAAGTTAAATAGACGACAACATATATGATCATTGAATTCACACAAGTATTTTCAGTTACATTCACCGCAAGAGCTTCCCCAACACTTACAATCCCGTCTTTCACTTTCACATTCATAGGTGCTATTTGAGCTCTCAATGTGAGTCTTGACAATCATTAATTAGGAGCACTTATTTCTATGGTCTACATGGAAAGCAGGGAAAGGGATTGTGCATCGTAACAACTATTCTGGAAGGAAGGATAGAAGAGCTGACAGAAAAATCGGCAGAACATAAAGTAAGATGGAGCAGAGAAAGTGCCGCTATAAACAGTTTTGACAACCTTTCTCTCTTGTTTTCATCCATTTCCCACCGCTGTGGATTAGAACAACCTCCAAGTAGTTGACATGATGATTCCAACAACACAGTACAAGAAAGCATCATATAGTTTCTCATATCCCTGCATTAAACTATTGATGATGAAATTTTTTCCAAATAGGAAGAAAGTGGGATATAGCTTGATATCTTGTTGTCCATTTGATGACTTCTGCAGGTTAAACTTGAAAATTCAATGCAAGCGGCAGGACTCACGGGATTTGCACGGGTGTTAGTTGCTCAATCATATCGCCAAGCCAAAAGCTACATTATACAGTCATCTGGGATAGGGTCCCTGGAACCCAACACAGTTTTGTTGGGCTGGCCTAAAAAGTGGCGCCATGACAAACATAAGGATCGTGCTCCCGTAAGCTTATTCGAACTGCTCTCTGACTTTAAAAGCCATTGCACATGATTTTGACACACTTTAACATATGGAAAAAGTAAAAGCATCTATAGATATTTTTATTTAATGTTCCCTATGGAGACCAACATTGGAACTGACCCCATATTCCATTCAAAAAAACACGCTGATTTTAAACTGATCTACATGATTCGGAGCAAGTGATTGACCTCTGAACAAGCAACAACTATAGTTGTCGTTTATGTTCCCTATGGAAACCAACATTGGCACTGACCCCATATTCCACTCATAAGAGCATGCTGATTTCAAACTGATGTACATGATTCGGAGCAAGTGATTAACCTAAGCAAGAAATATAGTTTTCGTCTCATATCAGGGACAAGGATAGTTGATCACATCAAGACTACCTTCTATGACATTCACCACTATCCAGTAAGATAGCTAAGGGCCACACTCAGTTTTATATTCATCATACATGATTACGTGGTGTGCTAGCACTCCACCATCCTAAATATTTTTCTTTAGCCCCTTAGGCTCACGAGAAGATACAAGCAAGAGATATATTGCATCAGCAGTTTTCTCTTTGCTTTTCAAATGGCTATTCTCAGAATCAGTAGCATAGTTCAATGAGCTCCTCTCCATATATTTATGAATTTCCTTGTACTGTCAATAGCCAAGTATAGAATTGCTTAGTGTCCACATATTGAACAACCTAATTGCTACTAAGAAGCATGAAATCTTTTGAGAAAATATTAGCCTTCTTTTTCATCAGTTGCAAAGACTCTTTTTAATGGAGTAAGTAGCTTTTTTATAAATGACTAAGGATGAACCATGCACTTCTACTTAGTTGGGATAGCAGGCAGTATATTCTTACGTTGCACACCACCATTTAAATGGAACCTTGTTGCCAGTTAAAACAGCCTTGGTATTATGGTCATTTTCAGATGTCTTTGAAGAGCTTCATTTGAGGCTTGACTACTACTGGGTGTCCAAGGGCCATCTGCATCCTTGCCTTAAATTTCATTGGAATGGTGATAGAAAATGAATATCTTCTGTTACATCCTACTCTGCTCATAAGGATATTGCAATTTTGGGTTCCTTTTCCATATTTTTTTTTAAATTCCAGTTCTTTGGCATGCTTCCAATTTAAATGATGCACAGTTTTTCCTGGCTCAGCTCCACATCTTATATGAATTAGGGTGAGGAATCAGGATTGTTGGCCTTAATGACTAAGCACCCAATTTATAAGTGAGCTAGAAGGCTCTTAACAATGGAACTCCACAAGAAAATTGATGGACCCATTACCAAATTATAAGCAAGTAATGTCTGTGTGGCAAGTTAAGGTATGTCCTGGAGCCTTATCTAATAAGGCTGTTGGGAAGATATCAGAAAATCAGCCATACTTGACTCAAAGCAGCTATCAAGCTTCAGTGCAAAAGATGAAAGCATTGTTGAATTAGCATACTTCTACTCCAATGTACAAGTGACATAACCTTCACAAGTGAGGTAGGCTGAATAGATGCCACGTCATTGTACAAAAGGCCCCACAATCTAATATTCCGAGGGAATATCTGTAGAACTGAAAGATCCAAAACTGATACAAAAGCTTGGAGAAATTTTCAATGTAGTCTCAAATAGTACGTATCTGCTTCAAGCAATGAAAGGAAATTCATTGCTGCAACTCAGGATCAGCATGGTTGGCCGCAAATCATCCTTAAAGGTTTCCCAATCTGATACCTATAAATGTCTCCTTCAAAGTGTTTTAGGTGGCAAAAATAGTCGAATAGACAGCTTATGCTAAAGATAATTACAGCTTTATGCGTTCTGATTGCCCACCAGGATCTTAAAAATTAATTCATACTCTAAAACAAGAGTACAGTCCACCGAAGAGAATGGAGATGGTTTGTATGTGGTACTACTAAAATTAGATTCAACGTGAAGTATAGTTCTGAAATAAATGGAAGAGCAGTATGATATCGCGAGTTCCTCAGGCGTCAAAGACAGCCATCGTATGATCAAAAACTGAGGAGTCGTAGACGTCCGTGTTCTGATCAGAGTGAGTAAACAAGCGCGATCAAACAACAATGAAAGTGCATTCAATCACAACAAGCATTCATCTACATTGTACACAGATAAAGACGTGCTGCTGCTATATTACACGGAAGCACAATACAAATAGCAGTTACAACCAAAAATTGACGGCGTAATTAGGAGGCTCAAATAATACGTCTCATGGACGGAGCAATGAACAATCTGTGCTTGGATGATCTATTTATAGATTTCATCAGTGTATTAACTACAATAAATGATTCGTGCAAAATTTCATTACTTTGCACAAAAATGAAATGCCTACTTAGACAAAAAGGCCAAACAAGTAGGAGTTGATGGTAAATTTTCTCTTTTGAAGATCTACATACACTTATTAAATGTGTCATAAAGCAAGAATAGAGATTTGCCTATTTAAGGTGCCAAAAAATAAAGAATCTCGTTCATGCATAGACCACATCCCAGTGTTCTTTATCCTGAGACATAGACCAAGAAGGTACACAGGTCTGAAGGACAACATTGATGAAGAGCGAGCTGAAGCTCAATGATTCATTAGAATATAATTAGTTAGTTTCAAAAACAGTTTAGATGGGTTGCTGACAGGCTCTTTCCATGCTCACCCGCTCACCCATTTAGGACGTCAGCAGGGAATACGGGTGAGAGGATCGTTGTGCACGGGCTGGCAATTGTGCATCCCATTGGACATCAGATCTGACTTGCCATTCAGGTGCAGCAACGCATCAGGTCACGCAGCAGCAGCAGACGTTTTGACAGGAAGCAGCAGGTCAGATGCAGAGCACGGTTTGGAAATCATCAACGCGTGCTCTCGAAGAGCTAATCCATGATCTTCTTGCAAACCAACTCGCCCGACAACAGGCTGAGCGGGTGAAAAACTAAATGGAAAGGCTTTTGCTCACCTGTTCACCAATTCTTTATGTCATTCTGACCCGGTGAAATGGGTGGCGTGGAAAGAGGCCCTAACTAAGTAGGAGTGGAGTGTTAGAATAAAGAAGCGCTTTTTATTAATATTGATACTTTACACATGCATATAGCCATCCTAAACCCATGCACTAGCTCCTCATATGTGACTGAGCCATGCACCAATCAGAGTTAGTGCCTTTAGGTAGTGCCAATCCTAATGGGAATAAATAGTTAAAACGACTGACAACGTCTAGATGTTAACTCTGTAGTCCTTGTATGAATGCAGTCTCGTCTTAAGGATTACATTTTACTTTTCTCTCTCTCTCTCTCTCTCTCTCTCTCTCTCTCTCTCTCTCTCTCTCTCTCTCTCGCACGCGCGGCACACACTTATGATGGGGCCACTAGCTAACGTATGCTTTCTTCAACATTTCCATAAAAAATATCCATCCTGGAAAATTAGGCAGCTATAGTCTGATAACCGTAATTCGAAAGAACAAGGATCATCTCTAGACAAACAAAACTTTCAGAGGCAGAGTCTTATTTATGCAATCGAGTAGTGGATGTAAATTGAGGCGTTCATTAGGTTGAAAGAATAAAGAGCCTTCTTTTGCAATGTCAGAAAAGAGGACAAACGCCTAAAACCCATAACTTGGTCGCCTCTCCAGATATTCGTGGAAACTTTGGTGGAGTGCAAAGCCGCAGACAAAGCCGTTTTGATATGCATGAACATGTGTGACTTTCCAGTTGCAGACACCTCAAAGGAAGGTAAGCTAGATATATGGTGGATGGTTCACGATGGTGGGCTATTGCTCATGCTTGCACATGTTATTCAGCGACACGAGGTATGGCGGAAATGTAAGTTACGGGTGTGTACCATTTCTGCAAAGCTGGACAACTCAGCGCTGATAAAGAAGAATCTCAAGAAACTGTTAGAGCAGGTACAATTAACGACTTGAATCAAAATGTATTCTAGAAATTTTGAGGTTATGATTGATCGCCAATAGCAAGCATATCATTCATGTAAAAGGTACAAGTTTTAAATGCACCTAAATTGTTGAAAATGATTTGTGTAACCTGAGATGCATTGCCAGGTTCGCATTAATGCTGAAGTAGAAGTTCTTGAGCTGGAAGACTCGGTCCGCATGGAAGAGGCCAAGGCATTTGACGACAAATTTGCTGAATATAGGTACATGTTGAAAGCCTGTCAAGACCCACGATGTTGCTTGGATAGGTGAAATTGCATATATAATTTGCTTGTCTCAATTGGACTTACAGCTTCATTGTTCTTTTAGCAGAAAAACACAGGCAGTAGCTGCATTTAACTCGATGGATCACAGAATCGGTAAGGCAGACGTGACAAGAGCTGCTGAACGCAATTCTTTCGACATGAAAGCCGAACTACATAACACCAAAGCCCTACAAGAGATAATAAAGCATGCTTTCCCAGGAAAGCTGAGCCTCTTAAGATGCTGCTCTCATGTTCCACGATGCACAACTGGTCACAATTCTCGAGCTGATTTGCATCCTGACCCGTGTTATCCAGATATAGAATTGCAAGAAAACTGTGATTCACTGCAATGCTCGAACATGCATGTAGAACCACACCAGAATGAACTCGTCCTTAACGAGGCAGATGATACTGAGGTGAGGTATACGCAATGCACGTTGTGGAATGAAAAGCCCTTAAGGCATAATCAATCGGGCAACGGCGCAGTAACCAAATGTTGTAATCTCGAAGTTGTGGTAGAAGATCACCCAAAAAACGAACTGAACCAGAAGAAGAAGGATACCCTGCAAAATCTTCAGCTGCCTTTGAAGGAAATACACGACATTGTAGATATCAGAAGCGCTGGACAGCCGCATCCTGCAACCTACCACGAAGCCTTGCAGATGAGGGAAGATAGCAGCAGCAACAACATCAGCAAATCAAGTGCTGGGCAACTCTATCCAGGTTCTCATCTCTCCTTCTCGAAAGCCCCTGATACCCCGAGAAGGAACTGGGGATCCTTGAGCCAGAGCTACTCTGCTAAGGCCTTGAATGAGCTCATTGTAGAGCATTCTAGAGATGCTCAGCTGGTGCTGCTCAACCTTCCAGATCACTACCAAGGCATGCAGCCATGTGAATACATGGAGTATTGCGAGAGCCTTACAAAAGGCTTGGAAAGGGTGATACTTGTTTCGGGTACTGGAAAAGAGCTTTGGGCTACTTAGGTGCTTCCTAGGATATGATCCCAGCACATCTCCACGATACCCTTATTAGCAAAGGATTTGGAGTGATCGCATTCAGTCCAATAGAGGTCAAACATCTTTTCTTCCCATATGAAAGAATCAAAATATATGTATGTAAATATGCCTTGGGACTAATGATACTTATGCTAAATTTTTATCTAAGAGTTCTCCATGTTTCTTTCTTTTTTCACTACTTCTCATCTTCCAAAGTATTGTGGTAGTAGTTTTGGGTTTGCAATAAATACCAACACTCTCTAACATTCCTTGTATTACATATAGCCACCAAGAGTTGGTTCAAGTGATCCATCCACTAGAGTACTATGGATTGACTAGTCTCCCTCTCCCTCTTAACCCTTGGCGAATTCATGTAGTACTATGAGATGAAAGATACATCATCCTATTTTTACAATAATACAAACCAAAGAATAAAATTGCCCATAAAGAAACCTCATATTTTCTTGCTTCATATCATGAAACATAAAATGCTTTGAAACATGCTTGAAACTCTTTGCAAACAAAGAGTGTTTGTTGGTGAAGACATCTTCTCCTTGAGGTTTAGAATCTACTTGAATGCACAAAGGACAAACAAGACTAAAAAACAAAGAATTCAAATCACACATCACCATGTATTTTTGTTTAACTACAAATTTATTAAAGGTCGAGTACATTAAATCAAAATAGATGACTATGAACTTACTCAACCATCAAGCTCTAGGGAGCATAAATTAAATGTGAGCATTAGCTTTTATGCACAAGCAATCCTTGGGACTCTCACACCAAGCAATTTGAGCTTTTCCAATTTTCAACCCAATACAATCTAAAGTGCGTTCTTATCCTCCAATTTATCATCTATTAATAAAGCGCCAACTAGGCTTTCCAAGCAAACTTGTGTTAAGAACATATGAAGTAATGAAGTTAATTATTTTCAATACAGCCCCACCATTCTTTGAATGGGTTGTAATCTCATTAAAAGTCAACACTTACTTGGAGTTTGTATGTATGATAGTGTTCTTGAAAAATAGAAACTTTACAGTTGTAGTACCCAATCACACACCTAAGGAGACATTCAATGGTAAAAAGTCTAGGATGGACATATTTCTTGTGTTTGGATGTAGAGTTTATGTCCATATTTCTAACAAAGAAACGAGTAAAAAGTAATTTAAAGTGTTGAAGTGCATATTTATAGGATATGATGATTAAACAAAGAATATCTTTACTATGATCTATGCATGAACATCATTTGTGATTTGGTGTTTGATGAAATGCATAGATTTGGTGATAAGGAAGAAAATAGCGAAGATCTATCTAAGATCTTGATTCATGATGAAATTGAGCGCTACCAACTCAAGTTACATAAGTGGAAGAGATTGAAGTATCCGACACCCCTCCAATTGATGAAACGCGATGGGAAAAAAGATAAACAGTTTGGATCAGAAAAAACCAACATTGTAGTTGATAAGGGCAAGAAAAAGGATATACCTTGATAAACCTACTCACCGGTTTTGGTGTCTCCTTACCCTCACTGGCTGGACAGCTCTTTGTCTGGCCCAATTTTCTGAAATTTAAGGCCCAATCTTTGCTTGAATCTCTGATCTGAATTCAGGCAGTAGGTCGCTGGTCTGTGGGAATCTAGTTTGATGTTCAAACTACTGAAAAATCCTCAAAAATAGTGATGAAAAACTAATTTTTCATCTCCATGTCCAACGCTGGTCCTGCTAAGAAAATGTGTTTGAAAAACCCTCAAAATTCCTTAGATTTCTCTGAAATTTCCGAGGTAGATTTTTGATCCCTCAACGATGGATCAGCACCACCCTTTCTCCTCAAAAATCCGCTCTGATTCCCTGAATCTGATGGCAAAAGTCAGAGATGAAGACTAAATTTGCAGCACTGAACCTGCTCTAGAAATTTGGACTAATTTCTCTTTGACAAGCAAGTAAATCCACCAAGATTTTCTCAGTAGGAGACTGTTCCTACAACGAGTCTCCTCCTCTATTTCTTTCTGAGAACTTGAAGAAGTTCTAAGCAATCTAGCTACTTTCTCCACTGCTGAAAACTGAGTTCCCTAGGATGGAGATGGCTCTGATACCAGTGTAATAGACCTTAACACCACAGTAGGGCAAACACTAACTGATCCACCCAACCTTGCCCACTCCCTGATATAGAGTAAGCCCCTCCTAGCCCAGTGTGAGGACTGGTAGCATGCTACTGCCAAGTGTCAACCACGTGGCACTGACGTGGCCGACTGCACGTCGGGACCCAACTGGGGGCCCTATCCTGCTGACAGGGTCCCTAGGCTGTGTCAGGCCCGCCATGGCTATGGACCGTGTTGGGGCACACTACTCACATTGTCTTGCACTGTTGGTCATGTACGCTGGACACGACCCCGACTGTGGTATCTAACCTATCTGTGTTCTCTAGGGTTCGGCACTGGTTACGAGCTCGTAACACTCCCTCCACACACACACACACACACACACACACACACACACACACACACACACACCTAAGTTTACCTCCCTCTCATCAGGGAACGTTTGAATCGTGGGGGTGTGTCTCTTTACATTTTGTGAAGTCAATCTTGTTTGTACGTAACATTGTTTCTTTTTCCTCTGATTTGATTAATCACTAATTCCAAAACTAAATTTCATGCAATCCCCCTTTCATCTCCAAGTTTAGTAGCACCATAAGGAACTATGTCTATCCAATGACTTTAAATAAAATGTGAGCTTTGGCATTAAATTCTTTCCCTTTGCAAGAAAGTCACATGATGATTTTCTATAGGAAATATCTCTTAATATATATTGTCACCAAGAGTGTGAACCACCCCAAACAATAGCACACATATGTCTCTAGGTTTTAAGATCGAATTTGGTTTGAAAGTGATAGTGTCATAGAAAATTGTTACATAAGTTCTTACATCCAATTTCCAAAATTCAATACAACCTATGTGTTTCGCCCCTTCATCTTAATACACAAGACATCATGCATGATATCGTTTATGAACCTCAATTTTGATTACACGCAATAAGAGAATCAACAAACCATTCCTTCATATGAATCAAAGCCAACATACTTTAGTCATATTTCATTAGAAGGAATACACATTTAAGTGAACTCGGCATTTTTTTTTTTCCAAATGAGACTTAAGCAATTACTTATCAAAACTCTCTTACTAGTTTCACATTTGTTAGAATTGCTTATGAAGCATGAGTGCGAGAACTACTAGTGGCATTACTTAAAGTCTTTGAAATACCCAATTAGTGTCAAGTTCTAAGTGGGGATGCTAATCCATGAGTGTTGAGTGACATAGGAAGTCTTGGAGAGGAAGTGCAGGAAACGAAGGTATATGCTTTTGTTCTTAAAAAAAAACTCGTTTTTAACTCGTCAACATCACCGGATCTTGCAAGAATTTTATCGAAAAAGAAAATCGTCTAAAGGAAGCCTTTAAAATTCAGATTAGGCGCATTCTTGAGTCTCGGAATGCAATTTACTGAGCCAAATATTTACTTGACAAGAAGCTACATCATACATCATATTGTTTCTCCCTATCAACTTGCCCATTCTGTCTAATTTTGAGTCAGACCTTGAAAAAGGCATTCAAAAGTTACAAAACAACAAAGCTCTGGACTTCGACGGCCTTTCGATCTCAACATTTGTGTTTGCGGCATCCCAATAAACAAGCTGAAGATCTTTTGCGGACTATAAGCTATAGCAGACTGAATATGGACTGCATAGGGATTACATTCCGCTTGGAGGGGTAAATATGACAGGATGGTGCTTTTTCTTCGCTTTCACTCTCTTGATCAAAGAAATGTGGCTCCTCTCAAGGGCACACCGGCAACTACCGAACTAGAGGTGTTTCATGGAGACCATGAGGAACATTGTCAATTGACCATTGTTATGCTAGGGAGACCCTCCACCTTTGGGCTTCATGACCTAGTACATACGTCTCTTTACATTTTGTGAACTCAATCTTGTTTGTACGTAACATTGCTTCTTTTTCCTCTGATTTGATTAATCACTGATTACAAAACTAAATTTTATGCAATCCCCCTTTCATCTCCAAGTTTAGTAGCACCATAAGGAGCTATGTCTATTCAATGACCTTAAATAAAATGTGAGCTTTGGCATTAAATTCTTTACCTTTGCAAAAAAGTGGCATTATGGTTTTCTATAGGAAATATCTCTTAATATATATTGTCATCAAGGGTGTTGAACCACCCCACACATTAGCACACATATGTCTCTAGGTTTTAAGATTGAATGTCGTTTGAAAGTGATAGTGTCATATAAAACTGGTACATAAGTTCTTACATCCAATTTCCAAAATTCAATACAACCTGTGTGTTACGCCTTCATCCTTGCTTTCCAAACCTGCCAGCCCAATTAGGGGTCTAAAATGTGGGCAAGTAAGTGTCTTTGAATCACCAAATCCTCTTCAAACAAGTACACCAAGTTTGTCCTGGCTGGTACAACATGTACCATAGTCCTTATTTAGCTCCCCAATCCTTCAAATTTGCAAAGATAGAGCCTCTCTACACCATGCCACTATAGTAAACAAGCAACCATAAGTTATTTGATCAATTTCAGAGATGATTCGAGGTTGAAATCATGGATTCCAAAGTCGCTATTGTCAACGCTGGATCTGCAGCCAAAAAATCAAAAAATTTAGGCCTCAATTTATCCGATTTTCATGTACAAGGCATTACAAACTCTCAAGACTATATTGTACATAGCATGAAAATCTTCTTGGTTACATGATAATGTATTTTTGATATGTCTCTTTATATTTCTTGTTGCAGATTTGGATTGTTAGACTTAATGTTTAATGAATTACCCCTTAGTGTTGTTACCAAGTTATGGGCCAACCTGCGCATTTTAGTGGAGTTTTGTTCGATGACTTTGATGATTAAGTGGAAGATCAAGAGGTTGATCTCAAAGAGCTTCCTCGACACAAAAGGAAAGGTGGCAAATTGGAGCTAGTCAAGGACATCAAAGAGGAGTCAATTGGCAAAAGTACTTTCGATCTATTTTTGCAGGTCAATGAGGACTCAAGTAAGGTCAAAGGATCAGCAAGGAAGTGTTTGTCAAGTTTACTTTACTTATTCTATCTTATGTTTTGTTCTTTGTCAAGTGAATGTGTGCAAATTGTCAAGATATGATGAAACTAGCTACATTGATGAAACTAGCTAGATTCAAGAGATCATTTTGATGTTGGATTGTTTGATGTTGGATCGTACAAGCATTTTTGGCTGGTTATGTTGATGTTAATAAAGCTATTGGAGGCTCATTATATCATTCATTCATGGTGAAGTCATCAAGTGGTGATGATCTCTTGTGGCGAGATTGCAAGGGATGCTCATTCATTGATTTTTATGGTGGATACATATCAAGAAATAACAAAGATGGAGGATACAAGCATTTATGGTTTGGTTGCTGTTAAATTCCAGAGAGTTCAAAGTTAGAAGCATAAAGATATCCATTCATTTTTCTCTAAAGGTCATCAAGATAAAAAATTAGGGACAAATAGGCCACTAATATACCTTCTAATTTCTAATTTGTCATGAGTTAGTTTATGTAGAAAGTGTGGTAAAAACACAAAGATTAACTACAAACATCATTTAGACCCATTATTTTTTAGTTCATACACATAACACAACTTTGTTGTAACCATTGGTGTCTGCTACAATGAAGTTTAGGAGCATTTCCATTTTATCCACCTTGATCCAACATGGCATGGAACATATTATATGGTAGTTTGTTATGCATATTTTGATTAACTTATTGTTATGCAAACATTTAATAAAAAAAATTATCCTCATGTGAATGTGTTTTTATCTTTCATGTATTTAGTTACATTGTTTTACTTATTTTGTGCAGGTTATATGTTTTCGTCGAGTACGGACTCTTTGCTCCTTAGTTGTTATTTAGTAGCATTTTTTTGTGTCGTTTTATTATCGCTTACTTGTTTACACTTGGCCTTAGCACTTGAATTTGCCCACGAAATGCATCCTCATGCTTACTTTCTACCAGCTCGTGCAATTCCTTTTCTTGTAAGTATGTTGCATTAAAATTGTCTATAAAGTTGGGAAAGTTTAATCAGTGCATTAATAAAATTCACATACCCATCTAATATAACATTCAGCAATTGTTAGATGACATAAATATCCACAAAGTACCAGTCTATGTTTTCACTTTTGGCACAAAGCTAACAAAATTCAAGGCAATTGTTGATCTGGCCAATTTTTCCAAAAGCATTCCCATTCTTTTCTTTTCTTTTTGCAAGTTGCAAAGAGACTATTATATTATGTTCACAAATGTACAAATACAAAGGAGAAAAAAGGCAGCACCAGTCAGTTCACATCCATGCCTCAAAACGGCAGAGTATACAAGTATTGCACTCCACGCAGGGAGGCATTCCTAAACAACTAAGTAGTATGCATGATAAAAGTAGCAAAACGGAGAAAATTTAAAGTTTTCTTTATCCTAAATCTCCTCCTCTTCAGGTCTGTTGAGTGCATCTTGAAATGTATAGTTAAAAATGAACTTATGTATTTTGGCTACTAAGCCTATCACGAGATTAGTTGATCTCCTGATAGTGCCCATCAATAAGGTTGTTGAAACTGGCCTTGATGTATTTCGTGCACTAGTTGGTAGTCCTAACATTTATAACAAGGAAACTCGCTACCCACATGATAAAAAAGCAGCTGACCAAACCTTGCAATTCTGGAACACGATAGGATAGAGATAAAATAGAAAGCTACTGATTTACAAGAGCAAGGATTCTGACAACTTTTTATAGGTTCATAACACCCCAACAACTTTTTGTTCAAATCTATCTTAGAAAGAATGTACTACTTAATGTTATCATATTAAAAAAAGCTATGATAGTATAAGTGCTTTTGTTGCATTCTTGGTGAATAACTCTTGTTGCTTCATGCTCCTCTACATGAACTATAGCTCATGCTATATGTAATCATGGATTTGCCACACAAGCTTTTTATAGGTCTTCATCTCTAGCAACATTTTGTTCAAATCTATCTCTAAAATCATATCATGTTTGAGTATAAGAACAAGTCTTAAAGGTGTGAAACACACACCCGTCTTTTTAGTGAGCATTCTTCTCTGAATAAAATTTTTGTTTGCTTCATTTTATTCTTATTGATATTGATTGTATGTTTATGCAGTAAGCATTATGGAGGAGAACATGGAGGCTACATTGTAATTTGAGGTTTTGGCCATTGAACCATTATGTGTACCATTCATCAATGGGAGGGTGGTAATTAGCTACGAATCCTTATCAATGGCAGTGGGTTCTATGTATGAATTGCTCTCCATAGTTGTTAGGGAGTTGTTTAAGTCCAATGAGGAGTTGTGAGTGCCTTTATTGAGGATAGAATATTTCATTGAAAAGCTTTGGTCCTCTGAAACAGCAGATTATGAGAACAAAAACATTGCCACAAATCCAAGGTTAAGATCAGCATTCAATTTGTAAGGATTTTCTATCATTGAGAAAAGAGATAAACTGGCCCACCATCGGCTGCTAGCTGAGCTCTCTCTCTTATCTCAGCATGTCGTATAGTAGAGACAATGAGAGCAGAAGGGCAATTTCCACACCAAATAAAGATTGAACAGATTGAACAATTCTTGACGAGAACAAACCATTTGGAAATCCACCACATGATAGGACACCATGGCAGTATCATGTAACTTTGCAAGATTTAGAGTAACATCTAAGCTGGAAAAATATGGCCCTCACACTCCATATTCATGAAAAAAAAGAGAAATTCCAGAAACACTGTAATAGCAATCCTGCAGAAGAGAAATCAGCAAAACTACAAATGATTACAAGCCCAGTCTTCGATCCAAGCCTTGAGCTCCGCATAATGTGAATTTAAGGCCAGTCTTTCAGCTATCTTCCAAGAGGGATGCTCATCAAATGCGTCTTTCCAGAACTTTCAAATTTTCAAGTACTCTTTGCTATTGGTATTTTGTTTCATAATTGAGACTACCTCAAATTGAGAAAATTTAAATAAAGCTCTTACCAACGAAACTAATTCATCCGAAGCAAAAACAGAAATGCAACTTCCACTGTGGAGTTCCGTTAGCACTTTTTCAAATGCACTATAAGTCGTACATTGATAGGGCGGAGCTGCACCTAAAGTTGCAGCAAATCTCCAATCCAAGAGGGTAAAACAAGAATGTACCATCCTGGTCATGAATCATAATGTTCGGCAAGCGGATATCCTGGTTCACAATTTTTTTCTTGTATGTGCAAAATATTAACAATCTTGGCTATGGATCCTCGCATCTTATTTAAAGTCATTGCCTGCAAAGTAACTTGTTTACAAACAGGAGTAACTAGCAAAAAATCTGGATGACTTGTTTTGGGTCCACAAATTTTAGGGGATTCCCTCAATACCCTGCAACTTAGTAAGGTGTTTCCGATCACTTTCACCGAGTGGAAATTTTTTGCTAATTTCAGTGCACACTGGCTTCCATCATAATTCAGCGAACAACACTGGTGGCACCTTACCCCAAGTATTTGCTAATGGGATACCGTTTACTATCCAACGTAATAAAATCTTCCACTCCTAGTGACTCCGGCAAGGTGCACATAAATTCGGTGAGGTTGTTTCTAACATTGGATATCTCAGATGATCTCGAGTAGACATAGAGCCCACTGTCGTCTTTCTACACTTTAAACCATCGAATTGTCCTAAGATTTGTCAGGCCTACATCTTTAGATTTCCATTTGACAATAAGATCAGCATCTCGTTGTAGTAGAATTGAAGATCCATCGACCACATCTCATAAATCTTTCTCCAACAATATCATCTTCATGCGATACTTCCACTGTGAAAGTCGTCACCATTGCATCGGTCGATGAGTCGAATTCCAGAAGACGATTGCTCCATGTGCCTAGAAAAGAAAAATAATTGGAAATGCTATGACAATCAAGACAACCTCGAAGTGTTCGAGCTCGCGTTCGATAGTGCTACGAAAGACTTTGAGAATTAAAAGCACCGTGTTTAGATCATATATCACAACATAACCAATCGATTAATCGATGAGTTAGTAAGTGTCTTGGACAACCATAGATACAGAGTTCAAAGACGTCAAGGACAGCCGTGATTATGCTCTTCGACTCTGATGATAAGACACACAAGGAGGATAACGAACATTCGATTCACAATCGAAAAGTAGAAACATCAATAACCATTCACACATCATACACTAATTTGAAAAACACAGAGTATATTAAAGATGTGCAAATGTACATAAGAATGATGTAAAAAAATCTACTTATCAGTATACAAGCCTAGAAGAACAATTTAGAATTCAACGATAGTGTTAGGCTAAAACAACAAGAGTATCGTCGGTGCAATACTTCTGATCAGATAGATTGGTACATCTATTGCGATTGATCTCATTAAGCATATGCATCTAACTCTGCATATGTACACGATGCAATTGCTCTATTGCACGTCAACCTTTGGGCTGATCGTTCAGTAAACTAAGCGTGAAGGCCCGATAGTAGTAACCATAGTTCGAGACATTAGTTTTGCCGTTAGGTTCGAACTTCTTCCGAATGGTAGTCCATAGTTCGACTGTCAACGAATTGTCAAATCGTGAGATTGTCGACTAATCGAAGGATTGTCAACTGTTGAAGGTGTAAGGTGACTCTTTGACTTGACTTGCAAGGGTATCGCAAACATTGTTTCAAACTTGTGTGTATTTCCTGCAGGTTCTTCAACTGTAGCAGATTCTCGAGTAGATAACCAAGTCTAAGACTCTTTTGTGGATACCTAAAAGAGATAGTTAATAACAGATACAATGACAACTGAATTGAATGGTTGAAGTATATTTTTTTAAATTAAAAAAACAATTGATTCTTTGCCTTGCAAACTTGATCTTCCAGATACATTCACGACTCACCCAATATTTCATGTAATTCTGTTGAAATTGAATTTTTATGAATGTAATACACTTGACTCTAAAGAATATCTAATCCAACTGAAAGACTTACTGCTTATGTGTGTGCCTGTGGAACTTGGAAATAAACAATTGGGATATCATTCTATTTTTAAATGTTTAATCTAATAAAAGGTCAAGCTGAAGATGAAAATTCTTGGATTTTCATTTTTGAGCATAGAAGTTCCAAAGATGAATAATTATGCCCATATCCAATTGCCTAGGATTTAGAATAGTCCTAGACCGAATACTCGAGATTATTAATTACACCTCAAAATTTTATTCAAGATCAATTTGGTAATTGAAAATCTTAAGAGTAGTCACGCACCCAAATAATGACATGTGAAGTATACATGGTGTGACAACTATACGCATGATGGGAACTATCAATATTGACAAGATTTTGGCTTGAGGGTGAAACCTCTGCATATTGATCTCCAACTTCTATTTGGTTAGGGGGTCTGGATCCACTACTAAGATTTAAAAGCATTATCCTTATAAATAAACCTCCGCTTGTTATTTTGGATTTATCACACACCATGGACCATTCTAGACCTTGTCCAAAATCCACTTGGGCACCTTTACATGATCTCCCCACCAAAAGTGCATCCCAATTTTTCACAAATTGCTCTCTCACAACTTTTGACAGAAGGCTCAAAATACAATCTGTTTGTTATGGTCGTCATCCTCATAATCATGACTCTCCATTGATCATTGCACCTTAAAAAAATTTGTACTCATGCCCACATTCTAGATTGAGGTACTTACTCAAAAATCTACTCAAGCTTTTGATACCATGTTAAAACATGTAGATCATCCTATCTAGTTTGTAACTATGATAGATAACAATAACACATCAATTGCATACAAAAAGTCATCAACAAGTGAATAATCAATTAGTAGGTCATGGAAACCCTTCAAAATTGGAAAATCTTGGGTAAACCCTTCAAGATTCAAAAATCTTGGGTGCCACATGTTATCATATGCATGAGTGTCTCCTAGTAAATTCAGCTCTAGGCGCTTTGTGGAACATGTGTCCTAATTAACCTACTTGCTAAGAAAGCATCAAAGAAAATTACAATCTATTTAATTGATATCCCCATGACATATGTACATCTTATAAATTACAAGTATACAAAATAAGCATTTAGTAAAACACAAAATACATCATATAATATGTAGAGATGCTTGACATGACTACTGAGTCATACAATACATATAGATGCATAGATCTTGAGATGCCAAGCAGTGGAGACATGATTCATATACAAAAAATATTTAAAAGTGAAACAAACAATATCCCATTGTATACAATAATAAGAACAACACTCTTGCATTATTACACATTAACATCAATTCGTTGCCAGAACACTTGTCTCAAATCAAGCATATGAATGTATCTCAAGTGGAGTTTCAACTACAACTAAGAAGCATGTCAAGCACTTCAAGCCAAAAAACCTCAACAACATTAATAAGGACTAATTGTGAGTGGAGACATTTCTTGCTTTTCATAATAAAGAAAAGCTCCACCCAAAAAGCCCATACTCCTTGATGTTCCTGAAGCAACGCTTCTAAGTTTTGAAATCTCACAATATGGTCTAGATACTTAAGGCCTTAATCTGAATGTGAGCCTGTAAACTTTCAAGTAACATAAAAGTATTAACTACATAATCATCTACTCATCTAAACTGTACCTTGCACTGTATCTAGTCCTAACCTTGAGAGAGATGAAGCACACAGGCAACCTAGACAACATACTAAGGTAACTGAAAGAAACCTGTTTTTAACAGAGATTCAATTAGTGATATTCTGAGTGATTAGCTCGCGCATACAAAACCCACAGCCAGCACCAACAGCCCACAAACTAAACATGGAAGCGGGGTCCCTTAATCAGTTAGATTGATTATCCAACTAAGAAGTCAATGGCCTGGTGTAGGTGCCACTTTGATTAATAGGATCCAGAATCCATGACAGAAACAAACTTGGAATAAGCTAAATGTCCAAATGCCGCTCCTGCAAAGTCCACTCTGTATCTATTATGGCTTGCAGGTATGTACTTTGTCGCTTACATGTTACAGCCAAATGAATAAGTTCACCTATTGGAAAAATATTGTATTCATTGAAAAACAGGCATCAACTTACATACGACTCTCTGCTGTATATCTAGTCTCTCTGTGTGTCACTATCAGAATTTTTTTCTTGTAGCCATCTAAAAATCAAGAGTTGTGGGGAAGAAGTGATACCATCAGACCCTAGACTCATTTGCATCAGCAGCTTCAACAGGTCTTTCCGTGGCGTTTTGAATCTCCTCAGTAAGGTCTTCATTCTCCTTGGGTGCTCCTGGTGGACTTTCCTGGGTCTTTCTTTCTGACGAAGAAACTTTGTGAGCCTCGACAACTGCTATGAAGTTTTCTGACACTGATACATCCTTCAGTTTCAATGCATAAGTTGTCAAACCACCAACCTTCAGTGTAGAGGCACTATTAGCACAAGCAAAAGTAATGCTCTTGCTGTCCATCCTGTTTAAACGCATATCTCGAAAAAGACTTGCATTCAGCAGTAGTCGAAGATTGCCTTTAGAACGCATGACAAGCCTTGCTTTACACTCAGCATCTTCAGAGAGGTTCACTCTAAGCTCGCCTTTGCCTCGCTCCTTCCATGCCTTGTCCACAAACTCGAAAAGCGTTGCATCAGCTGCAAATACCGCCTTCTCCTTCTCTTCCCCTGTTTCAACAGGAACTTCTGAAAGAGAAACAGTTGCTTGTGTCTGCTGACCAGAGTTTGCAGGTGTAGCAGGTTCGTCTTGTGAGCCAAATGATTGAAAGGGTGCCACAGTATTACCACTATTTTTGCCAAAAAACGATGGAAGTGCACCCTCAGTTGACAGTGATGACCCAAATGGAGTTGAACCAAGTGAAGAGGATGATCCAAACAAGCCAAATCCCACAGGAGATGAAAAGGGTGATGGTGTAACACCAAATGAGAAAGAAGATTTAGAAAATCCAGTTCCAA
This sequence comes from Diphasiastrum complanatum, assembly GCA_029204225.1. Classification (NCBI taxonomy): domain Eukaryota; kingdom Viridiplantae; phylum Streptophyta; class Lycopodiopsida; order Lycopodiales; family Lycopodiaceae; genus Diphasiastrum; species Diphasiastrum complanatum. Next base: position 64,234,874 of record CM055094.1, on the reverse strand, counting down.
AAGAGCCAGAAAAGGCATTTATACCTGTAGAATGCTGCTGAAAAGATAAAATACTGTTAGTCGAGCCTTCTTCCTTTCCAATAGAAAGCTCTGCCTTCCTATTACTTTCTGCAAGGTCACTTCCACCATTCTCTCCTGGTTGAACTACTTCAGTTTCCCCAATTCTTGCAGCATCTTCAGTTGTAGGTGTAGACTCAACCTCCCCAGTGATTGTTTCCTCCGAGCCTTCGCCTAGAATGCCACCCTTTCCCTCTGCCTCAACCGAATCACTTGCTTGAGATTTCTGGTTCTCTTGAGGTAACTGATCTTTCTTCCCATTCCGATCCTTCCCAGCCTCATCATGAGTTGCATCCTTGCTTTTGTCCGCAGATGGTTCACCACTACCTATAGCTGCAGGCAGTGATTCTGCCTTTAGAGTAAGATCCGATGGTGGAACAAGCGAAATGGATGCAAATGGGTTAGGAGCCGAAGTCGCAGGTGCAGTGCGACGAACTTTCACTATGCGCCGAGATGCAAGAACTTCATCACTTGCCCTTTTAAAACTTCCAGTCCCTGTCAATGATTTATTCTCCTCCTCTGCGTCCGGATCATCATCTTTAGTCAGCTGCCGAAAGGCTGCTCTCTTTTTCGAAAGATTGTCCGCACCACCCTCTGGTGAGGAATCCATCTTGGCTTAAAGCTCAAAGTTGAAACAGGATGCCGATGCCAACAGCAGTAACAGGTTTCTGCATACAAACAAATCATAAAAGAATATTAAAATAACAGAAATCATCAAAAACAGCCCCTAACAGTTGACTGCACAGCTGAGTTACTTTTGCCACGAGATATATATTGCAGGAATAGAAAAAGAAAAGTTTCAATTTATGAGCCTCACAAGTATGTCCAGTGTGAAGGAATAAAAACAAAAGCCAAAACCCTAGTTTAGATAACTAATATCTAGCTTCATTTCCATGACATTGATAGACACTGCATGAATAAGAGGATTTTAATGTAACTTGAGTAATGAGAAAAAGCACTCTTAATAGGATAAAATGGCAACCAAGAAATAAAATGGAACTATTGACAGATATGGCTGCAGGCAAACGAAACTATCCGATGAACTAACAAATGAGGACTTATAGCCATGACAGAGAAACATATGAAGAATAATGCAGCGACAAGAGTTACGCACCAAACAAACATTGTAACAAACAAAAGGCATTTGCAATAACGACATTTCAGCTATTTACTACTTACAAACACCAATGCTCCTTGAAGTAAACCTACAAGGAAAACCGCAGCAGGAACACATCTGCCCTTCTTTGACCAGATCAGGGAAAATACCTCATCTGAGCATCATAATCAAAGAAATCAAGCTTTTTCTGCAAATCAAAGGCCTAAAACACAAGTACTGATTCAAACAGCAGATATTCAAAGAAAGGGCAAAGGAGAGGGGCAAACCAAGCCTGCTCGCAATCAATCTGTAAAAACTAGAGGTATGAAAGAAATGTCTTACATGGGTGACAAAGATGCAGCAAAATACCTTCACCAAGAAACAAAATAGAAACCCTAAAATCCAAAAAGAGGCCGAAAAACTGCTGGGTGCTCAAAAAGAATAAGAAAAAGCAAGGCAGCGATACTTGTTGTTCACTTTCCCAAAACAAAAAGACGAGGAGGGAGGCGCTTCCAGCAGCAGAAGCGACGCATCCAAAAGCCTCTCTGTAAAATTGGAAGCAGAGCCAGGACGCAGTGATGGACCGACTTTATGCTCGCTACCATTGGATATTCTTATAAGCATTAAGATTTAGCCACGTTGCATTCTATCTAGCCATTGAGCGGTCTCCATGTGGCATATAGGCCCTAGCTAGCATCCTAGTTAAAAGGCTGGCATGTTCCACCAAGGACTACCTCATGCTTTCACGTGACTGGACATCATGGCTTTCACTTAGTTGAATGGGTCGCCCCTCGTCTCTTGGGGACACGGTACTGATAATGGTGTAGTTGCCCGGCTGCCCCGGGTCCCCGAATTCCCTGCTGCTGCCCGTCTTGCCTGGCCTCTTGTCGACTTGGTACCCAGCATTTGCTTGTTATGTGTCTTAGAACTTTTTGGCCGAACATGGCAACTTTTGCATATATGTATACACACAAACACTTTGCTCCGTCTTGCTTGTGCGCGAGTGTGAGAGGTGCCCATGAAAAATGGGCTCCGGGACCCACAGGCACCCAACTAAAAGTAAAATTGGACTCCCCGGCAAAAGACGTGTCCCGACATGTTCGTCGGCCCTGGACCTCCAAGTGGCACGCCCTTTAAAAATCGGGACTCGCAAAAAACTTGGTCCCAGAATCTCGGGGAACGCTAGGGTAGAAAGCCCCGTCAAAAATCGGGTGCAAGCCCGGGATCACGCCGCTCGAGCATGGCAAAAAATGAGAGCCCATGAAAAAGTGAGTTCCAGGACCATATTTTGGTCCCAAAAAAATCTGGACTAAAGCAAGTCGTTCTTTGATTCCCACGAGCTGCCCCGAGCACCTTGAGTTGGTGTCACCCCTGTAAAAGAATCTATATATATATATATGTGTGTGTGTGTATTTTCTCTCCTCTTTTGCAATACAGTTAATACATTGTTCTTTTGGGATGTGGAGTGCTTTCTCTTTCTGCTTTTGAATGAATTTGTGTGAGTATTTGCATGCTAATTTGCTAACAATCATTGCTACTCAGATCCTTTACATGGTATCCGAGCTTTGGTGTGAAGCAGGTTGATGTTAGCGAGAAACGGAATTCTGGGAGAATTCGAAGAACAGGTTGGGCTTTCAATCAGAACATGATAAGCAACAAGAGATCACAGCATTGGAAAAGTCTCAGACTGATCCAAAAGAAAACCGAAAGTTGTCAGAAATTTCTAGGCGGTTGGAGCTAGTAATGTGCTACTGACAAAAGCAGATCGTTTGCAATTAGTATTTGCACCAAACGATACACCGATAGTTCCAACTGTTGGAAGAAGGAATGGTGATTCGATAATTCGAAGCCTATGGACGAACTATCGAGTGCAGCGGAATGAGCCTTCTTTCCTATGCATGACTATGCCTATCAATAATTGAACAAAGCTATGATGACAGAATTCAAGTTCAATCTTTTAGCAACTAACTTTGAAATCATTAGTACTAAAGTGATTTCGTAGCCAAACATTTTAGAATGCAAAGTGATGTATAGAATATTGGAGCGTTGAAGTATTCAACAGATCGGACGCAACAATAAGAGATTTATCAGTTACAAATGACTACAGAGAAACATACATTCTGACATGATATTGAACGCAATAAGAAGATAGATTGATTCAGTAAGTAGCATGTACAAATCAGATGATGAGAGCAAAAAACAACAGCGGATGAAACTGCGTACTCTAAGCTATCTCTGAGTGACTGAAAAACTCCGTCTGATGCACTTTTGCTAGTAAGCAGTAAGCGCTAATAGCAATACTCTAATAGAGCTCTGAAAAACTTTCTAAAGACTATAAAAGTCTTTAATGATCAGCTATTTATACTAAAGCAGTTCAAGCATATCCGGTAGGACAGCTAATCAGGTCGTAGATTGCAATTGGCAGTTAGTCGTAATGCACGTCATCCATCCAGTTAGGACTTCCCAGAAATTTACTTGCAAAGCAGTTAGGGCAACTCTTTAGCTTTATATCGTGGTTCTTGATAAGAGATGAATACTCTTTATCCATAGCTTCTTTCCAAAAATCAGAATCAGGCTGACTAAGTGTCTCTTCAACAGTAGTTGGCTCGTGAACAAGATTAGCTGCAAATTCATCGATATACCTTATAGGTGGTCTGCGTTCTCTTGTCGATCTTCTAGGAAATGAGCGAAGTTGATTAAATACATCCAAAAACTCGTAGGTTTGATAATGATGGTTTGGAGCCTGTCCAAACTTCATAAGGTGTTTTGTCTGAGAGACCTTTAGTCGGACATCTGTTCTAAATATAAGCTGTAGTGGAAACAGCTTCTCCCAGAAGGATTTCAGAAGTGTCGCACTAACAAACATACACTTAGCCGATTCGACTAAGGTTCTGTTCTCTCTCAACAAGTTCAACTGAGGCGAATATGAGGTAATAAATTGTTACTCAATGCCATTGTTGAGGCAATACTCCTTGAATTCGGTAGAGATGTACTCTCCCCCATTGTCGGACCTCAGTGCTTTAATTCTTTTACTAGTTTCTATTTTGCACGTTCTTTGAATTGTCGAAATATTTGAAAGCCTCTGATTTCTACTTAATACAATAAACAGCTGTTCTTCTCGAATATTCGTCAATGAAGGTAATGAAATACTTTGCATTAAGCAACGACGGAGTTTGCATTGGACCACATATATCTGAATGAACAACATCTAGAACATCTTCTGTTGCATGCATATGACTCAATCTAAAAGAAATCCTAGTATGTTTTCCAAGGATGCAGCTATGTCAGACAGGGAGGTTGACTTTGTTAGCTGGATAGTAGAAATCAAGTGCTAAGGATTGTCTGGACATGTTCGACACAGATGTATGATTCAAGTGCCCTAATCTATAATGCCAAAGTAATGATTTATTGACAAGAACAACGGTTTTCAAGACTTGGCTAGTGTCAGAATAACAATGTGCCAATAATTCTACTTACTGATAACATATTCATAGAGGGTTTAGGTACATACAAAACATTTGATAATAGCTTGAATTGATCATGCCAGGAACTACAATCTTACAATGTCTTTACCTTCGATAGTGTGTGTACTATTGTCGCCAAGATGAACGAATTTCTTTGTATTGTAAGGTATATAAGAGTGAAAATGCTCACGATGATTGTTGAGTAGCTCCAAAATCCAAAAACCAAGAATTATCGAATCCCGCCTTTTGATCTTTGACCATAAACGCTCCTATGTCCATGTCGAATTCGAGAGATGGAGATGATACTACGACTACATTCGCCTATTGATCTGGTTGCTTGTTGACATTCTTTGCTTTCAATACCCTGCAATCTTGGATCTCATGATTAGGGCATTTGCAATACTTACAGAACGTCTTCTTCTTCGACTGTGGATTTGATAATTGCTCTTGACTTTGTGTCGGCTTCTGATTTAATGCAGACTGCTTAGAGCTTTTCTTCTTCTGTCATTTTGAGCCTTTGTTGACATATAGAGAATGAAATGATGAAGTCAAAGAGGTGTCTTGACTTCTTCGATTGCCTTCTTGCAGCAACATAGTGATAACTCTAGTAAGAGCTAGATTTGAGTGTGTTGATATGGTCATCACCCAGAGAACACAAGCTTGAAAGCAATGTCATGGTTGTATCTTGATCGTTGATAATCAATCCAACAGCTGCCATCTGTTGCAATACATTCTTAAACTGGTTAACGTGATTCTGAAGTGAATCACCATTCGACATCTTGAGTGTGAAGAAGTTTCTTCTGAGATGCAACTTGGAAGTCACATACCTCACATCATATAGTGAGCTTCGGACGTCCCATACTTCTTTCAAAGTTTGAGCTTCAGATATCGGCCAATCTGAGTGTCTGATATATTCATAATAAGAAGCGTGAAACTTTACCATCCTTTGATTTCCATTTTAAGTCGGATGTGTCGTCTTCAAGATTCACTTCAATTTTTTATCTCTTTGAATTTGAATACCTAGACAATAATGAGCTTTGCCCAGATCGGGGATCATGTCGAATTCGGAAGATAACATTGTCTTAGCTTCTTTTATTAGATCGACATTGTTGCTGAAAAGCAATGTGTCGTCCACATACAAAGTGATAATAATAAAAGAATGTTGCACTGACTTAAAGTAGACATTAGAATCTGAAGTGCTTGGTTTATAGCCTGTGATCGATAAGAAAAGTGTTGATCCTTTGAAACCATGCTCGAGCAGATTGCTTCAAGCCATAAAGTGCTCTGTGGAGTTTACATACATGATTCTGTTTGTTACATCATGTGAATATTTTCTTCGATAACTCCATTAAGATATGTTGTATCTACATCCATTTGATGTACTTCCGAATCTGCTTCAGTAGCAAATGACAATAGAAGTCTGATTGAAGAATGTCTGGACCGAAAGTCTCAATGTAGTCGACATTATGTACCTGAGAAAATCCTCTTGCGACAAGTCGAGTTTTTCTTCGATGCCTTGTATTTGATTTTGAATACCCATTTGCAATCAACTACATTTCTGCTGGCAGGTAATTCGACAATAGTCCAAGTCTGGTTCTTGATAAGAGATGAATACTTTTTATCCATAGCTTCCTTCCAAGGATCGGAATCGTGCTGACTGAGTGCCTCTTCGACAGTAGTCAGCTCTTGAACAAGATAGGCTGTAGACTTGTTGATATACCTTGTAGGTGATCTGCGTTCTCTTGTTGATCTTCTAGGTAGTGAGCGAAGTTGATTATTTTCACTGTGTTGTAGTTGTTGGACTGCAAAAGAATGTTGCACTGACTTGAAGTAGACATTAGTGTCTGAAGTGCTTGGTTTATAGCCGTCATCGATAAGAAAAGTGTTGATCCTTTGAAACCATGCCTGAGCAGATTGCTTCAAGCCATAAAGTGCTCTGTGGAGTTTACATACATGATTATGTTTGCCTTCGATATTATAACCTTCGGGTTGCATCATGTAAATATTTTCTTCGATAACTCGATTAAGATATGTTGTATGTACATCCATTTGATGTACTTTCAAATATGCTACAGCATCAAATGACAATAGAAGTCTGATTGAAAAATGTTTAACTATTGGATTGAAAGTCTCAGTGTAGTCGACATTATGTACTTGAGAAAATCCTCTGGCGACAAGTCGAGCTTTTTTTTTATCGATGCTTTCATCTGCCTTGTATTTGATTTTGAATATCCATTTGCAATCAACTATGTTTCTGCTGGCTGGTAATTCGACAATAGTCCATGTTTGGTTTTTTGATAAGAGATGAATACTCTTTATCCATAGCTTTCTTCCAAAGATCGGAATCAAGCTGACTAAGTGCCTCTTCGACAATAGTTGGCTCTTGAACAAGATAGGCTGCAAACTCATCGACGTTCGATCTTTTAGCAACTAAATTTGAAATCTTTAGTAATAAAGTGATTTCGTAGCCAACATTTTAGAATGCAAAGTGATGTATAGAATATTGCAACATTGAAGTATTCAACAGATCAGACGAAACAATTAGAGATTTATCAGTTATAAATGACTACAGAGAAGCATACATTCTGACATGATATTGAATGCAATAAGAAGATAGATTGATTCAAGTAAGTAGCATGTACAAATTAGATGATGAGAGCACAAAGCAATAGCGGATGAAATCTTTACTCTAAGTTATCTTTGAGTAATTGAAAAACTTTGTCTGATGCACTTCCACTAGTAAGTGCTAATAGCAATACTCTCATAGGGCTTTGAAGAACTTTCTAGAGACTATAGAAGTCTTTATTGATCAGCTATTTATACTAAAGCAATTCAAGCAGATCCGGTAGGACAGCTAATCAGGTCGTAGATTGCAATTGGCAGTTAGCCGTAATGCGGTGTCATCCATCCAGTTATGACTTCTCAAAAAAGCTACTTGCATAGCAGTTAGGGCAAGTCTTTAGCTTCATATTAGGCGGAACATTAAATGTCATCCTTTGACATGTTCGACTGTTTCAACTTTCGTCACTACATGCACTCTCCTTCATGAATATAAATGTAAAGATTGTAGTTCCATCAAGGGTGAAGCTCTCTCATGGCTTCACTTCTCAAAGGTCTCTCAACAAGTGAATATCCAACTTATAAAGAAAAACTCTCTCCATAATGTCCCACGGAATGACAATATATAGTGCAATGAATGTCAAAATCAGAATAGTGTTTGTAGATAGTAGACTAAGATGTGCTCAGAATGTGGGTACAGATGCATATGAGCCAATGATGGAGCAAAGAACTTCAATGAATTCTCTATATGACTGAGACCCAATGTGAAATATGATAACTCCCTTGAGAAGAGGTTGGACTTATGTTGAGCTCTCCTAATCAAAACACATTAAGGTAGTATGGCTCTTCCATGAGCTCTTTCATACTGCAAACTTGTTCTCAAGGTTAAAGGTGAAAGATAAGGAGCTTCTCAAGAACTCAATCCTCAATAGCCTCTCAAATGAAAGTAGATGAGCTAAAAAGGATGAAATAAGGTGAAAGCTCTCTCCAGTCATCACATATGACTCTTAATTCACACACCTTACATAAAATTCACTCTCATAAAACCTCTTAAGAAATATAGAAAAATAATTTCCCATTAGCACTTGGACCAAACTTCTTAATCTGAGAAAGTCTTCATCACACATCTTGAACAACTAGAAACACATACCAAAGGGTAGAATCACCATCTCAATAGAATGTCTCTCTACTTTCCTTCCTCTCTCTTATAGATCTCTCTTTCAATGAGAACTCCCAAGTATATATAGGAGATGGGTTTGCCACCTTGGAATAAAGCCAAAATGGTGGTTAGCTCATAATCACACCATAAAGACCTTCTTGCCTAAGCCCATGTGCTTCCATCATCTATCCTTTATTTCCAATTAAGTGTGCATGGGGCCTTTGCATGCCATTGGACCACGCCTTGACTTTTTACTTTTGAAGGATGGTGAAGAGTTGACTTGCCCATTTTGCCATTTTCTATTCTCTTTTTGAAAGGCAAGACCCCTTGACTTTGGCCAGGGGTCTTTAAGGTTGTGGTCTCCTCTTGTCTCTTATACAAGGAAGTGTTGGAAAGAGGTGTATAAAAGATAGGTCGAATAGAATCGAATATAAAGAGTTCGAACTATAAGAATTAAAACTTATCGTGCACTTTGGAATAAACTATCTTCTCTTTCTCTATGCATGACTACGCCTATAGCTCAGTTGCTTGTTATGCTCCTTACCGAGATCGTTTCAGACAACCCAGACATTGTTGGCTAAAGATCCTACTATGACCTTCGACAAGGCAGTCATTGACATCAAGGAAGAAGTTAAAGCTAGAGAGCACTACGACAACTGGAACGAGTTTGATCAAGCTCTCTATAACAACAAAGACCAGTCGAAGAAGAAGATTCAACCTAAGAGAGAGTCGATAAAGAGATCATATCAGAACCAGCAGAAACAGGGAACCCAAGAAAGTAGATCAAAAGGAAGGAACAGACAGCAAGGCAACGATAAGAAGGCATGCGACAGATGCAGAGGTGATGGCCACACAATGGATAAATGCTAGCTAAGTCCAAAGATTGAGTGTATACATTGTCATAGAAAAGGTCATGCAGCCGTGGATTACTATGACAATCCAAGGAACAAGAAGATGCAGAGCAGGAAGGAAAGCACGAACAACACATCATACATGGAGGAGCCTGAATCCTCAAAGATGGGTGAAGATCGAACTAGCAAAAACTCCATTGCTTACTTATGCACTGATATATGTGCAACATCCACATTTGATGTTCAAGACATAGTTCTTGACTCATGAGCCACGTCGCACTTTTTGACGACAAGGCAGATGATTGTCGATTTTCGACAAACTGACTCCTCCACATATATCATTCCAAGAGATGGATCATGACACGAAGTAAGAGGAACTGGAGCACTTTGGCTCAGCACCAATGGTAGAGACAGAAGACTAGACGACGTCTTGTATGTGCCAACACTGCAGAAAGATCTGCTATCAATTGCTAGAATAGCAAATGCAGGCATGCGTGTGACTTTCACAGATCAGACATGCAATATCATTGACGTTAGCTCCAGTACGCTCATCACACAAGGCAGACGAAGAGGAAACTTGTATCACTTGAAGGTACGCCTACTGACACAGCAGGCTCACCAAGTTGGTGAGTCTATAGACATTTTTTGGCACAGGAGACTATGCCATATGAACCCACTGGCACTATACAAAGCAAGCCAATATAATGCATTCATAGGAGTGAACATCAAGGATGCAAACTTGACACCATGTGACGCATGCAACAAAGGAAAGATGTCACGTACACCTTTCATGAAGGATTTCTTTAGAGCAACAGAATTTTTGGAGCTGATACACTCAAACATCTACGGACCCTTTGATGTACTATCTGTCAGAGGATCAAGATACTCCATCACCTTTATTGATGATTATAGTAAACTGGACTGAGAAGTGGACCGAAAGGACAGTCAAGTAGATCAAGACTGACAGAGGAACTATTGAGCATATCTCTAAAGGCTTTTAATGGATCCCATTTTAACAAAACCTTCCATGTGCAAGCATTCATTAATGGAAGGAAGGTATTTTGTTTAATAAATAGTGGTAGTATGCATAACTTCTTCAATAGTAGTTCATTACGAAGCTGCAGTTTAGCATCTTCTGGCTCATTTGCAATTGAGAGAACTAGGAGCTCCATCTCCTCTTCCTCCTTTGTGAATGTGAGCCTTGGGATCTTGATCTTGCTAGGTCTCATGTGCCCCATCACATGAATTCATGTACTTCTCACCCTCTATTATGGAATCCATCTCCTCTTGAGCTTCACTTTGATATGAGCTTTGTGGTAGCTTGTGGTTATTCTTCATCTTTGGTTCTCTTCAACTTAGGTGTGGTGGTTGTCTCCTTGTTCTAGCTTGCTTGGCTTGGATTGAGAGGTATGGCACATGACATTTGTGCTTTCAAAAAAAAAATTAATTTTTCTTTTTGCAATATCGCTTTCAAGCGCGGGTGGACTATTCAAAAAGTCCGGCTAACCTATTTGCGCTGAAACCGATACCCGAAAAAAAAAACTTTTTTTTTATTTTTATATTTATCCTCCAATATCGATTTCAAGCACGTTTGCTTCTGTTTACTTATTCTAATAGTCTATTTGCGCTTGAATTCGATATCAGGTGTACAGAACTCATAGATTCTCCATATCCACTTTATGTTTCTAGATGACCTTGGAATTCAATGTTGTAAAGAGCAAAAGTGCTCAATTTCATAAGAATTACAAGTTTTTGCTATTCTCAGTTTCACTCATCGTAGAACTCTGAGTTTTAAGTGGATGGATAAGAGCCTATAAAATACCATTCTATATCGTTTATCGATGGTTGTTTGAAATCATAGTATGTATGTTCTTGAAATATTACATCCCTAGAGGCAAATACTATATTGGTGGATGAATTAGGAATGCAAAAAAAACATATACAACCAAAGATTTCTAAATGGTCGACACTAGGCTTGTGCCCATGCCAAACTTCATAAGGAGTTTTGTTGTTGACGGCTTTGGTGCTGGATCTGTTCTGCACGTAACAGGCTCTGATAGTAGCTTCTGCCCAGAACTTCGCAGGTAGGTGTGCTTGATGTAGCATGGATCTGGCTGAGTTGAGAAGAGTTCGATTCTTCCTACTTTGCAATCTCGTTCTATTGAGGTGAATAGGAAGTGGTGAACTGCCTTCTAATACCATGTTCAGCCATGTAGTCGGACATCTCGTTACAGATGTATTCGCTGCCACCATCAGTTCGGAGTGCCTTCACTTTTGTAGACGTTTGTGTCTCAACCATGGCCTTGAATCTGTTGAAGCATTCAAAGGCTTCAGATTTGTGCTTAATGAACATGATTGTAGACCATCTAGAATAATCATCTATGAAAGTGAGAAAATAGATTCATCTCCTAAGGACGGAGTTGGCATTGGACCACAGATCGCTATGTACAAGATCCAATACATGCTTTGTTTTGATGCAATGTGATTTTGGAAACTTGCTTCTAGAGTGCTTCCCATAGATGCATGATTCACAAAAGAAATATTTCCTATCTAATGAAGAAGAGAAATTTAGTCCATCAACTAAATTATTACAATGCATATAAGAAAGTGATCTTGTATTCACATGTCCAAATCGACTATGCCATAAAAGAGCACTGTCATTTACATTTTCATTAGAGATACTAGCTAATGCAACTGAATTAGAGAGTACGTAAAGACTTCCGACTCTTGTGCATGTAGTCAGAGTAGTATCTTCCTCGAGTATTGTACACTGCTCAGATGAGAAAGTAATAGTGTAGCCCTCATCAGTTATCTTAGAGACTGATAATAGGTTCTTTGATAATTGAGGAACATGAAAGACATTAGGAACACAAATAGATAGATCGTTGTTGAAGGTGATCTTCACTGTTCCTTTGCCTTCCACACGTATGGTGCCTAAATCTCCAAGGTAGATGAATTGATCTCTGTTGTAAGTTGCATACTCGGTAAATCATTCCTTGCGAGAGGTCATTGATGAGAAAGAAACAAAACAATTTGGATGGATTTTAGATATGATTGCTGGTCACTACCAATTGTATCATTCCTACAGTCCTCCAGAATGTAGACAGACACTTCTGATCTATGTTTGCTTAACACAACATTCAACAAAATTCAAACCAAGGTGCAGAATTAAATGAACAAGTGAATCAGACACACGAATAGTAGCAGACTAGTTTACATTCAAGATTAGACAAGATAAGAGTGATATGTGCGCAACAACTATGAAATCATCTATTGAATTTTTTGATCCACGTAGTGTGTAGGCGTGAGAGAAATACAGTTCTCTCATGAGTTCATGTCTCGCTCACTAACAAACTTCTTGGATCTACAGATCCTATGCAAACATTGCCTCACATGCAAGCAGACTCGTATTACGTATTTTCGTCTTCGTTTACTAGCATTAGACTTCTTCATAGTATATCATGCATCAACCAGAAGGTATATAGTCGTGTTGTGTAACTTCTAGATTAGAGTAATTAGACATCTACAACTAATCACGAATTACAAGAGTGGCAGATTAGCCATGACCTAGAGTGTATCTACTGATGTCATGATATCAGATCAGATATCTATACTTCTTGGTACTTGCATGATCTTGCTGGTCCTTTTTGGAGCGTGAGGGTTGAAAAAGACGTTGCAACGATTTTCGTGTCATTTCGTGTCCTTTGACTTTCGAATCGTCTGACTTTCTCTCCCTGTACCGCAAAAAATTCTCTTTCACGAATTTCTCTTGTTGTACATCAGCGAATCTATCAGCTTCCTGTAAGGTATGAGCTACATTTGTTCTCTCTCTTCTTCAGTCCTCGGACAATCATCGTTTGTCAGCACCGTTCCTGCGAGCATTGGAGTATTCGCTCCTTTGCAATTCAACATCCCAAAATCCTCTAGGATTTTATGGGTGTATCTGGACTGGTGAAGGTACAGCTTATCACCCTCATAGTCCCTTTCAATTTGCAAGCCAAGGTAGTACCTGGCTTCTCCCAGATCTACAATCTCGAAATGTTTTGAGATGTCTTCCTTCACTTTAGCAATCAGCTTCTCACTCTTGCAGAATATCAGAGTGTCATCCACAATAATGATCTACCCATCTGTAACTTTGACATACACATTGGAATCAGCCATCAGTGGCTTGAATCCTAATGATTTCAGGGCTTGATCCTTCTTTTTGTACCATTGTCGAGCTGACTATTTTAGACCATAGATACTTCTATGCATTCTGTATGCAAATTCACGAAGTGAATTCGAGGCATATCCTGGGGGTTGATTCATGTAGACTTCTTCGTCTAACTCACCATGCAAGAAGGTTGTCTTCTCGTCCACACTGTGGATCCTGAGGTCATAAGCAGCTGCATATGCAAATAAGAAACGTAGGAACGAATGTTTGACGACAGGAGAGAAGGTTTTAGAGTAGTCAATACCATATCTCTGAGAAAATCCCTTCGCTACCAGTCTTCCCTTGTATTTCGAGACATTCCCATCCGGTCCATACTTGAGCTTGAAAATCCATTTGCATTTGATAGTCTTGCGCTTATGTGGTAATGGCTGCAATGTCCATACCTGGTTCTTCCTCATGGATTCGATCTCTTCCTTCATGGCTTGGATCCATTTGTCCCTCTCTGGACATTCAATTGCTTCCTCGAAAGTTTGTGGTTTGCCACTGAATCCACAGAACTCTTCTGATGTAGAAGCAGAGCTGCCTGACATGTATCTTGCTGACGCTCTTTGTGGTCTCGTCGACCTTCTAGAAGATCCTCTTGGGATGCCCTTGTCTTTGTCTGCTCTGCTAGGTCCAAAACCATCCCGATTTACAAGAATTGTAACATTAGGCTGCCTCTCGAATCTTTCGTCTTCTGATTTGTCACTCGAATGTGAAACGACTCAAAAATATTCGTTTTCGTGTTCATCTTCTGCTCTCTCTATCGCTGGTGGCAGATCATAGTATTGTCTCTCCAGAACTTCATAGCCGACAAGATCATAATTGGACATTGTTCTGCTCTCATCAAATCTAACGTCTCTCACTATTTTCACAGTGTTCGTGTCAGGCATGTAGACTCTGTAGTATGACGAATTGTTGTCATAACCTACCAGAAATCCCTATTCAGCTTTCTCATCAAGCTTCTTTCAAAGCTTATCAAGAATATGTGCATTATGAGTCTAAAAACACTTCAAGAGTCCTTACTCTAAGAAAGATGATTTTTCAAAATTTTCAAAGGAAGGATGAAAGTGTTTCATCCTATGTTTCTAGAGTCAAGGATCTCCATAAAGATCTTTGTTCTATAGATGATTCTATCAAATCCAAAGAAATTGTTCAAGATATTTTGAATGGATTAAGTGAGGATTTTGATACCATTATTCAATCTTATGCAATTAAAGAGGACTTACCCTCTTTAGAAGCCTTACAAGGAGTCTTGATAACCTAGGAACATAGGCATCAAACTCGACTGGCAAGATTTGAGAGATTTTCTCTCAAGGATGGAGGAAGTGATCAAGCACTCTTCACCAAATCCAAGGAGAAGAGAAAAGACAAGAATAATGGCAAGAGCTCCAAGGACAACACAAAACCAATGGAGAAGACTTCTGAGGAGGAACCAAGCTTATCCAATGTGAAGAAGAACAAGTACAAGTTTACTTCTTTCTCATGTGACAAAAAGGGGCGTTTTGCCTCCCAATGCTACAAAAGGAAAAAGCAAGCCAACATCACTTGTGAAGATGAATCTCCTTGTGACAAAGAAGATTCACTTATGATGTCTAACTTTTCATCTTTCTCTTTCAAGCATTCTAATGTATGGTGGCTAGATAGTGGTGCCTCATCCGACATGAGTAGTGATAAAAACTCTTTTTGTAATCTTGAACCATACAAAGGATCTAGAAGTTGTATCTATACAGCAAATGATGAGGAATGTATGATAGAAGGCATAGGAAGCATATCTCTAGATAAGCTTGATCTCAATGATGTGCTCTATGTTCCTAGTTTGACTAAAAATCTAATAAGTGTAGGCCAACTCAATGATGATGATCTACAAGTCGATTTTAAAGATGGTACTTGCTTGATCACAAAAGATGATGTTATAATAGCATCATGTTCTCGTTTTGGAAGGTTATTCAAGCTTGATGGAAATGGAAATGCTAATCTTTGCTTGGATATTGTGCTACAAGGAAAGCTTTCAAATGAAGATCTATGGCATAGGAGGTTGGGCCATCCCAACTCCAAAGCCATGCAATCTATGTGCAAGTTGGAGCTAGCTCATGGTTTGCCTAAGTCCATGATCAAGGGACCAAGTACTTCTGATGCATGTGCATTAGCCAAATCACATGCAAGGCCACATCAAAGATCAACCATCAAGTCCAAAGCTCCTTTGGAACTCATCGATAGTGACATCCATTTCTCATCCACCAAGAGCAAGGGTGGAGCTACATGTTTTATAGCATTTATTGATGATTACTCACGTTTTTGTTGGGTTTACCTCTTATCCTCTAAAGCACTTGCATATGAAACTTTTGTGAAGTTCAAAGCTTTTGTTGAGAATCAACTATCTTGTAAAATTAAAGCTTTGAGAAGTGATAATGGAGGTGAATACATCTTCACAAAGTTCATAAACTTTTGTAATGATTTTGGCATTAGAAGAGATTTCACTTGTTCCTACTCTCCTCAATCTAATGGAGTGGCCGAGAGAAAAAATAGAACTCTATGTGAATGTGCAAAGGCACTTAGACTAGGAGCCTCTCTTTGTAAAGATTTTTGGGGAGAAGCAATAGGATGTGCTAACTATCTTTGCAATTTTTTGCCAAATCATACTATATGTGTACTTGTGATCTCCTAAGGTGTGTAGATGCACCAAGATCAAGACTAGATTGAGATTCAAGATCTATCTTTGATTCTATGGCAAAAACACACTACTACATGCATTCAATCACTTCCAACTCTCACTCACACGTGTGGGAAGTGTTCCAAAAGTATTCTAAGTAAAAACAAGCTGCTCTCCTCGGGTAGAGAGAGAAAAACCATCATGAGCTCTCGGGTAGAGAGAGAAAGCTAGAAATTCAATGACACTCAAAATCCACTCAATCTCAAAATTAATTAGATCCAAAAGGAGGAGTACAATGATACTAATAGATTCATGAGCTACCACTATGCTTAACTATGATTGGATCACACTTTGCCACCTCTTAATCCTATTGGACCATTGATCCATGCACCTCTAAATTCTATTGGACTATATTCAAGCACACCTCAATTTTCTATTGGACCTCACAAGGTTCCACCTCTAAATCCTATTGGACCTCTTAAGCTTCATCAAACAAAAGCATGACACTTGTCTACACTCTAATTGGCACAAGTTTGGCTCTATTTTGGCTCAATATTGGCATTACAAGTGGAAATGGATAATTTGCCATCTATGCCAAATTTGACCCTATCAACATCCTACACCTAAATGCTTGACTATGAAATTCTATGAGACCCCTATATCAAACATTTTGATTTACTTTACAATTCTCCACACGTGGGAACATCCTCCACACATGTGAGATTCACTTACAAACTTTTATCATAAAAAATACCAAGCTAGATTTTTGCCAATTTCTCACAAGCTGGGCCATCTTAAATCTTTTTTGATTCTGGCATGTGTTCTTCAGGTTCACGATGCGCTTTAGGTAACATGATAACCACATCATCCAGTGTATAACGTTTAAAATGTTCCGGCATATCATGTTGGACTACATCTGCTTGTTCTTTTTCAAAAAGACTTGTCTTGGATCTTTGCTTAGCCTTCTTAGCAGGAATTGATCGTGGAGGTGATGACTTCTGAGAAGATAAACTCTTCTTCAAAGGTGAAGACTTCCTAGACGATGATGTCTTACTAGAATTCTAACTTGAAGAATCATCCTTGACTTTTCCTTTGCCTTTTTCTTTGACTTTTTCTTTGCCTTTATCCAATAAGGGTGGCACTTTTTTTTAATCAATCTTTTGAGGGGGATTTTCCCATTTTAGGACCGTATAATAATGTTGCTTAGCTTGTTTCTTCGTCATTGATCCTGTGATCCTATATTCCTTCAATATAACAGCTTTAGACGGTTTTATTGCTGGTTCATCAGGAACATTATGCACTCCAAATCTGGTCGGATCCATATGATTTAAAATCTGCTCATCCATAAGTTCAGCATTGCCATCATAAGTCAAGACATGGCTCACTAGTATGAGATCATCCTTAATTGGATCTGGTATAGGTTTTGTTGATATCCAGGCTACATTCAGTATATTTAGTGGAAACGTGATTGGTGTATCCAAAGTTTGATCTAATAAAGAAATCTCATTCAAATCTGATTGATTATCTTGTTGACACATATATCTTGCTGTACAATCAATCATTGCAAGAGCTTCATTCCAATTGACAGTATCCATTTGAGAATCATAATAAACTCCCAAATTTTCTCTGGTTGATCACAAGTATCATCCGTTGTTGACGAATCGTCATCTTCTTTTTGAACCACTAGTTTGATAGTCCAAGTTGTAGGATCAACTTTAACTGCACGTTCACGATTTTTAGAAGTGATTTTTCCGGTACCCTAGTTATGAATTACTTGCGCAACTCATAACCATGGACGTCCTAATAGAACTCGGTAGACATTTGGCACTTCTGGTAAGTCCATCACTACGAAAGTAATGCCGAACTGTACTCCCGCAATTTTGATAGGTATATCTTCAACCATTCCTCGTGGATGAACTATCGTTTGATCAGCTAGCTTAATAGCAAAAGTAGCAGGCTTGATATTTGTAAGGCCCCATTTTGCACATAGCTTTGTAGAAATTAGATAAGTTCCTGAACCGCCATCTATCACGGCTGCTTCTTTAGGAAATTGTCTATGCTGTATCGGCAGAGTGATATTCTTTTGTTCACTTTTCCAAGCGGCTCCAACATGGAGTACTTTGTTAGATTCTTCAAATCCAGCACAAAAAAGTGGCTCCTGATGGACTTCTGGTTCTTCTTGAGCTAACTTTTGCACTAAGACTTCTTTTGCTTTTGACACTAACTTCAGAAACTCTCCCAATGAAATATCGATCTTGCTAGACAAAATGTTCATGAGCAGTTCTGTTTGTGGTGCTTCTGGTTCAGTCATCTTGAAGGGTTCTTCATGATGATGTAACTGATCATTCATATTCGTACGTAAATTTCTTGGAGGCTGTAATGGTGAAGAAGAAACTTCAGTTGTTGCTTTAGCAGCTTCAAGCTCCTCCTCTTCTTACAGATGTTTGATTCACTACCTCATATTCTGATATCTCCATTTTTTTGCATTAAGATTTGGATAAACTCCCGATGCTATTGGTGTATCATTCAATGGTATAGAATCAACAGGTACTGGACCCACTACTAGTTCTTTCTGCTTCTGTGCTCTGGTGACCACCATCAAGGGTGCACTTGATTTAATCTGAGCTACTGGTCTTTGCTTGATTGTTATCAAATTTACAAGAGCTGTAGCTGGTGGTGGCTTTGGTCTTGCTGGACAGTCTTTATAGCAATGCCCATAACCACAGTCACGATAGAATGATACAAATTTTTTTTTATTTGGACATTCTGCAATTCTGTGATTTTCTCCACACGCAAAGCATCCAACTGGTGCTCTAGTCCAATTTCTAGAGGCTTGTTGTTGAGTGGCAGCATAAATAGCATACTGTTCTGAAGATCCACCTTCTTGATCAGTACCATAATTCCATTGCTCAGCACTTCTGCAAGGTTCTGGTTCCATCCAATTGGCAGGAGGAGCGGAGTGCTTTGCTTAGGTAAAGCTAAACTTTCCGGGTATCCAAGGGCAGATTGTTGAGGTCTAGCTGCTGGATTGCCTCCATATTGTGATTCTCGATATCCCATTTGGGCATACCATTGCTGAATTATCCGAGGGTTGAAGTTGCAAAAAGCAGTCTCATGGTCAGGTGAATTACACAGATGGTAAACACTGATTTCTATTCGTTTTTTCAATTGAGGACACTCGTTCACTGTGTGATTTCCTGTACAAATAAAACACCAGACATTTTCCCTGGTAGGAAAAGTCTTCGCAAACTTCTCAGGTTCCTTGTTTGCTTGTCCGTGAAAATTTTCTAATGCTTTGATCTTCTCATCAAATTGCGACTACAACTTTTCCATCTGTTTTTGTTGGTTCTTTCCAAGTTTCTCGAACTCATTGAGCATCATTTCTGCAATAGCGTTGGCATTCATTAATGCAATAGTGGTGGATATTGTAGTAGCCTGCCCTGCTGTATAAGGCAACATACTAATATTCGGCTCATCATCTGAATCTTCATCCTCCTCTCAAATTGCATCGTCCATAGCATTTTGCAAGAGTGCATACTCATTATGGTGTTTTAGCTCACGTCTAATCCGTTTAGGTAGACCTGACAAAAACCACATAATCATGGCATTTTCACTAATCAGCTCAGGTTTGCATTCAGATCTGAGGCGTTTCACCCGTTCAATGTAATCTCGAACCATTTCCCGCTTTCCCATTTTAATTTTACTTAAAAGTAGGAAAGGGTCTTCCATAAACTTTCGCGGTTTGAACCATGTGATAAGGGCTCATTTAACAACCTCTCAATCTGTACGTTCAGTTTCATCTTGATTATAATACCAATCTTGTGCTGCGTCTGTTAAGGCCATAGAAAACAGCTTAAGTTTGTCTTGAGGGAAAATTTTGCCATAGATTTCGCATGATTCAACATAGATCTGAAGAAATTTAAGTAGATCTATTAATCCATTATATTTGGGTAGATCAAAACGGGTTGCTCTTCTAACAATAATTGGATTGACTTCCTATGGAGCAGCTCCAGGGGCAACCATCTTTACAAATTTAGATCAAGCAGACAATGAGATTGGATCTAGATTTTTCAATAAAAAAACTATCTCAGATCAGATCTGCTAGATCTATTCCTCTTTCTAGAAATTTGATTCTATATCATGAAAAAGATTTTGAAATACAATCAATCGATACTTCTCAAAAATGATAAATCTCTCATAATCCAAATCAGAATATATCAGATTTGATCCAAAATTTGATAGAGACTTGATCTGGAAAATCAAAAACTAAAAATAGGACTGACGAAGGTTCACTAGGCGAAGATTGGCTCGGCTAAGATTCAACAGTGCTATTTTGGAAAAAAAAAAACTCTGAACAATTTTTTTGACAATTTCTTGGGGAATAACCTTTGTCGACTTCTTATATAGAAGATCTGACACAAATAAAACTATGGAAAATCGGACGAAGGTTTCTGACACAAGAAAATACAGTTTCTGTAGTTTGGCGAGGGTAAAATTCAAGATTTTCTATGATCTGATCAAAAAGAATCTTCGTCGAACTCAAAAATAATATTTTACTATAAATAGAATGTTTTGTAAACTTGACAAAGGTTCTGTCAAAGGATCAAGAGTAATATTGGTATTTTTACAAAAAAAAGTGACTTTTTTGGCAAAAATATGGCAATATGACAACTGATTCTCTGAAAACCTTTCTATTTTTGGTATTATTCTTCATCAACCTGGCAGTAGATAGATACGAATCACACCTATGCACATTGAATCCAGCGAAGGTTTTTTTTCTGTTTTTTTAGAGTTTTGGTGATTTTTTGGTGTTTTTTTACGGTTTTTCTGATGTTTCTGAAAATTTGTTGGAATCTTCACCCTTCAAACTGAAGGTTTGTGAACAAAACCAAAGGTTCTAGCAACTCGATGAAGGTTTCCTGAAAGAGGGTAAAAAGTTATTCAAATGGATCTTAAGATTGGTGATCTGACTAGCTTTTCCTATTTTATAATCAGATTAGAAATTGAACAAAGAGCTAGCCTTCATAGGTGATCCTATCAAGGATGAAGAGCTTGTTCAACTCATATTAAATGGACTAAGCTTTAAATTTGACAATTTGGTTTAGGGATATGCAATAATGGGTAAGCTACCCATACTTGAAGAACTCCAAGGCACACTCATGGCCGAGGAATCAAGAAGGAGCCAAATGCAAGAGAGGATGGATAGGCTTTCCATCCAAGGTGGAGATGACCAAGCTCTCTTCACCAAAGGCAAAGGCAAGTCCAAAGGCAAAGGATCAACATTCAAGAAGTCTTCAAAGCAGGACCCTCAAAGACATCTCCATCAACCACCAAAGTCAAGAAGGACAAATCAAAGGTGAAGTGCTACTATTGTAGCAAGATGGGGCATTATGCCTCGGAATGTTTCAAGAGGAAGCAAGATCAAAGCCAATCCAACATGAGCAAAGAGGAGGAAGAGGAGAGTTCACATGAGGACTCTCTCATGATGTCCATATTTTCTTCAACAAGCTTCAAAGGAGAATATCTTTGGTGAATTGACTTGGGTGCTAGTTCACACATGACTAGCAAAAGGGAGTTTTTCTCTTCTCTCTTATCTTATGATGGACCTATAAAGTCTATCTATACAGCAAATGATGAAGCTTGTAAGATTGAAGGAGTTGGTAGCATTCCCCTTTGCTAAGGATCTTCCAAAAAGATCAACATAGATGGTATTTTGTACATTCCTACAATAACAAAGAATCTACTAAGTGTTGGCCAAATGGTAGACAATGGTTTCAATGTCGACTTTGCTTCAAATGAATGTTTCATCAAGAAGAAGGGTAAGATAGTGGCTAAGGGCACTAGACTTGGCAAACTTTATAAGCTGGATGCATTTGTGGATACTAATGTTGTCATGTTGGCCGAGAAGAGCAAGATATCTACCTTCACTTTATGGCACAAAAGACTTGGACATGTCAACTCGGGTTCCATGGAGGCTATGATCAAGGAGGAGTATGATTTAGGCCTACCAAGGTCTATTGGGAAGGAAGACAAGGTTTGTGAAGCTTGTGCTTTATCCAAGGCAGATAAGAAGATGGCCGAGGAGCAAGATCTTGGTTTTGAGGAGGAGCTCATGGAGGAGCAAGCACCAAACCAACCTATCACACCAAGGAGATCTTCAAGGGCAAAAGTGGAGCCATCAAGGCTCACATATCAAGGCAAAGGGCAGCAAGTTGAGGGTATCTCATCCACTTCTTATGCTTTATCTAGTTTTGAAGAACCATCTAATGTTGAAGATGCATTGAACTCCAAAGAATGGTATAAAGCTATGTTGGATGAGTATAATGCCTTGATTGAAAATGAAACTTGGTTGCTTGTTTGTAGACCTCAAAGGAATGTAATAGGATGCAAGTGGGTCTTCAAGCTTAAGTTGAATGCAAATGGGAGTGTTAACAAACATAAAGCAAGATTAGTTGCAAAAGGTTATGCTCAAGAGCAAGGGATAGACTATGAGGAAACTTTTGCACCCGTGGCCAAGATGGTCACAATAAGGCTAATCATTGCACTTGCATCACATTTTGGATGGATCCTATGTCAAATGGATGTCTCTAATGCTTTCTTGAATGGTTTTTTGGAAGAGGATATCTATATGGAACAACCACAAGGGTTCATCAAGCATGGAATGGAGAACAAAGTATGCCATCTCCAAAGAAGCATCTATGGTTTGAAGCAAGCCTCGAGATCTTGGAATTCAAGACTACATTGCTATCTTATTTCACTTTCTTTTGTTCAAAGTGAATATGATCCTACTCTTTACATTAAGTTTGATGATGTTGGTATTGTACTTTTACTCATTTATGTAGATGACATCATCATTAGTGGAAATAGTGTTGATGGTATTGAAAAAATCAAGATAGATCTATCCTTAGAGTTCAAGATGGTAGATCTAGGATGTCTTCACTTAATCTTAGGCATAGAAGTACTTAGAGGGTCTGATTTTATCTTTATAAGTCAAGTAAACTATGCTCAAAGTCTTTTGAAGAAGTTTAAGATGGAAGTATGCAAAAGTGTTGACACACCAATGGAGCAAGATGTAAAAGTGCCAAATGAAGATGATGAAAGATCCTTCATGGACATCACTTTGTTTAGGCAACTTATAGGTTCCTTAATGTGGATCACTACAACTAGACCAGATCTTAGCTTTAGTGTATGTAGGTTGAGCCAATCCATGCAAAAGCCATTGAATATCCATTGGAAAAAGGCTAAGAGGATTCTAAGATACATCTCGGGTACATTGGATTTTGGGATTCTATATAGAGGAGATGTGATTAACCTTCATGCATTTAGTGATTCAGATTTTGCAGGGGACAAGAGAGATAGGAAATCAACAAGTGCCTATTCAACTTTCATAGGAGAAGGTGTGGTTTCATGGCTTTCAAAAAGGCAAGAAACTATATCTCTATCTTCAACCAAGGCCGAGTACAAAGCTTTGACAACCACTACAAAGAAGGTACTTTGGATCAAGAGATTATTGGTGGAGCTAAAGATCATGGATTCAGAGGAGGCACCAATCATCTACAATGACAATATATCAGCCCAACACCTTGCATCTAACCCAATCTTCCATGCAAGATCTAAGCACATTGAGATATGCCATCACTTTGTGAGAGAAATGGTGCAAGCCAAGGAGATTGCTTTGGAGCATGTTCCAAGAAATGAATGTGTAGCTGATCTACTTACTAAACCACTTCAAAAGAAACCTTTTATAAAGTTCAGATCATCACTTGGAGTGATTAGTAAATCAATGATTGAACCAAGCTAGATAGTGAGGAGGAGTGTTAGCTTGACTAGTTTTGGTCATATGACTTGTAAATAGTTAGATGGTCATGATGTGGCTTGTCACACGTGCCAAATAGCATAGGATTCCATTCATAAGGATGTTCTCAAGTAGACCTGAATGAGTCCAAATTATGCTTAGATACAAGAGAGAAAAAATAGGACCTATTTTTGATAATTTTTGCATTGTTGAGGGATCTCCAAGATTCCAACCCTAACTTGGTAGGGATGAAAGATCCACCAAAATTATCATTAGGAATAGGTTTAGGGCTACTCATACCTGCCCAAAACTGTGATGGATCATGTATATATAGGTGATGATATCTCACCAAAATCAATCAAGCAATTTCATGATTTTTCTCTCATAATGGTGCAATTGCTCTCTATGTTCATAATTGTTTGAGTTCTTGTGATTACTAATGATTATAGGATTGAATGTAGGTCTGGTGTACAGTACTCAGATTGTGGGAGGCCATACTTTCACATGTGTGAAGGCTTCTTCAAGGATTTGGGCCATTTAGTGAGGTTCAAGCATAGATCGGTGGTGTGAGAATGAAGTGTGTATTTTATATTACGTACAGAGCAAACAAACACACCTCTTGATATTCTTGATGCGTCGCTCCATTTACTACTACTAACTCTAGTTAATAAATAGGTTACAAATAAATGTAAATTATATCATCGAAGATAACTTTCAGTAAGAGTTTAATTTACTCTAGTTTACAACGACGATACTAATCTAGCCGGTTCGTGTTCCAAGTGTCATTTCATTTCAGGAGGTCTTGTCCTTAAATAGAAGACAGGTCCTTAATAACTATATCGTGGAAAATGATATAGGCCTCTTCATAATATGTATTGGTCCAGCGCATGTCCTCATTTCCAAGTATATATTGCCATTTTGGAATCATTATACAAATATATGGTATCACATATCCCCTTGCTCAAATGTGAAATGTCCTTGTGAACAGAAAGTTTTTTGTTTCGAGAATTATTCTTTCCTTAGAAAAGAATATTTTCATGTCGAAGGTCTTTGTTGGATCACAAGTAGAGATATTTCTTTGTTCGTTGAGTTGATGACCTTCATTTGATATTTCAAAATCAAATGTTGATTCAAAATATATTTCAGCAAACATAAAATAAGCATCATCACATAGGAAAGCTTAGCATCACATAATTCTACAACGCCATATACAAAACCTCGACTCGAAAATTCTCGAGCATCTAGTCTTGAAGAGACTGCAGCTTCGAGGAATCTATCTAGATTAGCCCTGAGCTGCTGCATAGCTGTAAGATGCTCTCATCATGAAGTGTGGTCTGTAGAGAAGCCTTTTCGGCCTTGACCTTATTAAGCTCCATTGTTAACGAATCAAAATATTTCTGCAATTTTGCAGATTTGGCCTGAAGTGCCTTATTACTGTCTTCTAATGACTGGGCTTTGTCATTAGATTTCTAGAGCAGTCAGTCCAAAGAGCGATTTTAGTCATTCAATATCTTGTTGTCTGCCTCCAGAGATGCATTTTGCTCAGACAACATTTCAATGTTGATGTTTAATTCGTCCATTTGCTAAAACATCTGCATCATACTATCTTGTATGTGCAGGTCGTAAGCTCGGATCTTGCCGACAATATCCTTGGCCCCCAGGGATATGATTGTACCACCTGTAAAGGTTATCTCTGTTGTCCTCTGCATCCTCCTCGGTGGCTTCCTCATCGACCCCTTTTTCTTTATTTTTTTTCTGGGTGTTAGAGATAGTGTCTTCGTCATCTGTTGATTCAAGACTCTTTTGGCTTTTGAAAAGAGCCACCCGAAACTGGGACAACAAACAAAATTTTGACTATAGTAGAGGGATTCGGCAAAGTTTTTGCAGCAACATCCTCTTCTACTTCCTTCGAAGCTGCTATTGCATCAACCTCCATGGCAGTAGAATTTGCTAGCTGGTTTTATGGAATAGAGGCGCCCTGCAAGAGGCTCCATTAATTAATCTTTGTGGTTGCGAGCATCCTTCCATTAGAGGAAGTTTGAGCTCAAAAAGGGCCGCATATGAATTCGTTTCAAGATCTCTTTTGTATTTATTTCAACCAATATATTTGAATTCCTATAACTTTTTAGTAGTTGAAAAGTATGACATCTAATTATATCATTGAAAAGCGCTTGTGAAGCACTTTCCAATGCACCAATTTTTGTATCATTCTGATATGGCAATCAAAAGTTATGCCATTTTTAGTGTAGACTCAAAATGTGACTCAAAGAAGTAACGTTATATTAAAGCCACTATGTCAAGAAACTATTGGGCCTCTTTTGATTGGTCCTTTGACCTCATGCCAACACTTTGAAAATATTCACTCATCAAACCTAATATTGATACTTGTAGTGAGCCTAACTAGCTCGAGCCACATCACAAAAGACTTTTGGCCTAATCATAGAAATACAAGTGTACTTGCTCGAGTTGCCTCCTAAGCCAAAAAAGGCCCTGAAGTTTATCTAGCCCCTAGACTCAACATAGATAGCTTTTTTTTTTCACACAAACAACTGTAACCTCTTTTGTAGTTTTAGTAGACCCTATAGAATGTAAGTTTGTTTCAGATTTTAATTTTTCAAACTTAGATTTCTACCATTTTTTCATTTTGTGCAATATTCAAAGTCTTCAAACTAGAAAACAACCCTCCTAGAAATACTCTCACATAGCTTCTTTCCGAACTGCGAGTGTCATTCCCTTTGCCAGATTGATAGTGGAAGAAGCTAAACTTCTTGCCTGGGACTGTTGGAAAATGAACTTCACATTCTTTCATCCCTGGATACTTCCACGCGGGACGAATCAGATCTTGCAAAAGCAGCCGCAAGTATAGTCTGTTCAAATGGAAGCAGACAGCTGCAACTAATTAGCGCTTAAGCGCAGCCCCTTTGTTACAAAACCAACTTAAAAGAAAATGTATAAAAGAATATATATTTTCTCTGCCAACGGACAAAAAGAGAGAGATAACTGATAGCACATAATAGAATAGAACAGTTTTTGCAGTCAGATATGCGGCAGACTGTGAACTCTCCTTTAAGAAGTTTCATAAAGCAATAGATCATTTTCTATCAGCTTTGCATTGTGTACGCATGAATACAAGTATTATTTATGTGAATTTTGTTACTCTGATGAATAAATCATATTGTCTTCTCAATCAGTAGATAGTTGTAGAGTTGCAAAATCTAAAGACGAAGTATCAGAAACTAACTGGCATTTTTTGCACTTTTCGTATTTTTCACATTCTCTTTCTTCGGAATTTTTGCATTTTTCAAGTAGAGCTAAAATGTGCTTAAGTGCATAGAATTCACGTAGTTTTGCTTTTTTCGCATTTTTTCGCCTTCCAAAAAATGCGACAATTGTAGAATAATGCATGCTTTTGCATCCTTAAATTTGTTAGCTACAATTGAGGCAGGAACGAGTAGTTTGCTTCAATGGTATCAGAGCACTGCAGACTAAAATAAAGGACAAGATAGCAACGAACCTACAACAGAAGGTTGTAAGCATGTTCGATGGCAGCAACTATGATGTCTGGAAACACAAAATGAAGATGCTAATCAAAGGAGAAGGCCTATGGAGCATAGTGGATGGTACTGAAGTAAGACCACAGTTGAAGGATTATAAAACGACCCCCAAATAGACTGGCAATCTAAGAAAATGCTAATGGAAATCGGTCTATACCACAATTACAGCTCAAGCTCCATTGGGTATGGAATCGAAAATAAAGCATTCATGACCACCGGCACTTTTAATGGCAATCAGCAAGGCAAATTCCAAACGATCTATAGGCAATTTTTAGATAGCCTACGGAACTCTGAAATGGACAAGAACCATTCCACTATAGAAAGCCATGACTTTCAGAAAGCTGAATGGGCTATTAGCATTTCTCTCAATCAGTAGGCTTTTACCTCATTCGTTAGTGATTCTTAATAACCGAAGCAAGTGTTTACAAAATTTAGTTCACAACGATTAGACGGTTATAGTTGTTCAATTAAAACAGCATAATTTCATAAACCACAAACAGGGGCCTTGCATTATCATTTGTTTACAATCGAAATGCAGTAAGCAGTGGTTATCAAGACAATAATAAGATGAATGTGAACTTAGTGTTTCTCTTAATGCGACAGAGCAGGCTTTGTTAATGTCAGGCGTTTAACTCATCAGCACAAATGCTAAACCTACAACAAACGGTTAACTCCTAAATTTTGACTTATCATATTGGTGTTGTTTGTAGAAAGAAATGGCAAAGTTTTAGAATAGGCGGCCATAAATCAGGTAAGAAGCAAATTCATAGGCAGGGTAAGGGTCTCAGATAATCAGAAAGGACCTTAAGAAGGCAATGAACAGGTTGCAAACTAGGTGCTAGAATGCCCTGTCTTACAACAATCTAAATGCCCATAATCTCCCTTCCTAATCAACGATGGACAGGCCTTCTTGTGCCTAACATGGTTTTCTTTTTGGTTTCAATGGACACGGGGCCTCCCAAGCATCTTGAGCCGAAGTGCAATCTCCTACTTCTCTTAAGAGTTCATTTGCAACATTCATTTTTATGCAATGTAGTGCAACATTGCACCTCTTGATGTATTTGGCTTTTTCTTGAGGATGAATAGGTTCACCCTCCTTACAATTTCCATCAGATCTTGCATGATCATGATGGATTCCATTCTAACTTTCCATATGGAATATTTAGTTTTGTTGAGCCTTTCATTAGTATCCAAAAGATATGCATTTATAGATGCCATCTAGTCTCCTAATCAAGGACTTGACACAAATGAAGGTTACTTCTATTGATTTGATTGAAGATCTACCTTATCCCACTTCTTCGGGACCTGAAAAGATCAATAATAGACTTCCTATAAAGATCTAATAATGATCTTTAACAAAATCAAATCATAGAATACTAGAAACAATGCACTTGCTTGATTGAAGTAGACAATACTAGTAGAATTGCCCCTCTTTCTATAATGAACATAAAAGCTTCCAAATGATTTGATCAAGAGTGAATTACAAAAACCTAATATACTTCCAAAATCACTTGTAAAAGATCTAAATGGAACTTAATGAGGATGCAACACAATCTACTATCCAATCACAAGCAAAAATTGATCAAAATTGATGAAAAATTGATCTAATTTGGTGCATAAGTATAGCAATGGTTGGACTGAACCTAAATCACTTTAGGAGGTGTCCTCTACACCTTAGAACAGCCTTGAAGAGTCCCAAAAACTCTGATCTTCCCTCTCCTTGAATGCTAGAAAGCCTCCTCTATGAAATCACCTCCAAAACTCGCTTAGAAATCAATGCTTGGAGCAAGCAAAACTTGCTATCTTGGTAATGTGAATTGAATTCAACTTTGCCTCTGGTTTTAGACACCTAAAAACCTGAAAATTAAGTCACACAACACCAATCTCTAATGTATTTGACTCACTTTGAGTTCTAGAATCAATGCTAGATGCTAAGATCCAATCTACACAAGATTTAGATCAAAAATTGTGATCAAATTAAATGAAAACCAAGGATTTAGCTCATTTCAGCCTTTAGGCTCTGATACCATGTAAAAATTACAACAAATAAGGATCCTAAAACACTTGAAATGATGAGGAAAACAATAGATTATGATCTCATAAGATTAGCACAAGTTGAACCATCAAAATCCATCAAAAATCTATGCTTGAACCTCACTAAATGGCCCAAATCCTTGAAGAAGCCTTCACACGTGTGAAAGTATGGCCTCCCACAGTCTAAGTACTGTACACCAGACCTACATTCAATCCTATAATCATTAGTAATCACAAGAACTCAAACAATTATGAACATAGAGAGCAATTGCACCATTATGAGAGAAAAATCATGAAATTGCTTGATTGATTTTGGTGAGATATCATCACCTATATATACATGATCCATCACGGTTTTGGGCAGGTATGAGTAGCCCTAAACCTATCCCTAATGCTAATTTTGGTGGATCTTTCATTCCTACCAAGTTAGGGTTGGAATCTTGGAGATCCCTCAACAATGCAAAAACTACCAAAAATAGCTCCTATTTTTTCTCTCTCTTGTATCTAAGCATAATTTGGACTCATTCCAAAGGTTCTAACACTTAGGTCTACTTGAGAACATCCTTGTGAATGGAATCCTATGCTATTTGGCATGTGTGACAAGCCACATCATGACCATCTAACTATTTACAAGTCATATGACCAAAACTAGTCAAGCTAGAATTGTGAATTTTTAACATTAACAACTTTTAAGTGCTATCTCCTTGGGGAACAATCTAAATACTACATAAATTTGCAATTATGTCTTGATATATTGTGACACCCTAACAATAATGCTGGACAACCCCACTCAAACTTTCAAGTGGGCTGACAAAATTCATGAGAAATTTTGTGTGGCCTTGAAATCCAAAAAACCCACGACCAAGTGTGGGTATCTCTTACAGATGATGGTCCAAAAACACATGGGACAACGCATGGCCACCCCCCTTAAAGAGCTAGAAGAACAATATCCTAGCACAAAAAAGCGGACCAGTCTACAAGCATCTGAAGACCCTGCCACATCTGCACCCCCCACGAAGAAACAGAAGGAAAAGGGAAAAGCTCAAAGCACAGAAGAGGACATCTCCCTTGATAGCTTATCAAGTGACATATGGGCATAATATGATGAATCCCGAAGGAGCCTTAAACCCTCACAGGTCCCAAAGGAAGTTTTGGCACAACAAGAGGCCCTATTCCAATAGGCCCATGCAAGACATCAAGTAGTAGCAGTGGCAGCAAGCTATCTGGTGCTTCCGGATCAAGTTCAATTGGAGTGGTCCTGCCAACTACAGTAATTTCAGCTATTCAGGTATCGCTTCCTCTTAACATTACTAACACCTCTATCATTCCACTATTACTCTACCAGCTACTACCATATCCACACCTCTCACACTTAACATGGGCTTTGATTCTATCATTATGAAAAAGCCATTTTCTATACATACCTCCACTCTACTTGACTCCTCGGTCAACGTAGATAACTTTGCACTACATTTACTAGCCCAAACCCAATCAACCACTGTGATTACTACTCTTGTCTATTCTTCTCCTTCAAACGCTAATTCTCCTCCCAAACACCAATCACCTCCACATTCATCTCCTCCAAAACCTTAATCCCCTCCACCCTCATTAGCTCAAAATACTTCTTTTCCACCAAATCTAGGTCTCCTTCCATATACCCCTATGACACTAGACTTCAGGAGCAATTACCACTAGCGGCCCGAAAGTTGGTATGGTTGGTGAATGAGCTGCAATACAACATCTTTGGCACCTTGTCAGGACATTACGCAGTAAGGCAGGTCGACGATGGAGAGCAATTTCACAACTTTAGCAGGAAAAGTCAAGTTGGTGGCTGATTTCGCTCAACAGCAACAAAAAATCCAAGATCTCAATGCACACATCTAGCAACAGCAGCAATTGATCAGCCACCTCCAAAACTGTGCAAAAAGTACAAAAAGGACCAAGAGTGGATCCTAATCTGATCCTCAAGAGGGATTGGTTGTCAGATTACTTGATCTATCAATCTACTTCAGATTAAGATCAATCTAGATCAATTCTAGACACAAAATCCTAACAAGAACAATCATTAATTGGAGGTAAGTGTACTTTATGGTTGCACGTGTGAAACACTGTCTGAGTACGGACTCCAACCTGAAAATCAAGTACACATTGATAGAACCTCAAAACAATCAAAACAAATGTAGACAAATGGAGAGAATCACTCAAAATTGCTTCCAAAACCAAGATTGGTGTCTCACACTGATTATGGCCAAATGTGGCTCTATATATACAATAAGTGGGAGCTTGTGGTACTGATCCCACATGTGTGAAGGTGCTTTGTCATATGATGATTCATCATGCAAAATTGACACTTGGACAAAACCTTCTATTTTGAGCACTTTTGGTCCATTTTCCTTCTATATGGAGATCTACTTGGAAATCTTCTAGAAGTCCAAATTCACCTACTTCAGCTTATTTCACACGTGTGAGCTGTCCTCTACACATGGGATGTGACACCTCATTAAAATATTTGGCTCATGCAATCAATAGATTGATGCCATGTGTCATATATCTAGAAAACTAGTTTTTGGCCTTTTTAGCCACTAGAACTTGAATTAAATCATATGTACAACCTATATGATTATGGTACATGACAAGTACACTATTCTCACACGTGGGAATAGGCTCCACACATGTGTAATCATCCTATATACATGATTTTTGGCCTCTACCAAGCTTATTTTTGCATTTTTCACAAAAACCATATCTAGCTGAAAGACCAAGACATCTCTGCTCTGCAACAAACCACAACAAATCTTACTACTGAGCGCGATGATGCCTTGGCAGCCGCAACAGCAACACGTTCCACTATTAATGATCAACTGGTCCAAGTCAATTTCGAAGATTTTGCACTTTCAGCTATTCCCGAGGGAACTTAGATTCACTGTGGTGGCATATCAAAAATTGGCACAAAAGTTAAAGGCCACGATGGAGCAACACATGACAAGACAATGATCTACATGGCCAATGATGGTGAGTGTGCAATCAAAGAGATTGGCACAATTCATATTTCTCTCTCTACAAATAGGAATGTTCATTCGAAGGATGTTTTGTTCATTCCATCTATTACTAAGAACCTACTTAGTGTGAGTATAAAAATAGGTTATGAAAATCTCAGAGATGGTTTTCGAAGCACTAAATCTATCCGGCGAAGGTTTTCCAAGTCTGGCGAACGTTTATCCTTCGCGCAAGGTCATCTTTTGCCTAGGTACCGTCATAATTGCAATTTTTATGATCTAAATCTATAGCCGACCTAAATTTGGCATTTAAGTCCATCTGGCATGTTAGCGAAGGTTTTTGAGTACAAGAAGATGCTCGGCGAAGGTTCTCGAAATGGCATGATGCTGAACATTTGCCTAAGGTAAAAACAGGTACCAACTGGTTAAAAGAATGTTCGCCCAACTCCGTATAGGTATATCTGAGGTGGATCTTGCTTCTGAAAACTTGGCGAACAATTCTAAAATAGTTTATGCAAGAAATGACCAAAAAAGTAATTTTCCAAGTCATTTTTCACATAAGATCTGATTCTTGAAAATACTTTCCTTCAATTGTTTCTAATTTGATGACATTTCTGACTTTTGCTCATCGGTATTTTCATATTTTTTTTCTTTTTTCTTTTTTTGTTTTTTTTTTTAACACCGTCTTTTCCAAAAGAAAATATCAATTAAGTAGTAAAACAAGAAATTGAGAAACAAATAAAATAAAGCATCATTCGCAATCATGCTAACTGAATTGGCGATGCAAGCTGCCAAAACTTACGTAGTCGGTTGTTGTTTACTGGAGTATCAAAATGTTTTCCATCCAGATGTTTAAGAATAATTGTTTCATAGTTTGGGATTTCTTGACTCTATACAATCCTTCACCGGTAAACTTCAATTTTCCTTTGATCAACTTGGTTTTAAACATCAGCGCTAGATCTCCTTCTTTCAGATCTTTTCTGTGTAATTGATGATCGTGCCAGGCCTTGCGGCAAACTTTCTCTGTTGCTAACGCATGAACTGCCATCAATTGGGTTTCACATAATTTGTGCAAAGCTTCATGGTGCAGTTGTAAGGATTTGTCATCATCCAATCGCTCTATTGCTGCTATGCGTAGTGATGGTACTAAAAATTCAATCGGCATGACAACATCTTGACCATAATCTAATTGGAAGTGTGTTTGACTCATGCTCCCTTTATAAGTGGTTTAGAATGCCCATAATGTTGCATGCAATTTATGTTTCCAATCAGACCGACTTGCTTCAACGATTTTTGTCATAATAGTACAGAGAATCTTATTGGAAGATTCAGCTTGGCCATTACCCTTGGAATAATATGGAGTACTAAATCGGTGTATAACAAAGAAATCTTCCAACAGACACTTTATCGTTTGATTAACAAAGTGTGTACCACGGTCATTGACAATCTTGATCGGACATCCAAATCTGATAATGATATTTTCATAGAGAAACTTAGCTGTCACATCAACAACTTTAACCGCTTTGGCTTTAACCCACTTGGTCATATAGTCAATTGTGACGATGATATATCTGGCTTGAGATCCTCGTGTCATAGGATGAATAGGACCAACATAATCCAGTCCCCATTTCTCAAATGGTGCTTGCGACAAAACTGGATGTAAGGGTTCTCATGATCAGGTGAATTGCCTGAGCTTGCTCTAGGGCATTATACTCCATTGCACCCAAACTTTTCCGAACTAAAATATAATCCATAAGTGTTCACATAATGCAAATGTCCCGAATACCTATTTGTTTGTGTGAAGAGGCATAGTGGCATTAATAGGTTGCTTGCCCTTGGAACTACACTAGCTAGTTGCACAATCTTTGCTAATTATGAAAAAACTCTTATTACTTTTGACAAAGAGACATGTTATTGTTATTGTTTTATTGTATATTAGTCCCAAATTATTGTTTTTCATGTTGAATTATAAAAACAATTTCAAAGTACTAATGCGAGAGAGATAGATAAAAGCATTCACATAGTTCCTCTTGCTTAAGCAAAAGACCAAACCCTTTGAAAAGTTTATTCATAAGCTAACAAGATAAGATATAGCTAAAAAATAAAATATAGTACTTAAAAAAAGCACCATAAAGCAAAACTCATTTTAAGACATCCAACTGGTACCTACCACCATCCCACAACACAAAAACCACGCGAGTTAGTATGTGAAGAAGACATGTGTCAACGATGAATGTCAATTGTTATCCATGTACAAAACAAGCTTTACTACTTCACAACATGATTAGAATCTAAAAATCATAGTCTAGTCTTCCCATTCATATAAGGAATCTGGCGATAGGCAAAACCGTTCTTTGACCGTATCAGGGTAGATGCCTTTCCGAGGCCATTCTGCTAGGGAAGGGCCTTTGGCGGAGGGCTGTAGCCCGAGGCATAAGGCCCTTCCCACGGCGGAATGGCCGAGGAGGTGACCTTTCGCGGAGTGAAAACTTTTTTTACGTTGTGCACCTTATGCATTCGGAAGGCTCATGTAAAAATTTGGAAAAAAAAAAAGGAGTTGTAGAAAATTATGTTTAGTGAGGAATCTCCTTGTTCTTCATGAAAAAGCAAAAAATGACTTTACTACGAATGCCAAGTATTTTTTACTCTCTTTTGACTGCATGCATCCCTAGGCTCTCAACTTACATGGCACACTAACATCATCATTAACAATAATAATAAATTAAAGATCACCTATTTGTATTCACAAAATCACTTCATAAATGTTTTTTCTTATGGTTGTCATATCTCTCTACTCACACACACATTTTGAGTCAAAGTTCTAGAGGTAAAAAAAAGAAAATGATAACCATTATGCCACAGCTTCAAGACAAGTACGATATAGAAATAGCTAATTACCTTGGCTTGTGATCTTAGACAATTAGACTTTTTATTATTCAAAAAACTTGTTGCAATGTTTTTGTTCAATTTTTTTTTTATTGCATACATGTTAAGCAGCTAGTGGTAGTTATATACAATATATACAATTTCGCAATGCCATTTACGGAGCTAAGCTCCTTAGATGTCACTACATAATGGTCAAAATTGGAGCATGCACCTTTCCAATGGCAATCAACTACTCTACCCATGCACCCAACTAGGACGGACTTTTTGTTCAATTATTGAAGTCACCTATGGCTTTCACATTAATTTATTTGCCTTCAAATTGGGCTATGTGGGATAATGACAGCCGCTTGTAAAGGGCAATGTGGCTTTACAAAAAAAAAAATCTTAGACTTTTAAGCAGGTAAGCCTGGAGCATGGCTTTGTGCCCCCTCAAGCAGATTCCTTCAGGGCTGTAAATCATTTTAGCCTTTCCCTATACACAAAGACCTGTCCCCTTGATGTATTTCAATTTTTACCGTATTGCTCCCACGCTGCTACGGCTGAGGACACACAAAGACAAGTCAAATACCTTCCTCTTCAGTGTAGCGGCTCATATCGAGGGAGCCTTCGATTTGTTTCTGGATGAAGAAGTCTCATAATCTGTTGTTGCTGAATTGTTGATGCTGCTGATGCTACTGTTGCTGTTGTTGTTTTGGGGTTTGAGGCAGATCATTATAGACGTCACCATTGTGTTTTGTTAAATCAATTTGTTTGTGATTCAGAAAATTTTGGCAATCTGTTGTTGCTGCTACTGGTTTGGTA
The DNA here is from genome assembly GCA_029204225.1 of Diphasiastrum complanatum. Taxonomy (NCBI): domain Eukaryota; kingdom Viridiplantae; phylum Streptophyta; class Lycopodiopsida; order Lycopodiales; family Lycopodiaceae; genus Diphasiastrum; species Diphasiastrum complanatum. The sequence continues at coordinate 64,198,777 of CM055094.1, read as the reverse complement.
AGCAGTCAGACAGTTAAGATCAGGACAGAGGTGAGGATGGAGGTGAACGTCATCTCAGCGCAAAATTTCAGACGGGATCTGACTGAAGAGATGGGCACCTCCGTGGGTGCTTGGGTTGACCCAGAGATAAAAGTCTTCACCCAGGTTGCCAAACGAGGCGGTGCCTCACCTGTTTGGAACGAAGTATTGATCATTCCGGTGGAGCAAAGCTTTCTGAATGAGGAAGTCGGCCGCGTGTTGATGCTCGAAATCTACAGTCACGGATCTCGGGGAAAAAACGTAGTCGGATTCACCCAAATTCGTATTTCAGAGATCAAAATAAAAAACAATCAGCGAATGGAGTGTCTAGTGCTCCAACCTTCAGTTGGAATCCAAGGAACTATTAGCATATCTGTTTCGCTAACGCGAAATATCAGTGTGGCTCCACCACCGTACTCATCGACTTTCTCTCAAGGAGTCCGGGGCTCAGGCGCACCATCTATGAGAGTCCATCCGGCACCGCCACATGGGCCTCCCCATGGAGTCGCTCCTTTCACAGGCCATGCTAGATACAATTCAAATCCTCCACAACCAGGTAGGCCTCTTCCTCATGTGATCCATAGCTCCGGTGGCCATCCTGCATACAGTTCATATCCTGCACCACCACGTAGGCCTCCCCCTCATGCGATCCATAGCTCCGGCGGTCCGATCACAACCAATCCTGCATACAATTATTCATATCCTGCACCCCCACATGGGCATCCCCCTCAAGCAAGCCAAAGTCACAGTGCTCCGATCATAACTCACCATCAAAACTATCGTGCACAGGTGCCTCGGCCTCGGCCTCAAGAAAGCCATATGATCTCAGGCGCTCCTATCACACCGTATCCTCCATACCATTCCAATCCTACATCAGCACCTGGGTATCCTGTTCATGATCAATCAGGCCATACCTCCGACGCAAGTGTTGGATACAATTCAAATCATGCATCATCACCACAACCATATCAATATCCTCCGTATAGCCAATACCCACCTTCAGACCCTGTTTACCAAGAACCACCCGACTATGATCAACAAGGATATGATGAAGGTCTTCTACAGGGTGGTTTATATGGTGGTGACAATGGTGGTTATGGTGGTGACAATGGTGGTTATGGTGGTGACTATTATGGTTATGGTGGAGACTATGGTGGTGACTATGGTGGTTGTGACCGTTATGGTGATGACAATGGTGGTTATGATGGTGACTATGGTGGCGGTGATTATGATGCCGCCGGTGGTGGTGACGGTGGCGCTAGTTATGACTGTGGTGGTGGTTATGATGCTGGTGGTTCTGGTGTTGCTGACTACTACGTCAGTGATGTTGGTTATGACTATATTGGTGGTGTTGGTGGTGGTGGTTATGATGCTAGTGGTGATGGTGTTGTGGATTACGGTGGTGGTGACTACGATGTTGGCGTTGGTGACTATGGAGGTGGCGGTGGTTATGACTATGGTGCTGGTGGTGGTGGCGATGGTTATGACGATATTGGTGCTGGTGACTATGGTGATGGTAATTATGGCGATGATTATTAAGGACCACTTATTTCAAACCCATCTGTATATTTGCCTTTTGATGTCCACTAATATGTATTTGTATGGCGCATGTATACACAACTAGGTGTTCTTAGCAGATAATGTTTACTCATAAGAGCATGTACATATCAACAGATTTTTGTCATAGTATTTTATAATGAGAAAAATAGAAATTGTAGAATATAAGGTACTAGTCTATATCATCCTCATTGCAAAATTCTACTCATTGTAGAAGTTATGTAGCTTTTATATTGCCTTGGTTTTGTATTTGGTTAGCTTCTTTAAAATTGTTGACTTAATTGTTTTTTGGTGGAACTTTTGGTGGAATTTTCTAGTGGAACTTCATCCTATATGCTTGAAGAATAGCATAATCTTTGATCTCTTATGTCCAAAAGTTGTATTTTACAAGTTTTTCCAAAGATCTCTATGGAGAAAAACTTGAAAAGTTATTCAACTTTCAATTATATGCACAAAAAAAGATTAATGTACATGAGAAAAGTAGAGTAGTGAGCAGATTAATACAAAAAAGGGTGTGAAAGTCCCTTATTAAAATTTAGCTTGAGTATGACTATGAAGATGCTAAGAAAATCAGCATAAGGCTCGTACTTTGATCACTATTGTATAAAAGTTGTATATTATCTTTCCAATCTATTTGGTCATCCTAAGCATAGCACACAAGTTTTTCAAATGATTATTGCCTACATGCTTTGTTCAAGTATCTCTTGCAAGGTTGCAAGATCATTTGAAGGACTAGTTTTCTCATTCAATTTCAAATGTTTTGATATTCCATTCAATTGCTCACATTTGCTTCAATAAATTAGTCTTTTTGTACATTATAATAAAAACTTCTCTTGGAGTTGAGTACTAAGAAAATAGATCATAAGTTTTTGGGATTGTGTGAGTTTGGTATGTCCATGATTGGTGTCGCTATAGTCCACTTCCTAGCATGAAGTGGGGTACTCCTCCAATAAGTGGTGAGTTGATAATTATAAAGATATTGTTATGTCCATGTCTAGTTTAGAGGATTCGGAATAATTCTTGACGTGGATATTTGGCACTCTAGTGTATGAGTTTATTACTTGTGCCTTGTCATTCTGAACTATGCTAGAAATGTAATTAATAACCTTGTGAGGGCCCAGACACTCCAATTAGGACTTGTGGAGTAGTGCATGGTGATTGACCACTTTTTATGCATGCTCATGAGATCAAAAGCAATTGGATGAGAATTAGGGTCCTGGAAGGAATCTTGCTATGCTCCAGGAGTATATATACACCTATAGGAAATCACCCTCCTACACACCCAGTTTCCAATGTTCAGCTGCTAGAAACCTCTCCTCTCTTGTATCAATCATCATGGCTCGCGGGTGAAGTAGATTGGGGTTTGACTTTCAGTTTATACTCGGTTGGGTAATTTGGCTCCACAGCACTCCTTTTGGCACATGCAATAGGTTCTTGAAGATCTACACTTGGTGATCTTTGTGAAAAATGTCAACTAGTTTAGTTGAGATAATTTGGCAATTTTGAGGCCAACATGAAATCTCAACTGAGAGATAGATTTATTTTATGTCAATAAAGGCCTAAATAATGTTTGTACTATTTTTGGCAAGTAGATAAATGGATGAGGTCAGATTCTAATTGGCTAATATTGATACATTGCATCTAGACTAGAACTTCTAGGTTTTCTGGTGAAGTACCAAGAAGTTACCATTAAGGGCAAGTTTTGGATGACAATTTAGCAGATATAAATAGAAGTACCAGCATGGAGAAAGTATCATTGTATTCTCTATTTATATGGAGAATTCATCTCTTTTGATTCTATGTCCATCTCATGAGTATTTCTCAAAATATCTTGACTTGTAGTATGTAGAATGTCATTTTTCTTGCTGATCTTCAATCCACATATGTGAAGTACTGTATGTTGTGTACAAACAGGGACAGTACCATACCATATCTAAGTGCTTACGTTCAAATCTTCATGCATTTCCAAGTTCTAGCATGTGTAAAGTGATGATTTCTATTTTGTAGCTAAATCTAGATGTGCATCCAAACTTAGCCAAAGATCTAAGATCCATCAAGTATGTTTTGGATCTGATTTTCTCACATGGTATCACAGCAGGTTACAGGCTAGAGTTGGAGTATTTTTTAAATCTAGTGGTGGATTTGAGGGCACCATAAATTCTATGTGGATTTGGAGGTGTTTCCAGCTCAAATCTTGCATTTTCAAGTATAAAAATTGAATCTTTGTGATCCTAGCATTATTTTAGGTCAAATCACTTGAAGTAGTCTGATTTTTTAAACCACTTACTGGAATGTGGAGACAAAAATTGCTCATGATAGTGGATGTTACATTCTATTAGATGATATATAAAGCACAACAACAAAATGTGCGATTTTCGACAAAAGGTTCCGACGGATTCAAAAAAAATTCATAATCCGTCAGAATCCGACATAATAATACGTCGGAATCCAACACAAGAAAAAAAAAAATTTGCCGGAAAAAAGAAAAACTTTGCCGAATTTTTTTTTTTTCACAAACATCGGATTCTGACGGCCAATAAAAATGTCGGAATCCGACATTCCATTTCGGAGACTACAACTTTTTAAACGGATGACATCACCTATCCATGCAAAAAAAGAAAGCACAAAGCGGGCGTTGGATTCCGACGGATAATACAAATATCGGAATCCAACGTCCGTGACCGAATTCTCAAAGCCGCATCATTTTCGTAGGGTCTTCTTATTTTTTATTCTTGCAGGAGATTGTTGGAGATCGGCTTTTGGCGTTTCTTCTCAACTCTATCAATTTCATTTGTCTCATTCCAAGTACAATTCTTTTGTTTTGTTATGTGCAACTAAGATTTCTTTCTTTGTAACTTTTTCTTGTACACTATCTTTCTTGTATTGTATATTTTGTGTAGTTAAACACAATATGTGTCTTAATGATTTATGATCATGAGCGAATGGGAGAGGAAGAGAAGGATGTGTGAGAGACATGAGAGAGAGCAAGAAAATATAGATAGAAGAGTTTGATTTAATATTATGTTCTTTGTAAATTTTAGGGTTTAGATTTAATGTTATGTTCTTTGTGAAATAGTGTGAGACTAAGAGCTCTTGAGGTTTGAATGAAGATCATAACCAGCTCCACCATCAAAGATGTAGAGCTACCACTTTATCTCACTGATTGATCCAGTATGGCTATCTTGTTGCTACTTCTTATCGAGCCATAAAGGGTAATCCATCATTGTCTGATACATGTAAAATGAGATATCAGCTAGAGAAAGCTAGTGAAGCGTGCTCGGTATGATGGCATTTCTGTTGAAAATCAGAACTCAAAATGAACTTTGAAGAGTGCCATTAACTCACTATCTTCGTTGGAAGCTTGAGATATCTTGGCTATGGGGTGCTTAATTATCTTTGCTCTGTGAGTTAGAACCTAGTTTTTCTTGCAAGGTATTTGAAGAGCTGGCCTACCATTGTTGCTAGATGAGTGAGTCATCTAACCTTTCAATCACATTATAGTTGTTGAGGAATTGAACGTTGACTTCCAAAATACTGAAGGATTATTGCTAATTTCCAAAAGAGAGTTGAGAGATGTGATTATTAACATTTCTACCTCTATAATACATCTGACCATCGCTGCTACTACTTTGCAAGCCTTCACTATGCCTATGAGTATTAGATATGAAGGAAAGCCATCACTAAGCTAGTTGTCAGATCAGAGACTCAGCTAACTGAGCCTTCACGACCATGAAAAGGGAGCTTGCAACTGTTGTCTAAAGCTAATCTATCAACGACCATTGAGAACTCACTGATTTATTGTCAATGGGAGCCCTCGCTCATGGCTGTTCTAGTTGAGAGCAGTTCTGTCCTAGCAAAGGACAGAAGCAAAGTGACAAACATAGTAGAATCAATTGAAGCATTCATGACTAGCACTTATTTGCTTTCCGGCTACATGCATATGCTCTCAGAAATAGGTATGGCTTTATCTATTTTCAGTTCGTTTCATCTATGTCATTTTTTGTAATCATTTATTTTTCGTATGCACTTTGAATTCTTGTCAATTGGAGTATCATTGGTTTTTGCCACGGTTTTCTTTTTGCCACGTCCGGCCACATGGACATCAGAATCCGACGTGCATGTGGCAGAAAAAAAAAAGTGAAATTTGTTTTTCAAGATTTTTTTTTCCACGTGGACGTCTTTTTTTCCAACGTCCACGTGGCAGAAAAAAAAAAGTGAATTTTTTTTTTTCATTTTTTTTTCCATGTGGACATCAGATTCCGACGTCCACTTTGCCGGGCCGTCGGAATCCGACGTCCACGTGGCATACTCTCCGGTTCGTTTTTGCCGGCCGGTTGCCGATTTTGGGCTTGGTGTCGGATTCCAACGGATTTTAAATGCGACGGATTCTGACGACCTTATAGTGACGCATTTTTCGACGCCCACATCGATTCAAAAAAAAATCAAAATACGATTTTAAGTCGGAAATCCCGTCGGAAATCGCGGCAATTCTTGTAGTGAAGATTCTAGCTTTTGCATATAGCTTTTGCTTGATTCAATATTTTGCATTTTTGGAGTAACCCTAAATTTGATAAATCTCTTGTTTTTAAGTTGTTGGACTTTTTCAAGAGTGTGATTAGGATTTAGGAGAATTTCATTATATTGGAGTTTGATCAAGTGTGATCAAGAAATCATCATTATATGTGCTAGGATTTGCTAGAAGAGAAAAAAAGTAGATGCTAGATTGTTTCCAAAGCTTTGTGATTTCTTCTTGAACTCAATTGTTGATTTTCAAGAGAGGGGTAAGTGCATTGGAACAGGTTCAAAGAGAAGATCAAATCATTGCAACATGGCAATCTCAAGTGGCTTCATGTTGGAAGGCAATGATAGGCTTACCTCAATCAACTATTCAACTTGGAAGGTGAGGATGCCAGTCTTTGCTAGAGATGAATTTTCCAAAAGTTTCTTCAAGTTGTGTGTGGACATTGGATCTAACATTCTTGATGTGGATGACATTATTGATGATACCTTGGATTTTGATGGTGAAGAGGCTTCTTCAAGTCAAAACCCAAGAAGGACATCAAGACACAGGCAACAACCTTCAAAGGCTCACATATGATCAAAATGGTAAGCAAGTGGAAGTAACTCATTTTGCATGTCTCACATATTTTGGTGTATCTTCTTGTGTAGATGGTACTATGCAAGTAGATGTTGGCCTTCATGGAATGGATGCAACTAATGGATCTGGAATTTTTTTTGTGTTCAATGGCTTTGATGGTCAAGTGGAAGAAGGGCTTCAACAACACAAACGAAAAAGTGCCAATTTGGAGCTAGTTAAGAGCATCAAAGGGAAGTCAAGTGGAAAACATACTTTGGATCTATTTTTGCAAGTTATTGAAGAGTCAAGTAAGGTCAAGGGAGAATCACGAAAGTTTTGTCCAAAGTTACTTTACTTGTTCTATCACATATCTGAGCAATTTCATGTGAATGTGTGCAAATTGAGAAAAAACTAGTTGAAGAGTGTTGTAATATACCAACAAAGAATTGATAGATATGTGTAGTATTTATGTCATTCCCCCAAGAGGTAGCACTTAAAAGTTGTTAAATTGGTATAGTCTTGCTGCCCACTTTGAGAGGGAGCTATAGAACACCTGATTAGATAGATCTTGATTCTACTAACAAAGCGTGCAGTTTACTTGACAAAGGATAAGAAACGAACGCGAACTCGCAACATTTTTATTCGTGATCAACCTCAAAGGATTCGCAAACTTTGTCTTGCAGTCAACTCAAAAGATTCGCGACAGATTTGCAAAACAGTTTTTAGTAGAATCTCGTGGTTTTTTTTTGTTGAAGCTCGAAATATTCACGAACATGATCTTGTCACGAAATTTTATGTTTCTTGTTCTAACCTAAGATGTCGCGAACAATTCGCAAAATCTTTTGGACTCTTCTTCAAGCTCATCTGTCGTGAAACTGTCATGAACAGTTCACGAAATATTTTGAATTTCTTCTTCAAGCTCAAAGTTATCTATTGCAAACAAATCGCAAAACATGAAGCTAAGACGAAAAGATGGACTGTAGCAAATAATTCGCGAACAAAAACGAATATCCATCCACCCACACTCCTACTCCCTCGATCGCATCATCATCATCAAATGCATCCGCTCTATCCACAAAACTGCTGTTGGAGCAAATGACAAAATTACACAAACAGTAGATGGAGCAACTTACAGCGTAGTTTGACCAAAAATTGAAAGCCTTACAGGGAGCTGTAGCAGTAACGGCACATCAATCTGAACCAAATCAGCTACAATATCCACGATGGGAGAATGTATGGTGTTCAGTGTGCACGCAAAACCATATAACGAATGAGTGTTTAGTCCTAAAGAAAAATTTGAGACTGACACACCGATTCTGCCATCTGTGCAATGCAATATCGCACGATACGGCATTTTGCCTGTTTAACCCCCGGATTGTTCAACAGAAGAAAAGTCCTTATCAGACTTCTTATCCTTACCATCAAGGGGCACCCAACGCGGCACCATGTACAGTGCACCGAATCAACAACAACGTATGGCCTTACTTGCACCACCAGGGCCAATCAATCAACAAGTGGCCCATGTTAACCTAACAACAGTGGAACCAGAGACTCAAATGCAGCGTGCTCATGAAAACAGTTGAAGCTAGCGGATCGGATTGGGAACATAAGTTGCATGTTGTTCTGTGGGCATTCATGATAGCATATAAAGGAAGCACTGATCAAACACCCTTCCAATTGGTATATGGTCAGGATGTTGTAATGCCAGTAGAGTTTTTAGTTCTTTCATTGAGGATTGCTACCACGCAACGTCTTAATGAGTTCAAATCTCTACAACTACGCCACGAAGCTCTGCATAAACTCTGTGAAACACGCTTACTAGTTGTGCATGCACTGGCAAATGAAAAAGAGAGACGCAAAGCATGGCACGATTGCATGTTACAAAAGAAGGATCTTCTGGTCCTGATGTATAAAACCAAGGCGATCAAGGGAAAATTAAAATTCACAGACGAAGGCCCTTATTGGATCAAGGAAATTCTTAATCATGGAGCCGTGAATTTAGACAAGCTAGATGGGATGCCATTCGACACACCCATCAACAGTAGCCGGTTGCACAAGTATTGGCCACCACAGTAAGATAGATCCAGATTGGTGGTGGCACATTACAAAAAGCTATTCTGATAAACCATCACCACTAGATCTAGAAATATCAAGCCACATCAAGCTAGATCCATCAAAATTTGAGCAGATCTGGCAAGATTGAAAAAATCCATTAGGATCCAAGGGGGATCCAGATCCAGATCCAGATGGGATCAAGAAGGAAGCAAATCATCAGATTATGCCACTAAGTCATCTAAATTTGCAGATCAGAAACCTCGATCTCAGTAACTATGGCAAATTAAATGCAAAATTCACCAAAAATTGATGAATCTGTAACCAATTATCCATCAAAACTTCCAGAGAACTACCAACAGTCAGATCTAGCATGGATGAAGCTGATTACCAGTTTGCAAAAGATAAAAATCAAAGAATCTGGAGATCTCGTCAAAAAACACTCTAAAAGAGCACTTTTTTCATGATTTTTGGAAATCCCCTGGGAGATAGCTCTTGAAACTTAGGTAGCCAGCAGATCTGACCTAGATGCATTCATAAAAATCTTTGCAAGAGTTTTTGATGGAGGAATCATCATTTTCTAGTGTCTGCGAGGGTTCCCAGAAGCTGAATTTGCAGAACCTTCGTAGAGCATCAAAATCATCTTACCAACCCTCACAAGATATCTAAAAGAAATCGGAACAGTGAAATTAGCCTGCCTACATGGTCTGATCTTGAAAATACAATCACAAGAACATGTTGACCCTCGCAGACAGTCTGAACCCTCTCAAAACCTTCGCGTGGCAGTTAAATTGCCTTCTGAACTCTCGCAGACTTCCCTGAGGTCTCAAAATTTTATGAAGAAGGTCCCTAGCAAAATTTGGGTGGAATTGAGCTAGGAAAAGTGGATTTCACCTAATACACACTCTAAATTCCACTATATAAGGGTTGAATTCGAGTCATTTGTCACCTTTGCTAGCGAAGCTCTGCCGAAATTTACACTGAAATTTCCAAGTTCTCTGTTTATGACCAAAATTCCTACCAGCTATCATCTGCTCATACTGAACCTGAATTTGCGCTATGAACTACAATTCTTGCCATCCAACACTCGTTATTCACAGTTTTCTATTGTTTCCACATCTTTTTATCTTTTCCACCGTTTTTTCTACTTTTTCACCCTTTAATCATCACCGCTAACATGGTCTCTTCACCCTTTGAAGACTCTGGCACCAAGCATGTGATCCAGCGTGAAATCCCTGAGGCCACATAGATTTAGCCCTTTCCCTCTGATGCTCTAATCCAACCATGGCTACAGACAGCTGGCCCACTTCTAGAAGCAATGGGTTTTTACCCGACGCTTTTTCATTCTGAAATTTACATGGGCCTCGTCCTTCACGCTTACGCCACCTGGGAAGCGCCTAAGACATGCTTCTACTTCCTGTACCAAGGTACCATGTAGGATTAATGCAGACTGTTGGCTGATTCTGATGAATTCCCAAGATACTCGGACAGAGCAACTTGAGAGCACCTCTCACCTTAGACCAAGGAGGTCTCTGAGAAGACGAGACTAATGAAGACTGAGAGCCGAGTACGAGAGCCGAGGAATACTAGTTAGTAATGACAAGTAAGAACCGTGTAAGCCTCGTGGTGAACTCCAAAAGATGGAATGACCACGTAGGGACTAGTATTTCCAGGCAAATGTATTAAATGCAAGTAGACCCCTCTTAAAGAAAGTAGAGTGAGCCACCTTTTAATGGTGACCTCTAGTGGAGAGCATTATTCCACTTGTAAATTGTGAAATGTGGAAATTCCACTAGGATGCCACCTAAGGAGCTCTCTTGCTTATTTAAGAGACTCTCTCTTTGAGTAGAGGAGCTTTTTGTGAATTGTATCAACTCCATGCTGAAATGAGAAGAGCCTTCGCGAGTTTGGTGCATCCATTGAGCTCCTTGATCATGCTTGTTTCTTGAGTGATGCATTTATGATCTTGCCCTTTCCTCCTTTTGTGTGTGGTTGTGGACTATAGAGTGGATTAGATTTGCTGCTTTCGTAGAGTGGATTAGCTTCTTTTCTTGTTTGTGGATTAATGTAGGAACCAGCATTCAGGTAAACTAAATAGGCTGGATTTGTGGTATAGTTCTTGCATATCTCTTTATAGTCCAGTTCTTGATGTTCTTGGGATGTCCAAGAATCAATAAACTGGTTGGTTTCTTGATTCTTGGACTTCTAACATGTTGTAGATTAGTTCTTGTTTCTTGTTTTGTCAATTTATGCAAGTGTAGCTCAGTTTAGTAAAGTTTAGGCTATGATTCAGTTCGTTTTTAGGAGTAGATAGCTATAGAATCTACAGAATGTCCATTTGGGCTATATGTTGATCTATGAATGAGCGTTCTTGGCTTGCATCTATGTATGAATGTAAGTGCGTTCAAGAGAGACGACCCTGAGTAGTCCTCTGACATGCGGGACAAAAATTATACTACAATGACAATCTGTCCCTTTTGCCTGGTTTGGCATTGTAAGATCAACAGCACACATAACGAATGCCTTGAAGCCTGGTAACAGGCAGAATACCAAGCCGTAGAAGTTGTAAGCAAGAAGAAAAAAAACCGTAGTAAACAAATCCTCTGGATCTATAACCACAGACTCGATGGTCACCAGTGATCATCAGCCCATCTCCCATCACCACGCCAAAACTCTGATCAAACCTTTCGTCACCCAAACTGCACCAGAAATCCCAATTCAGACTAACAATGGCTACCTGATAGATGCTATCACGGAACTCGTCATTCAGACAACTGCGCATCTGTTGAATAACTTTTTGGTTATTTCAACACATTTCACAAGGACATAATCCAGTCCACGATATTGAGTCAGATAGTGGAATCCACTCTGGAATTTCCTGGTCCCTCAGTTGTGCCATACGACTGGCATAGCTTCCTCATTCATGAACTAACCACCGCCATCAAACCCAACAACCATGACCGTATCGCAGCAGGCCCCCTGTTGTGTAACTTTGCCTATGCACTTCTTGAGGTGAAAGTGCCAAGTTTTCAATGCCCATCCCTTTTGTCTACCCTCGTGCCACACACTAACCTCTATCCACCGTCTCAAGCATCCACCTCTCGCCAACCTACAGTTACTGACACAACGGCCAACAAATGAATGTGTGGCGCTGCCTCTTCTTCTTCATCTCCACCTGCTACTCGAAGACACACCACCACCACCACACTAACAACTCCATCAACCACTGCCACTTCTTCTTCCGTGCAACCATCCCCTTCCATCTTTGTTGTCACTACCCCTCTTCATGTTCCATCCACAACTGTTTCTGTGTCCATCCTCGTTTTCTCTGTTGATACCACTTCCATCTCTGTTCCATTATCCACTACTCCGTCCATCACCATCGCATCCTCCATCACTCCTGCCGCCACCATTGCTTCCATACCATTTAATCCGTCTGATTCTCAATTGTCTCCCGACACTCTGACGTGGATGCAAGTCATCAATTTTTCACCCCCACGCCAAACCCTTTCTACTCCATCTTCGTCTTCTTCCATACTTCACACCACCCTTCAGTTCCCCTTTGTTCCTCCCATTTTCTCGTTCGGACAAACCGTCCTCATTTCCATAGTTGCTTCTCAAACCCCACCTGCTTCGCCAACAAAGGTTGTCGAGGGCAACCAACTGTTGCCTGATGACGCATTTGTCCAAACATTTTTCATACCATCGTCAGATCGGACTGATTCTACCGCCCCAGATGGCATCAGGTCCAACAAGAACCTAATTGAAGATGATGACGGCGGAACTCCACAAGTCATCGGGGCTGATACAACACAAGCCCCTATCAGTGCCAGTGTACCAACTACTCTCACAGACCTAACGACGGCGTACCAGACTCTGGGCAAATACATCCTGGAGGCGGTAGCAGCCAAAGCTATATTGGAAAGCAGGGTACTACACCAGGCAACAAGCAACACCCAGTTGTGAGCAAAACTCACAACTCACCAAGCTGCAGCACGAACTGATCCTAACTCACCAGCATGAACAAGAAGGGCACCAGGAGATTGCCAAGCTGCAGCAGAAGGAGGAGGGCCTCAATAATTATATCCAAAGCCTCTCCAAAGCGTTGACAGAGGCCTTCACGAAGGTGTGAGAGCTTCAATCCGAAGCGTCCCAACGGCTTGCTCCCATCCAGACGCAACTAAACATTTTGAAAGTAGATAATACACGCCTGGGGGCGGAGGTCAAAGCCCTACAAAATGAAAAGCTCATCTGGTTGGCTCAACCTGCACCAGATCAAGGCCGCTATCTGAATCAGAAATGAATCTCTTTCAGCGTCAGGTGCAGGTCTATAGCCAAACCTTGAACAGATGCAGAGTTTAATAAATATCAGGCAAGCGCAACTCACGAGCTCGCCCTGGCCAAACAAGCCCTCAAGGCTTGCCAAAAATTCATGGAAATGAACGCCCATCCCACCTCTGTGGTAATTCCACTGCCACCTATTTATGACACTGCACAGGCCAGTACAAGCCAAGACCAAAGCCAGCAGACAGCAGGGGGATTTAACCAAGATCAAGGGTCCAAAGGCCAAGACCAAGGACAAATGGATACGGTTGCTGAGACGCGAGACCAGGGCCAAGGCGCAAGTAGTAGCTAAGGACAAGAGAAAGGACATGCCACATCGTCCAGAGGTTCACGCACAATATCTGCCAACCAGGCCTTCCGAAGACCAAAGTCCGTAGAGGAGAAAATAAACGAATTTCTATCAAAGTATCTCCATGAGTCATCAAGAGGCGGTTGGCAGATATCATTTTCAGCTCAGACAATAAAGGGCAAGGAACTGCATGCATTACCCGCCCTCCAACCACAACCAGAGTGGCGCCAGCAGTTATCCGAAAGAGACTCTACGGCCATCAGGGCCTACGTGACAAGTTCGCAACAATTACGGGTGAACGTGCACTTCCAACCATGTACACGACGATCCAAATGGGCAGAATGTGGCACCCCTCTGGACAAGATCACACTTCAAAATTTTAATTGGCTGATCATTCCATTAGAATGCGAGTGGACTACGGATGTAGATGCCAGAAGGGCTCTCACCACGTTCGCGAATCAATATATCAACTACCCTGATCGAACGGTCCACATGACAGCCACTTACGCCCGGGACTTAGAATATTTAATGGGCATTGAAACCAAATGGAATGATTTTCTTCCCTCAATATTCTTTGATCCTAATAAGGCGCTAGCTTTCGACAAAGTCGAAGATAAGCTGCCAGTCGCTCGTGTATTTTACCGAGCTGCATTCCTTGGAGATCCCTGGACATGCCGATTCCAAGCATGGGTCGATCAAGAATAGCTGACATGAGTCCACAAGTCCTTCCACACGCCCAAGGACTCGAAGAAACTGGACCATCTCAACTTCATGGAAGACATCACGGGCTACATGATCCACCAAAGGCGGGCAAAGAGGACGCTTTACTGAACCGGCAGAGTGCCGGGACCGGCACTACTTCAGGCCGTGGGTCATGTTGGGGGTATTCCCAACAAAGTGTAAATAAATAAAATCGTCCAATAAAATGTATTGCGAGGGCATGGCATCCTGCGCGTATAAGCCCATGGCCCAATGAGCACGCAAGCCTAAGTGTAAATAAAATAAAATAGACTTGGGCCTTTGAATTACAATAAAACTAGAGGCCCAAAGTCATTTTTAAACTTAGAGATTACTTTTTAGAGTTGGGTCCAAATTGGGACTCACATGAATCTTGTGAATTTCAAGTACTTTTTATGGACCCTTGGATCAAGTTGGGTAAGATGAATGGATAGGATCAATGTAAATATTAGCCGATAGGATTTCGGGGCAAGGGCCTTCCCCATTTTATAAAAAGGCACCAATTGTACACTATTTTCATGCTTAATAGAGAGGATGAGACTATCATTTTGAGAGCTCAAGCATCCTCATTTGCTAATCACTCTTGCTTATGCTATTGTTGTGATTGCTTGTTATTGTCATTTCCATGAGCAATGACATTGAGCATTTGAGCTAACCTCCATCTCATCTCTCTCTCTCTTTCTCTCTTCTTCTTCTTCTTCTCCTTCTATTCTATCCTCTCTCTTCACCCAAAATCATGATGAAGTTAGTTTAGGGGAGTAGAGTTAGTGTGAGTAGTGTTAAGGGAGGTAGAGTTAGATGCAAAGTAGGAAACTAGCTAAAAGTAGCATCTATATAGTTAGGTGTCTATCTAGTGATCTAACTCTTGTTGACAAGCGGGACGACTATACTACGCAAGATCTTAGACCCAACGTCTATCAAGTGCTCACGAGCTTATTTCTCGAGCCAACACACATCTACAGCAGGACCTGCTATTTGATCCTATACTACCTCTTCATTTTATGACAGGGCTTTCTTTTGTGTCGAGGAGCGTTATGGACTTGGCTCTTTACTTTCGCCATGTCCATTCATTTATTAGTAGTTAATAAGTGAGAGGCATTATTCATTTATTAGTAGTTAATAAGTGAGAGGGATTGGCACCGAGAAACCGTGCTCCCCAGGGTCGCCGCATGCTTGAGGCGCCGGACAAGTTCGTATGTGGCACCGGGACACTACGCTCGTGTTGTGCCGGCGCCTCAAAGGGTGCTGGGACTTGAGCGGTTTTCCCAACATGTGCTTAAGTCTAATATGCATCCATCTTGAACTTATATAAAAGCCAACTTAGAAAACGTAACAAGCTTAACCATTCAGACTTAAGAAAACTGGAATCCCAACCAACTCGAAAGCCAATTTAGAATCCATCCCCAAAAGGTAACCAAAGGCAAAGATAAGCCACACATGAAACCCTCAGCATAGTGGTTGCCAAATCAACCAAATGGCATAGCGACGAGCCACATGTTGGTGACATGGACTCTTAGGCGCTAGCGACGCAAAAAGGTTGTAGTAAGAGTCCTTCTACTTGGACCAATCCCGGAGGCGAAATGAAATGGTAATCATCTCCAAGGACCCACTTTATTAAATCTGGATGAGATTACATTCATACATAGACTGACTGGTCTTGGGACACCAACATGTGATGGCCATTGTGCTTGGCTCGCGCTGGTAGAGGGAGCTGAAACTTGGTGACTGGATTCCGAGCTGCCCAAGTTTCTGTCTGCCGGGGACTCTCCCCTATAATTTTGGTGTGATTCGGTGTGCCCCCTCTATCCTGGAGTATAGTGCTTTCTGGTAAAGCACACTTTTCTGGACTCGATTTTTATTTTGCTGATTAAGCTTGGCAAGCCTAATGAAATTAGTCTGGCTCCTGGACCTGGGTCGCAGGAGCCGTCCCGGTGGGCAAAATCAACTGGACTCCTGGACCTGGGTGTTTCTAACTTGCTTTGGACCTTAGGAAGTGTCATCCCTTAGAGTCTTATAGGGCACACTAGGTGCACCGGAGTCAGCTTTACAACATCCTCCCCTCGTTTGAGAAAGTTGATGTCCTCATCAAGGCCAAACTAGAACCTAACACTCATGGCACGAGCTTGATTCATCGGCCAAACTTTATTCACAAATACAAGGGCACGGGCTTGATTCAGCGGTCAAAAAAGACCAACTATAAAGAAAAATAAGAAATCGTGATTGCACTTAGCACAAGAAAAGTGTGGATCTAGTTCACTTATGCAAAACCTGTGTAAAGCTGCTGCATTTAGTTAGTAGCTTGTGGCCCACCCCTTCTATAAATAGGCATCTTGCTTTATTAACATGGAAGGAAAAGGTACATGTGGCTCCATTGAGCCTAAGATATGTCATTTTGTCTCACATCTGAATGAGTCCCCTAGGACTTTATATTTTTCATTTGGTCGCCCAGGTTGAGCTCCTTGAGCTCAGCATCGGCACTTGGATCCATCTTTGATGTAGAAGATATACAATGTTGGCCCCATTTGATCCAATGTCATCTGATTTGTCTTTGCTAGTTGCCCTTCGCTAAAGAGGTGACTAAGATTGGGAGGCAAGTTGTTCCTTCTCTAAAAAGTGTTCCCTCCATTGTTGCCTTGGTTGCCAAACCCTGTTTTTGTTGGGAATCTGTTCACACTACTTGAGGCTTGGTTGCCACTTAAAGCTGAGTCCCCTCCTGGAAAGAAGCTCGGATTCGATTCGGATCGACTAAATGCTCTTGTTGAGGTTGAGGGAGCAATTGGCGCCAATGGGGTCTCATAATCACAAACCATTTCAGTTGCCCGAATAATTGAGTTGAAGTCATTGGGCATGTAGTTGTCTATTGCTCGCTGGGTCCAAGACTGCATTCTAGACAAGAGGTAGTGGGTCTTGTCAGCCTCAAACATATCTTCGATAACCCATGCACTCTATGTAAATTTATTTAGGTACTCTCGCAATGAACCTCTCTGCTTGAGTTTTGATAGTTCTGCTCTCAATCTCATGCGTGAATCCTTAGGTAGGAACTCCTCTCGTAATGCATTTTTGAATGCGTCCCATGTCTGAAACTACACCCCTGCCACCCGGTACCAATTTGTGGTGTAGCCTTCAAAATATGCTAATGCCAAGTCCGCTCTTTCTTCTTTAGGACTGTAATGGTCCATGTGAGACAACCGATTTTCCACAATTCAACCATCACGCTCCCCTTTGAAAGTAGGTGATGATCTTACTTTAGCAATCTTCTTCAGGCCTTCTGTGTTTCGTGTCCGTGAGTCCCTTGGTATGGGTGGAGGAGGCACCCCTGCATTCCCTCTTGTTGCCTCCAGCTCTTCAAACTTGGCTTCGAGCTATGTTAGCTTGTCTCTCATTTCTCTAGCAAGGTCGAATTGACTGTGCTTCATGGCTCGTAGGGATGCTTGCCATTCTCTCCTTTCTGTTTCTATGTCTCTCTTCACCTCACTAAACATAGCTGCCATTGCACTTGATAAGTATTGATGCAACTTCACTTCAAAGAGGTCTTGTTGTGCCTCTAGTATGGGTTCGTCTCTTAGTGTAGGTTCAAAAGGGACACCAATCTCTTCTTGAGGGGGCACCATTGGGGTGCGCATACGCTCTTTCTTTCTAGACTTGGATCTGGCGCCATCTCGATGCATGGCGGGAGCCATATTCTCAAACCTACTCCTCTACATCGGTCAATGCTCGTAATTCATCAAGGTGGTCATCCATTCCGATAAGAGGCATACTTCCAATAAACTATTTCCCCTGTCTTTTTTGAAAACTCTCTTCTCTGTCGGCCAGGCCCCACAGCTCTCTTTTGCTTCTTTATTAATAAGTCAGCTTCAATACAAAAGTATCTCCTCCTCAAACTAGCATGCTCATCACCTGAGAGCCAAGTAGGAACCAGGTCATTTGTTTCCAAGCAAGCACACAACAGACAAAATATGCCAACCAAAGCTAACACAGGGGATCCCTCTCAAGTCACATTCCCCTTGAGACTGAACGTAGAACCTTTGCCTAGCCACGCCCACACAAATCTATTAGAGAATTAGCCTACGAAAAACATCCATCCAACCATCCGTGCTTTCAGCATGAAGCAGCACATTGCCTTAGTCACGCCCCACCAACTTTGGTCGATAGGCCTTATAGCTAACCGATCGGCAGCTATCTCGCACTGGCAGCTAACCACCCATGCTTTACACCTGAATTTGAGCAGCATCTTTGTATCAATTAATAACCCGTACAGTTCGAATATGTCACCCCGCACCCCACAAGACACAAACTATGCTTTCACCAATCTAATGGCAGCACCTTGCCTCATCTGTCCTATGTGTTGACAACGCCAAGCCCGAACCGCAGAAACTGACCATGCTTACACCTCAAGGCAGCACCTTGCCTCATCAAGTCCCCTTCTACCGACCACTCCGACCGTGGATGCACCCGTGCTTACACTGTGGGCAGCACCTTGCACAATGGTTGTCTTAACAAGTCCCAAAATGTGGCCATCCCTGTGAGACTTGCATAGCTGACCGGCTAGTTGGCTCTGATACCATATGTTTCGTCGAAACCTCAAAGGGTGCTAGGACTTGAGCGATTTCTCCAACACGCGCTTAAGTCTAACATTCATCCATCATGAACTTACGTAAAAGCCAACTTAGACAACGTAACAAGCTTAATTATTCAGACTTAAGAAAATTGGAATCCCAACCAACCCGAAAGCCAACTTAGAATTCATCCCCAAAAGGTAACCAAAGGCAAAGACAAGCCACACATGTAATCCAAGGCATAATGGTTGCCAAACTAACCAAATGGCATAGCGACTAGCCACACATCGGTGACATGGACCCTTAGGCGCCAGTGACACAAAAAGGTTGTAGCAAGGGTCCTTCCACTTGGACCAGTCCTGGAGGTGAAACTGAAATCGTAATCATTCAAGAATCAACTTCATTAAATCTGAAAGAGGTTACATTCATACATAGACTGACTGTCTCGGGGCCACTAACATGTGCTAGGCATTGTGCCTGGCTCGCGCTGGTAGAGGAAGCTGAGACTTGGTGACTGGATTTCTGGTGCTGGTTGAGCTGCCCAAGTTTCTGTCTGTCGGACTCCCCCCTATAGTTTTGGTGTGATTCGACGCAATATATGGCTTTCTGGTAAAGCACGCTTTTTTGGACTTAGTTTATATTTTGCTGATTAAGCTTAGCAAGCCTGGCAAAATCAGTTTGGCTCCCGGACCTGGGTCTCGGGAGTCGTCCTAGTGGGCAGAATCAATTGGATTCCTGGACCTAGGTCCCAGACTAGGCCATGACTCGAGCTCCAGAACTAGCTCAGGACTTGTGAATACTTGACTGGCTCACCACAGGCCGGAGGCTCAGTCCTTGAATTTCTAACTTGCTCTAGGACCTTAGGGAGCGTCACCCCTTAGAGTCTTATGAGGCACACTGGATGCACCCGAGTCAACTTTACAACAGCTCGGAAAACATTATGTCCCCAGATGGAGTGGCTCGGTGAGGCGCCGGGATGGACCTGAGCAAGGGTCCAAGTCGCGTGGCGCCGGATGTTAAGGGAGTGGCACCAGGACAGATTCGAGAAGTCCCGAGTTGCCGAGACATATGGGGAAAAGCAGCTCGCGAACGGCGCCTAGACGGATTTGGTGTTGGAAGTAAATCTACCACTATGGTGGTTAGGTCTAATGAGGGTTTATGCATAGTATAGTGGTAGACCGATCGTCCACCTTCTAATATCTACAAAGCCTAAAATAGTGATGAAAACATAAATAAAAAGGAGCACCAAGGCTCGGAATGGAAATAACTAATTAACTTGACTAAGGCTTCCCAACTAGCCAAGAATAACAAGGTAACATGATCTTGCTAAGGCGATACCCAACTAGCAAGATCTTTACACTAATTCTAATCTAACACCCAAAGGGAATCGGAAATATAAATTGTGACTAAATAAACATAAAATAATAAAACGCATGCCACAATAGAGACCTATGAAAAGGAGGGTCTTTTGAGTATCAATGCTTTGAACAATGTTAATGAACATCCAACAAGCCATTAAGAACAACTTGAACAAGCTGTCCTTCCTTAATGCTTTCATCAATGCAAGCCAACTCATCATTTAATGCCTTCATCCCCAAAAAAAAAGTACTTGGACTTTCTTTATTCTTTTGCAAACAAGAAAAGATTTGCCTTCTTAGAGTCAACACTCTAGAAGTAGACTTGGATTCACAAAGCTTCTTCAATGAATCCCAAGCTTCCAAAGATGATGTGCACTTAACAACTTCCTTGAGAAACTCATTGGTAACATTCATCTTTATCATGTGTAGAGCATTCTTGGCCCTCTTGTTGTACTTCACTTGATCTTGTTGTGTTTCTGGTCTCTTCTCCAAACCTACAACAATATCCAAAATATCATTCATCTCAAAAAGTGATTCCATCCCCACTTTTCATAATGAATAGTTGCTTGAGGTAAGCCTATCATTGGCTTCCAACATGACTCCAATTGAGGTTGTCATGTAGCAATGACCTGATCTTCTCTTTCAACATGTTTCATTGCACAAAGCACTCCTTTGAAGAACAACAAATGCTTTCAAAAGAAATTACTAAGATTTGAAACTATCTCACAAATTCTCTTCTAGCACTTATACCAAGCAAATCAACACATAGAATTATGAAATCTTGATCAACCTATGATCTATCCTCAATCTAATGACTTTTACCACTTCCTAAAATTGAAATACACTCAAATGAAGTCCAGCAATCTCACTATCTAAAGATCCAATCAAAATTAGGGTTTTGTCAAAATCACAAAAAGTTGACTATTCCAAATCTACATGCAAATGTTGAAATTTTGATTATTGTTGATAGATGCCTTGCTCCAGAGGACCTATTGTTTACTTTTCTGCATCTTGCTTATAGAACCGTTTATGCCTGTTATCAGGCTTCATGGCAGTCATTAGATGGTTTCTTGATTGATTTTACGATGCCAACCCAGGCATAAGAAAACAAAGTTTCGTTGTAGTATGTTTCTTTTGTCCTGCCTGTCAGAGGACAACTCAGGGACGTCGCTCTTGAACGCACTTACATTCTACATGGATGCAAGCCAAGAACGCTCATTCACAGATCAGCATGCAAACCAATGAACGTTCTACAGATTCTACAACTACCTACTCTTAAAATGAACTGAAATCAGAGCCTACACTACATTAACACTGAGCTACCTTGCATAACTTGACAAAAACAAGAAACAAAGCTAAACTACAGCATGTTAGAAGTCCAAGAATCAAGAAACCAACTAGTCTATTGATTCTTGGACATCCCAAGAACATCAAGAACTGGATTGTACAAAGATATGCAAGAATCACACCACAGATCCAGTCTATTTAGTTTACTTGAATGCTGGCTCCTACATTAATCCACAAGAAAACAAGAAATCTAATCCACAACTAGGAAAGCAAGAAAACTAATCCACTCTAAATCCACAACCACACACAATATGAATGGAAGGGCATGATCATAGGGGCATCACTCAAGAGAACCATCATGATCAAGGATCTTAGTGTAGCATCAAACTCATGAAAAATCTTTTTATTAAGCATGGAGTAGATACAATGCAAAAAGCTCCTCTTCACAAAGAGGGAGTCTCTTAAATAAGCAAGAGAGCTCCTTAGGTGGCATCCTAGTGGAATTTCCATATTTCACAAATTACAAGTGGAATATTGCTCTCCACTAGAGGTCTCCATCAAAAGGTAGCTCACTCTATTTTCTTTAAGAGGGGTCTACTTGCATTTACTACATTTGCCTAGAAATACTAGTTCCTACATGGTCATTCCATCTTCCGGGATTCACCATGAGGCTTACACAGTTCTTGCATGTCTTTCCTAGCTAGTATTTCTCAGCTCTCATACTCGGCTCTCAGTCTTCATTAGTCTCGTCTTCTCAGAGACCTCCTCGGTCTAAGGTGAGAGGTGCTCTTGAAATGCTATGTCCGAGTCTCTTGGGGATTCGTCAGAATCGGCCAAATCCAGTATGTGAAATCAAAAATCAAAATTGATCAAGTTTGTAAACTTATATAGGGTTTTGATCTACAAAAGACTTGATATCATTATGATCCAATCCACTTGAAAGATCTTGTGTTACAAAGAGAAATACTCTACCAATCTCACCAATGTAGAAAAATCAGCATCTACACACAAAATGAGATGCAAAATCTAATACAACTTGATCAAACATGAAACAAATGATAAAGTATTGTTGTTGTCCATACAAAATCAGCAAGCTACTATATTTCACCCCTGTGGATCCAAAAATAGCAAATATAGATCATTCTACACATAGAATTGTCTGCAATTACAAGTATAGTGCACCAATGGATAATAGAACCTAAGAGAACCATGTATAAGCATGAAATGAGATAGAGAAAAGAGAAAATGTGTCTCTCCATGAGCTTTCTACTTTTATAGCAGGTCCAAAACCTATTTGGTCACTTGGCTTTCCCTCCAAAATGCTAACCCTACTATTTCTGGGTCTAGATTCAAAGTACCCAACATTCAAATCTGAATCTACTCAAACTCGCCTTCTAACTTTCCCACACTTTCAAAAAGTGTTTATTCAAATGACATTTAGACTAATGAAGTTTGAAAAGTCAATCTCTAAGTCTAAAAACAAAGTTGGCCTCAATATGCCAAATATGAAAATGTAGCAAATATGATCAAACTACTTGAATCTTTCACAGATGCTACCCGAGTGCAAGAGAATTATGTTTATCTTTTGCGGAAATTTGATTGCAGGATCTTAAACAAGCGACTACAGACCTTTGATTATAAAAGATTCAAGCAATGAAATGACGCGAATAATGAGATGGAGAGGAAGAGAGTAATTGTATTCTGTGTTTTGTATTTTGAGTGAGTCATTCAGTGTCTCGCTCGATGGCGACCTGATGCTCTCCTAATAGAAGACATTGTGTTCTGTTTGTTGGTAGACTTTCATGCACAGCTGACCTCTCTACTATCCACACTTGTGGTAATCAATTTTGTATATATCCACTACGTGAAGTTTTCAAAACGATTTATCAGTGAGTTACAAGACAAGTTTATGCTAATCAATTAGTTAGCTATCCTCTGTCAATGTCGTTTCTGGCGGCTGAGCATGATAGTACAAGACTCCACGCTCGTTGAGCTGACAACTGTCAACTCGAATTGTTTTCTTTCGGTTTGTCATCTTTTCCTCCAGTGTGTTTTTGTCATTTGGTTGCAGGGATGTGTCTGACCTTCGTTCGATGTTCGGTTCTGCCTTCGAGATCTTTTTGTCCTTCGGGATATTTTCATTTTCCGAGATCCCAAAGGACGAAAAGAAAGTGCTCACTATTTCTGACACGAGCTCCAACCATCATGCTCCAAGAACCGCCGTTGGGAGACCTGGTGCCTATGCAGCTAGAGAACCGTCGCCCTGGCTCTAGCGCAATCGAACCACGCTAGGAACCGCTGGAGCCCACATCCCGGTTGCCCGTCCCTATGGTCAATCTGGAAGTTTTGCCTGCCGAGCTCCGGATTCCCGAGCACCGCGGTCATTGATGCTTGATCCTCCTGGATGGATGCTGACGCCAAGTACCTTCTGGGGCGAGTGCCTCTCTAGGTGACTCAGGTGCTCATCCCCACCACACCGCCCTCCGGTGGCCATGGCCACTCTCCGATGCCAGGTCCCATCTCGGTACCCCTAGCGCGGGAGTTCCAAGCTCTACCAACGCTGCACCGGCACCTCCCTCATCTAGGATGCGCATCGGCACCAGCTACATGTCCCGCCAGCGCCGGATCTTAGGCTGCTGTCGACGTAGGTGTCCGCAGCCTGGCGCTAGTGAACGCTCAGCGGGGGTCCGTGACCGCGTGTAGCGCAGGCATCCCAAAGGGAGCCGAGAACCACGACTTAGCTTCCCAGCCTTCAACTCTTGCCATCCAAACCCACTTGACATACAAGCAGCCAACTCGCCAACAACGATCAGACTTAACCAACTTGAAGTTCCGAAAACCAACATTGAGATCCAACCTGGCGCCATGCCAGATCGGGGGTCCCGATGTGGGTGACTTCCCTCCAAGCAAGCCGCCCGACATACATCAAACTTAACCAACTCGAAGCTTCGTTACAAACGAGTAACATCCATTCCAAGCAAGCGGTCTGACTTACATCAGACTTAACCAACTGAAAGCTTCGTCACGAGCGCTGGAAGCCAACCTGGCGCCACGCCAGACTGGTCAGCCATAAACAGGTAACATCCACCCAAGCAAGTCATCCAACTCAGCCAACAGATTAGAGCCCGTTCCCCAAGAGCTTAACCCATTCACGTTCATGCAAGGAACACTCAGAACCACAAGCCACGACAGATATGGAAACAACCAGTTCCTGGACAAAATGGTCCCGACAGCATACCGCTGGCGCCACGGACCGAATGGTCCCGACGGCATACCGCTGGCGTCCCGGGATACGACCCTCAGCTATGTGCCAAGTTAAAAATTTTGAAAGCGGCCTTACAACTGGCGCTTTTACCGAACACTGAAACCTAGAAGGTAATCAGAGTCAGTTTGAGGAAAATCCCACTTTATTGATAAATCTGAGAAGGTTACATTTCAAGTGTGTGACCGACCCTAGTCTCCAGGGCGCTAGCATGCCAAGGCGAGAGCCATGACAACATTCCAGCAAGGGAGGCTGAGACTTGGTTGGAGCTCGCCCTGAGTCGCAACCCGCACTCCCCTATAGTATTGGTGTGATTCAGCACCCCCCCTCATACCAAGCACTCCACCCAAGCTGGTAAAGCACGTTTTTCTCTCTCTAGGATTTTCTCTTTCTAGAAATTCATTTTCTCTCTCTAGATTTTATTGATCCCCAGGCTTCCTTTAATCATGCCTAGATCGTGTGAGGTGATTGCACATCGATCTGAGCTCTCTGGACTCCGCTAGAACCGATCAAAGGTTTTCAGCCATAGGGACTTGGCGCCGGCTGGATTCTGGTCATAGTGGTGCCGGGAGCAGTAGGGGCGGTGCTGGCGCCGGGGACATAGATGGCGCCGGAAGTAAAGCTTGTAAAGGTAGCTTTACAACAGAGCGGCGCCGGCGCCGTTGGCGCCGAGAGCAGCAGGGGCGCTGCTGGCGTCGAGGACATAGCTGGCGCCGGAAGTAAAGCTTGTAAAGGTAGCTTTACAACACCGCGGCCGCACTCCGGCACTAGGTCCCAATCCGGTTGTCGTTCTTAATCAGTTCCTGATCATCGGCGAATGGGTTAGTCGATCCTAAGAGATGGGGCAATCTTGTGTCAAGGGCGCAATGTGCACCATCGTGCATCGAAAAGGAATCGAGTTAATATTTTTGAACCGGGCCCTGGCAGTGGATAGTAATGTGGCTAAATCCAGAGACGCCGGCAGGGGCCTTGGAAAAAATTCTCTCTTTTTTTAACAGCCTGCCCACCCTAAAATTGGATTACCCAGACATCAAGGAATGCCGGATGATATGGCGGATTAGCACTTTTGCTAATATGTTGCTTTGTCGTCCGTAGACCTACTACAAGACGAGGAAGTATGTGCATTCAATACTTTTTTCATTTGTGAATCTCCATCTGAAAGATAAAAATACATTCACAAGAAGATAAAAATCTTCAAAAGTTTATCACAACGTCGATTCGACGGATATGCGAGACTCCTCAAAGCAAAATCATTCATATACAAATTCTCTCAGCCCGCTGACAATTATTCGAGTCTTCGACAAGGTCATCAACAATTACTCGAGTTGTCCTTGAATACAATCATCAAGTCATACACGAAGCATAAAGCTTGATGACAATCAAGTTGCTCCTATCTTTGATTAGATTCGGACCTCAATGATACACACATATCAAACTCGAATTTCAAAATTCGAGTAACAAGTCAACGATTGGGGACTCCTCTCTAGTCTGCATAGTTGAACAAATTTGTGTGGACTTCGTCTTCAGAATGAATGAGATTTGTGTATCAATGGCTAAGATTGATCTAACCTACTATGTCTAGGCACCACACCCTCTACTACTCTTCTTTTACATCCCCATGACATGTTTTCCCTTAACACCGCCGCATTTTTCCCGCCCATGACCTCCTCTTTTTCAAGGTAGTCGATCATTGCCACACGCGCCACCTTCAGATGTTTTCCCGAATCTATCTAGGCGCCGTTCGCGAGCTGCCTTTCCACCATATGCCTCGGCAACTCGGGACTTCCCGAATCCGTTCCACTGCTACTCCCTTAACGTCCGGCGCCACGTGACTTGGGCCCTTGGCCGGGTCCATCCCGGCACCTCGCCGAGCCACTCTATTCGGGGACATAATGTTTTCTAAGCGCGGTGTCGGCACCACTCACGAACTCATCCGGCGCCACAAGCGGGCGACGACCCTGGGGAGCGCGGCGTCCCGTTGCCAATCCCTCTCACTTATTAACTGCTAATAAATGAATAATCTAATTCGGGTTGCCTCCATATGAGCAAACCCTCCAACAATCACAAAGTCAGGTCGCCTCTAGAAAATCTGTTCGCGTGACCTCACACGACCTGAAAAAATATGCACAGATTACTTTCAATCTTGCCAGTCAATATGGAAGTGAAACCGTAGGAGAAAACACAGGAGGACTGTGAAAGTAGAGAGGGAGTGTCAATGGAGAAAGATAAATGACTTCGAGTTGATAAACAGATAAAAGGCCATGGACTTGATGTGAAGAGGGCCTGGAAAGAATTTGGCAAAACTACTGCTGTCGACCATGATCGCGGACTTGGATTGCTCTGAAATAAAAGAGATGAAAAGTAAATGTTCAGCTCCTAAGCCAAAAAATGATAAGACTGCATAAGCGATTGTGCCTGCTTGGGGTTATCTTTCGATGGATCAACCAGCTACTGCTCGCTACAATATGGGCCTTTCTTCAATGGCTAGAGTTTTCCAAACCTCGTCTAGAATTTCTTTCCATGAGTGCACTCCTCAACTACACAATCCATTCTTCCAAATAATGGAAATAAGAAAAGTAATATAAGTTGGATTATTGGATTGGAAGTTGCTGCTGGGTGTGCAATGCTGCTACTCCGGCTTCTTCTGTGGCAAATTCGCCTCCAAAAATGTATTGCGGAGAGACAATCCTCATAATACACCTTCGGGATCCTGCAGAAATTTTGGCATGAAGAGATACAAACCGCCACCAACAATTTTAGTGAGAAGATTGGCACCGATAGGTTCGCGTTTGTTTACGAAGGCGGCCTTCGAGATCAGACCGATGTTGAAGAAGCTCCACAACATAATGTAAAGAGACAAAGGCCTCGGTGCAAAAGTGAGGACTATTGGGATAATCTGGCATGTAAACCTTGTGAGACTTCGTGGTTTCCGTGCAGACAATGAATGAACACAGGCTTCTAGTTTGCATTGCTAATAATCCATTAAACACCACAGTATGGATGTGTGCACCAGGCGCAGGGCCACGCAAGAAAATGCTTTAAAAAAGAAAAAAAAAAATATCATCTATTGCATCTAACCATACCAATCCATTTATCAGCCCTAAAACAGTGATTCTGGGCTTTTAAATCACTCGTTCTGATGCGGTTTTGCTTCAAAAATCTCTCCTGAAGCTATCGCGATTCCACGCAGCAGCTTTGTGAGAGAGAAGGCCTGCTAGATCATTTGGCATATTAAATAGTTTTGTGGGGTGCTCGTGAAGCATGGTTGCCTTGAGAAAAAAGAGGGGGAAATTGGATTTGAATAGCATCATAATTATATAAGGTTGAAGGATGGCGTGCACAACATAATGGGCATAAAAATTTGCCATAAAAGCATGGAAGCATAGTACTTGCCATGGCATAAACGAGATATAGTTGTAAAATCTGGTTAATGTTGTGTGTAATATCTGGGACCTGATTGACTCCCGAGGGCACCGCGAGATGTACAACGAACCTGGAAAATAATTTCTTGGTGCTTGGCACTTTACATTACAAAAATCTAGAATACTCCAAAGCCAAGAGAATTGACGAAAATTGCAGACACTACTAATGACTCAGTTTTAGTCAATTTTTTACCAGAGACATCTCATTCCAGCCAAAACGATCACAAGCCGAAGCATGCTCCGAAGTTTATTAAGCTACAAAAAGATGTTGCAAGCAAAACCAAGTTCATTCTTAATATTTTTGGCTTGTGCTCTCTACTTTAGATAAGTTTTTTATTCTCTTCTCTACTGCTGCTACTACTCACCATCCTCAATCTCTTTTCTTTGTCTGCGTTGTGTTTGACCTTTTTGAAGATTGAATGAGGAGTTGATGGATTGATGTGTGAATATTCTGAATTTTGGTCGTGACACCGTGAATACCATGAATATAGATCGTGAAACTATAAATATGGATCGTGAAACTGTGAATATTGATTTGAAACTATGAATATTGATCGTGAAACTGTGAATACTGATCGTGAAACTGTGAATACTTTGATTGTGGCATATTTAATAATGCAATTGTGAATAAAAACTGTCGACTTTTCTAAATATTGAAATTGTGAATATTCAATCGTAAATAATAAATCTTGATTTATTTTTATATCGAATGTGAATTTCATCAATCATATCAAATCATGAAATCAATGAATACTAAATCATGATATTTGTGGTTACTCTCATAAATATTTATGATTAAATACAGATTGTAATATTGTGAGTATTTACAAGTTGTGACCACTTTTGTGAATTTAATTGTGAAATTGAGAATTGTAAAATTTATTAGTCCTTTCATCAATTCATACATAGTAAATTGTGATATTCATTTTCTGCAAATATAAACATGCATCCTGAAATTGTAAATATTACATTGTGAAATTTACTACTTTTGTGATCATTAATTTTAAAAAATCTATATTTAGTTGAACTACAAATACTTACTAACAAAAAATTTCATTACTTTTAAAAACTGATTGCACTAATTAAACATTTACTATCTTAATATTTTTCCTTGATTATGAGATTGTGACATGATAAATATTCAGATATAAAAATAACAATTACTATATGTTGGGTTCATTATTACTTTACATATAATCGAAGAGAAGTATCTTGAAGAGTGATCAGACCAATATGCATAAGTGGATGAACCAGATTGGCATTCATGATCAAAGTTGTATAATATATGACATTCAAACGATTTCGACCTATCTAAGAATATTTTTTAATAAAAAGCACTACTGTTTGATGGATTTTGCAACTAACAACATTCAATAGCCAAACTTGGAAGAATAACCCCAAACTCTTAATCAATCACGACATCTATCTAGTCTTTTCTCTTATGTACTTAAAAGGACTATATGTTTAAAATTGGATGTGAGTTATTGTGACACAACTTTGGTCATCTAGATATCTTTGAACAATTCGCGTAAGTTATTACTCTTTGGCTATTATTTGTTATCAGACATTAGCCTATTTGTTATTTTACAGTATTATGACCATGGTCACTTTCATGATTTCATTAGTTGCATTGTAAACCATGATTGAAATGTCATTTTATGTTCTTGTTGAAGCATGGTTTTGCTTTCTCTTGATAAAACATGTATTTTTTAAATACTCGTGAATATTGATCGTGATTATTATGAATCTTGATCGTGAATATTCTTGAATCCATGCCAACTCCAAAATTCCAAAATGACGGACACATTTTGTAATCAAAATATTAAACCCATTGTAAGAATTTCCAAGCTTTGGCAACATATCAAAATGACGAGCAAATCCATCTAGGGATTCCTGCATAAATGAAGTGACATATCCAGAAGAACCAATGGGAACACCAGATCTGACGTGTTTAACCCGTTCAATATAATCTCGTACTGCTTCTTGCTTTCCCATTTTAATTTTATTTAAAAGGAGAAAGGGATCTTCCATAAAAATTTTGTGCTTAACTCTTGTAATGAGAGCAGCTTTAACCAATTCCCAATCTTGACGTTCTGCTTCCTCTTGGTTATAAAACCAATCTTGAGTAGCTCCAGTTAAGGCCATAGGGAATAACTGAAATTTATCTTGTGGAAAAACTTTGCCATGAACCCTACATGATTAAGAAAAGATCTGGAGAAATCTGATGGAATCAGATAACCCATTGTACTTTGGTATTCGCCGAACTCACAAATGATGGTTTACTATATTTAAAATTCTCAAAAAACTCGACGAAAGATCTGGCGAAGAATCAAGAGTAATATTGGTCTTTTTGCAAAAAAAATATTCTTTTTGACAAAAATATGACAATATGACAACTAACCTCTGGGAAACCTTCGCCCAACTCACTGATTATCAAAAATAGTAAGTGGGACTAACACAGACTCTGGCGAAGGTTTAGGCAAAGGTTCAACTTAGAGAACTGATATTTTTGCAAAAAGCATCAATTTCCACAAAAGATTACCAACAACTAGATGAACACTCACTTTGGCCTTCTATTTTGGTATTAATCTTCACCAACCTAGCAGTAGATAGATCTGAATCACACCTATTCACAGGGAATCGAACAAAGGCTCTTTTAACCCTATTCATGTCAAAACAAGATGCCTAATGCAATCTAACATCCATCCAAACATGCTACAGTATGAGAAATTAGCGTAGCTCCTTGGCAACGGCACCAAAATTGTAGCGGGTTTCTTTTCTATTCTATCTTCAACCCAAGATCCAAGCATACAAGCATCAAGGAGATGAAGTTAGTCATCACACGGAGGTTCATTCCCATGAGAGCGATAGCATAAATCAAAATCCAGCATGCATGGACGATCCACAATTAACTCTAAAATCCATTGACCCTAAATCAACTAACACTACAATCCACAATAACATAGATACTTGCTTCTCTCTCTCTCCCTTTTTCTCTCATAAAAAGTACAATCCCAATAACATTCAGATCTAACAATATAACAAAAGCATGAGAGAAGGAGGAATAGAGTTGAGAGCAAGGACATTCACAAATCCATTTCATAAGAGAGCCAATCTGCTTGTATTGAAATGAATATGGAAACATGGTTTGTAACTCGAGTAGGCCCCTCTTTATAGTGGAGAGGAGGGCCTTAGCCTCAAAATCCTATTGGCCAATTCTTACCTCCCTAACTTTTCAAATTTAAAAAAGAGTGGGAACTCATTCAATAATTGGAGAGAACCAATTTGAAATTGAAATTTGGTGGGAACCCCAACGTTATTCACTAGCTTGATATTTAGGCCCTACGACATTAAAAGTCCCACAAAAAGACCTAAAGTCCTTTTATTGAATTTCTAATTAATCAAATAACTATATGATCATCGGGTTGGACTTACACATGCAGCAGGGTGCCAAATCCCTCTCACTTATTAACTAGGGTTAGAGTTGCCTTGGGATCCACAAACCTTCCAACCCAATGCCTTAATGCCAAGCTGAGGAGTAACAAAACCTTCAAGTAAGAAGATATCTTCTAGAAGGCCTTTTGGGCACCAAGCAATGCACTTAGACCTGTTCACTGTAAGCCCAATAGAAGAAAGTTGAATTGAGAAATTGTAAAAGACTCCACTAGCAGGCCCTATGATATGTGTATCATCCGCAATAGAGGAAAAAAGCTATAGTTGTAGCACAATGCACAATAATGTGCCAAAGCAAAGAGAGGACTACCTAAGGGATCCCCTTGTCAAGTTTCCTCAACAGAAGAAATGACGATAACATCACATGTACGAGAAGCATGACTAAAGTATAAAGGTGAACTTTTAGAATAGAAGCACCGCACAAAAAGAATGAGCATGGAAAGAGTAAGTCAAGGCGGAATGCGGGCATAAAGGCAGGGACGAGGGACTCCAAGATAGAAGGAGCCCAAAATATCAAGAATTTAGAGCCCATGTCGGGAGAAGAAAGTGGAGCAGGATGTAGGATTTGGGGTGATTCTAAAAGAGAAGCTTGTTGTTGAAAGGCGGTATAGGAATTTTGATGTTTGGAAAGGCCCGCACCTTGCATATATAAACGTCCACAACCTAGACAAGGTACATGAGAGGGTGGAGGTATAGGAATCTGCGAGGATGACAAAGGATAAAAAGAAACAAAAGAATGATATGGTGCAGGCAAAGGAAGAGATGTAACATGAAGAGATTTGGGACTTCCCAAATGGCCAACGACATTGGTCCATGACATTCGAACTATAGTTGGTCAAAAAGATTGATAAAATTAAATTAGGCTAAGATACAAGAATTTAACAGTATCAAATATCCTATTAGAGTATCAGAGATTGTCCCAACATCTAGGAGGAGATTACAAGGCTTTGAATTGTAAACCAATGAGTACATATTGATTGTACATAGGAACCTAGAGATGGATAAAGACAAGGGGAAGGGAATGACACACTCTCCCTAATCCCATGCATTCATAGAAGACAGATTCTATGACTTCAAGCATAAGGAGACAATGCAGGAGTTTGTTCCAACAACTCCATTTACCATTGACAGGCCTCAACTTGCTATTGTTCTACCACCTATCAAAGATGCTCGAGCAACAAGGAGAGATATCTTATCAACAATCACCAATTATTCAAAAGTCTACTCGAATTCGACAAGAGCCTGATCAATTTATCCCTTAGCCATTCATCAGTCATGATGAACCTACTTCAATTGCACAAGCATTGTCAAATCCAGATGCAGACAACTGGCATTCCACCATGGATGCTGAGTATAGTTCATTTCTAAAGAACAAGACCACGAGTCTTGTCGATCCTCCCTTGAATGCAAAGATTATCGACAAAAGTGGATCTTCAAGTTGAAGCTTAAGCATAATAGCTCAATCTGTACTGCCTCAAGCAAGCTCCTAGAGTCTGGTTCGATGGAATCAATTAATTCTTGTTGGAGCATCAGTTCATTTCTTGCTCTACAGATTCAAACATGTATCTCCAGCATAGAGGCCCAAGCTATGTTATTATAGCATTATATGTTGATGATTCTTTAACCATTAGCAATTCTAATAAGCTACTGTATGAGATGAAAGCTCTATTGTCGAAGAAATTTCAGATGATTGATTCGGGCCCAGTGCACTACCTACTTGGGATGGAGATCACAAGAAATCGAACAAGCAGAAGAATCACTATAAGCCAGGAAAGGTATTTGATCATTGTGCTTCACAGGTATGGCATGGAAGACTACAAGTCGATAGACTCACCTATGGATCCATGATTCAAGCTATCGAAAGACATGTGCCCAAGAACTGAAGCATAACAGAAGGAGATGTGCAAATACCCTTAAGGGAGTGAAGAAAGCCAAAAGAAAAACTAAAAAGGGTAATAGAAAGAAATCCGGAAGGTGTTCGAAAATCAGTCCATCCGTTATTTGGACCGATGAACTTAATCAAAGCTTTGAAGCTTTGAAGATGTTAGTGTCTATCACAGTGGACCTTAGCAAACCTTTCCTGGTGGAAACGAATGCTAGTGCCTATTTGGGTGGTTCAATGCTTTAGTAGACATGTGGCTTTCAAAAGGACCTAGCTCAAAGTAGGTATTCTGCTTATGAGAAGAAACTTTTGGTCTGTTTTGTGTGGTTGGTCAAATTTTCATGTCTTAAGCAAAATAGTGAAAGCAGATTACCAGAATCATAATGCTATCGAACACTTAAAATCAAGATCAAGTTACAATTATTGAAGTCGTAACCTAATCTGAAATTCACTTTGGACTTCGGTCAAATTTCAATTTCATGATGTCATAACCTAATCTTAATCCACTTTAATTATGTATTAAAATTACGATTTGAATTTGATGAACAACTTTCTTAGAACAACTTATCACATTGAGAGCTTTACGTTCTCGCAATCTTGACTCACTAAGCATAGCTGAAATGAAAGAAGACAGAGCTTTAATTTTACTAAATATTTCATGACATCTGTCCAAGATATAGTTAACGGCTACTATTTATAGGAGTAGTTTATTGGATGAATGCAAATAACAAGTATAATGAGACATTTTCACCTTAGGCTCCAAACAATAGAAGTTTAAAATTAACCTTGGAAAGAGCTCTTCATGGCACAATAACTATATATCAATAGGATCCAAACCTCAAAACTTGACATTTTGCACAAAGACCTCAAACGATTTCAACTCCCTAGATCCTTTTTCAAAGCCATGTTGGGCATCCAAGCTTTTTGAGTTAGGATGAGCTAGGAGCAATTGATATAAAAGAAGCCCTTTGGTGCACTAACATAATTACACTCAATTTAAAGCCATTGAAAATGGTAGAGAAAATAAAATCCAAGTCAAATGCTAGAAAAGGAACACAATATTTTTTACACGCAAGAGTTTTTCACTTGAGCTAAGATCCCAAGTGAAAAAGAGAGCTTTCAAAGAATATCCAACAAACACACACTTGATGGCATTCCAAAAATTCAAGCACTCAACAAAGTGTTCATGACACTCACAAAGGCACATTCCAACCACTTGTGGTAGATCTCAATGGAAATGTCAAAATACACGTAATAAGTAGTTTTTCTTATAATTCTTGTGGTTCCCTAGTTACACAAACAATTAATTCCTATTGAACCTTGATTCTCTCTCCATCACTATAAAAAATAATATGCCACTATTGTGAACTACTTGTATGTAGAGACTAACTAAGTCTATCAGGATCAACAAGGCTATCTACAATGCCTCAAATATGTCGGAATAGTCGTCGTCTCATCTTTCATCGTTAATGCACAATAAGTTGGATAAAATTTTAGTATGTTCATAGAATTGATAGGTAGTTATAATCATACTGCTTATATGATAACTTAGAACAACTCGTAGAGTATGTCAGAGCTCCATTTTCCAAAGCTTCTTGTAATACTTGTATTTTCAACAAGATCTTGCATGCTAAACTTTTATACTTTGACAATAAGTGTAGAGAATGGCCAATAGAACTAGGACACTTGGATAGACATCAAAATGGAATCATTATGCTTTCTTACATTAAGGATGAGAGAATACAAACTCTTTGTTAAGTGACTTGATTCTTAGCACATACTCTTGTGCACTTTCACCACTATTTCTCATTCTTTGCAAGACTTCATGTCTTAGAATGTATCGAGCTAGTTTGATGACTATTCAACGCCTACAAAAATACAAGAAAAGGGCACCAATCATATTTTTGACATGTTGGACTCTACATTCCTCGACCACAAGCACACTATGGAGCTTGTCTATGGAAGGTAGAGTTTCTTGTATGGAAAAACTTTGGACCATATTGGAGAACTCATCTCTAAGTCCATTGAGGATCACTTGTACAAGTTCTTTGTCTTGAATCTTATCACCTATGGAAAAAAGTTCTTTGTTAAGTGACTTGATTCTTAGCACATACTCTTGTACACTTTCACCACTATTCCTCATGCTTTGTCAGACTTGATTTCTTAGTAGGCTCACACTAATTCATACGGCGCGACTTTGTAACGAGATTGAATACACAATGATTGGTTATTATCATTTAGACAATAAACACTTCATGTTGCACTACCACTAGATTGACAAGCTTTGGCAACTTCTAGTTTTCAACAGTAATAGAAAAATCCTATGACGGGTTCTATGGCTTATCCCTACCAAAAGCCACAACAATTAATTGATTATCTGATTGAAATTTTTTCGCACTGGTTAGCGGTAGCGGTAGTACTAGCGCATGTGTTGTTCAGAAAGATGGACATGTTGTTCCTGTAGATTTAAATTTTAGTCTAGTAGAATTTGAAAAAATACAAATGAAATCTCTTTTAATTTTGTTGGATGAATTAGCAAAAGTAAATTTTTTTATAAAAGACAGAGATTGTACAGTTCTCTGTTGAAGGAACCACACACAACCTCCCACTAGTGAGAAAATTGTAACACAAGAGATTTTGTAGATGTCTTAGTTCAAGTCTACAATATTGTGATTGTAGAGGAAATTGTGTAGGAAGTTGTCATTGCTTCTATTGAGGCTCCTCCAGAAAAGGCCAAAGACATCAATAATCTTAATGATTTTTGGAAATAGTGTACATAACTATCTTATGATTTTAAAAAAATTATTTGAATTTCAAATTTTTTGTGTCATAAACTCTTTAAATTAGTTTATATTTTTTAATATTATTTTTTATTTGAAATATTTTTAGCAATATTACTCTTTTAAGTAAATTAATATTCTTAGTAAATGATGTTTTTATTTTTAAGAATGTTGTTATAAAATAACAATTTAGTATTGTTTTAAAATCATATTCTCAAAAATTAATGAATACTATGATTAGTTTATTATATTTTTTAAAAATAATTGTTAGTTAGTGTTTATATTTTTTAGACCTTAGTTACAAAAATCTTTCTAAATCTCTACAAATTATTATTTTTAAAAAAGTTAAAATTTTAAAAAATATTAATTTGAATTTATATTGCATTTATAAGAAATTTTTTTTTGAAGCAAGCTCTTTCAAACAAAGAAATTTTAATATTTTGAAATATTTGTTTCTAGATAATTTCTCAAATAAGTAGAATAATTTTTTTTATTGATTTTAGTATTTCTATACTTAATGATTTTTTTTTTACCTAATTAATTTGATTACAATTTTTGACAAAATACAATATTTTTTCAACATGATAATATATATCTACAAGACATTTTGGATATTGACATTTTTTTTTTTAAATTATAAAATTACAAAAAAATGGATCTCGATGTCATTGCTCTTTTTTTTGGTCACCATGTTTATCGACCTATTGAGTACTCAAATTTTTGTTTGGAATAATTCATTTTTACATATCGATTAACGCCCTCACAAATCTATATATTGATTAACACCATCACAAATATACATCCAAGAGCATTAGTAATGGCATATACATAAAAAGTAGCTTTTAATATGCATGGAATCACAAGACATTCAGCCTCACATTTACCTATAAACACAAAAGACTCGACTTTCTTTATGGTGAGAAATTACAAGCATTATCAATTGAATACAAAGATTTACAACTCGTAGTATTTGATGAGATTTCATGAATTGGTGAAAGAACTTTTAGATTTGCAAATCAAAGACTTTGAACTATCAAGCACAATCCTTTGCAATATTTTGGTGGTGTTGATGTTATAACTTGTGGCGATCTATGTGTATTTGTCACACGTGTGGGGACAACCCAAACAATGTGAATAATCTCCTAAGGTGTGTGTGATTGCACATAGATCTAGCACCAACAAGATAGAATCAATGTAGCTTGACAATCAAAGCACATGAAACCATGCATGAATCATTCACCATTCATCAAACACATTGAGAGTCAACTTGTGATGAAAAAAACCAAGTATAGAATTGGCTTGCTCTCAAGTACAGAGAGAAAAATTACATGAACTCTCAAGTAGAGAGAGAATGTGCAAAACCCTCTAAGTGTAGCTTTCTAAATGATTTAGAACCAGATCTAAGCCATTAATGACATGAGATATGTTCATACAAGAGGCATCATACAAAACTAGCATTGCTTCACTCCAACTTTGAGATGTGGAAATCTCATCAAAGCAAAATGGTACATCAAATGATAGAAGGGAAGCAAAAGTGGATGTGTTGGAATAGATACCACTTGAAAATTGCTCCTCTTTCCTATGAAATGTGATCCACAAAGACTCAGACTTGCCTCTTGGAAATATTCTTGGTACCATGAGTTGTGATGACTCATCCTCAAGTCTTGATCTCCCTCCATCATGCACTTGGATTGTTGGTAGATATGAGTATCTTACCATCAGCCTCTTGGTAGAAATAAAATTTTCCTTACTCCTTACATGCAAAGGAACATTTACAAAGCGTATGGATCTAA
The DNA here is from genome assembly GCA_029204225.1 of Diphasiastrum complanatum. Lineage (NCBI taxonomy): Eukaryota > Viridiplantae > Streptophyta > Lycopodiopsida > Lycopodiales > Lycopodiaceae > Diphasiastrum > Diphasiastrum complanatum. The sequence continues at coordinate 64,160,909 of CM055094.1, read as the reverse complement.
AGATCCCCAAAGTATCAACTATTGCAATCTTTCTATCAAGCACCATTGATTAGAGATACATCTAATTGAAGTCTACAATGAAGGAGTCACATAAAAAAACACCATCTTTACTTTTACTTGATGAAGCAAGTGTGAAACATTGCCTAAGTTGGAAAATCTAGCTATGTCAAATATTGTAAATTATGTACATAGTGGGTCCCACACGTGTGAGGCCATGGAGCCACATGGAAAACCTATCCTAGTGTAGGTTAGATCAAGTCTAAAAAGTAGGTCAAGTCGTGATTCCGATTTTATAGGATATAATTCCTAGATTTGTGGTGGAGATTGACCAACTAGCCTACTTGGCATGACTCTAGGAATGAGGCTAGGTTGGCAAATTAGAGCAAGAAAGCAAGTTAACTTCCTTATTACATGCTAGAAATTCACCTAACTTTACAAAGGAAGAGGGTTTTTTATGTAGGAGACTCTCCATACTAAACATTTAGAATAAGTTTGAGGTCTCATTGGCAATATTGAGCTACTCCACATTGTGTATTGAGTTTTTATGATCCAAATGCGATCAAAGTGTTTGTTGTGAAGAATTGCCAAAAATTGGCAAATCTAGCTTGATCAAAGACCATGTAGAACATTGTAAATATTGTGTATAATTGGGTCCACACATGTAAGGCCAATATGCCACGTGGCAACCCACTCCTAATGGAAGTTAGGTCAAGTCAAGAGAGTTGGTCATGTCTATATGGTGGTCATCCCTACTTTATAGGACCTACACCTAAGTTTAAGGTGAAAATTTGACCAACTAGCTACCTACCAAGCATAACTCTAGGATCTAGGCTAGGGTTTCATTTTAGGGCAAGAAGGGTGAGTTAACTTTCTTATTACATGCTGGAAACCCACCTAACTTCAAGAAGGAACTCGAATTTGCTATGTATTCCAAGCTTCCATAGTGAGAATATAGAAAATTTTTGGAGCTCATTGGCAATCTCAAATTAGTCCACTATGTACATTGAGTTTTTGTGATCCAAATGAAACCAAATCAATTTCTACTTGTTTATCAGGTTGAAGGCCGTACTACAGCCTGTATTACACATGTGTGGGCTCGTATTTCAATGTTAATCAATGCTTTTGATTGTTAATGCTTGTTGTTTGTCAAATTGCCAATCTAGATCAACTTCTGTGTGTCTAGTTTTTTTGATTGATTGCTAAGCAAGCATCCAATCACTCTTGTGGATCTTTTGCAAATTTATTTATGGTCCTAAAGTACAGTACTTTCACATGGTATCAGAGCCAAGTACAAGAGCATAAGCCATTGATCTAATACAAATCCATTTTTAGCAAGTTTTGGTGCTAAAAACTAGTATTGAGAGGGCAAGCTAGAATCTTGATTTTGGTGAGGAGATTTGATCCCAAACTTGGTAGGGGTCCAAATCCATACTATCCACATGTGTGGGCACCTCTGGACCTGCATTTCATGCATGGTATTCATTTGATCCAAATAAATTCAATTTGTGAGCTCTTGATGTAATTTTTGGTGGAAATCTTAGGATAAGCTACCAAGATTGAGTGCCATTGATTAGATTTGACATAGGTCATGAAGTCTAATTAATCTAGGCTGAAATCAGGTCCTCTAAACTTGTTTTACAGGTCTTGAAAGTACATCAAAAAGTGTGAGGGAGATTTAGTCATGTTCTTTGTCCAAAAATAGCCAAAATTGACAAGATTTGATTGTAAGTAGATTTCACATCATCTTATCTTCATTCCAACTTTTTGAGGGAGTGCTGGAACTGAGATTATAAGTCCATTTTTCAGAATAGAAATCTAATTTGAGTGAAAAACCACAAGAGAGAGACCTTAGTGAGTTTCTAGAGACAATCAAATTCATTTCTTGGCAAGGTTTGTCTGAAAGTAGTTTTCACTTCCTCTTATCTTCATTCCAGCTTTGTGAGGGAGTGATAGAACTGTGATTATAAGTCCATTTGTTGGATTAGAAATCAAATTTGAGTGAAACACTGCAAGTGTGAGAACTTTGTGAGTTTCAAGTCAATCAAATCTATTTCTTGTTTGTAGAAGCCACTAGTAAGATAAGATCTGCTAGAGCATACCTTCTAGAAGCTAGTGAGAGGTTGAATTCTACAAATTATGCTATCTGAAAGGTTAGGATGGAGTCACTCTTGGTGCTCCAAGACCTTTATGAGTTATTGATTGAAGATGAAGATGAACCTCTAGGTGCACAGGAGTTTCATCTTGAAGAATGATGTTTGCATTACAAAGGGATTTAAACATGGAAGATTGTTTAAGTTGGAAGCTAGTGTTGCTTTTGAAATAATGAGCTTGGCAAAGGAGGAGATCACTCAAGAGGAGATCTTGGAAAAGTGTGATCTTGCTTGCATTGAGGAGGAGCATCAAAAGGAGGAAGATCTTGAGGATCAGCCTCAAAGCATGAGAGTTCCAAGGAAGTCCTCAATGACAATGGCCGAGTCATCAAATTGCATGCAAATTGTCCATTCAAGTGTGCATCTTGCAAGGGTGCTGAGCATTGGAGAGTCTACTATCTTTGAATACTTTTTGGAAAGTAGTAGTAGACATGAGGTGACTTGTTTCTTACCTTTAAGATTCATGGTGTTTATTACTTTGTATGACAAGACAATGAAATGGGATGCTTTGAAATCTACATTTGTTGTTGATAAAGCAATTTCATTGGATAACTATTTTTGTAATAGTTTGAATAGAGTCATAAAAGATGAAACATCATTTGTATTGGAAATCTTTGGATCCACATGCTTTGAGCATGATCATTCCAATGTAAGGACCAAAGATTATCCTATTTCAATGATAGGAATAATGGTAGTATTTTGCTCTTCAAGTAGAGATTGTAGAATCTACTTGTTTTCCATCAAAGAAGTTGTCAATGGTGGGAATGTGATCTTTCAAAAGTGGAAGATTTGCAAACTTGAAGAAGCACCTTTGGATCAACACCTTATTCAATTCATTGATGGTTTGGAGTCAAGTCAAGTGGAGGAGCAAGCTCAAGACCCAAGGACTCCAAGAAGAACCTGGAGTATCAAGATGGAGCCATCAAGGCTCAATCATATGAATCAAGCAAGGCAAGTTGTCTTTGGCAACATTCTTTATGCACTTAATATTTTAATTGATGTATCTTCAAATGCACAAAATGCCTTGGAATCCATGGCTTGGCATGGTGTTTAGTTTTGAAGTGTGCTACATGTATATAGACACATTTATGGAACATCTTGTAAGGGATCCTCTAAGAGGTGGTGAAAGATCCTTCATGGACATCATTCTCTATTGGAGTCTAAATCAAGCTAAATTTGAGGAGGAGTGTGAAGAATTGCCAAAAATTGGCAAATCTAGCTTGATGAAAGACCATGTAGAACATTGTAAATATTGTGTATAATTGGGTTCCACACATGTAAGGCCAAGATGACACGTGGCAACCCACTCCTAATGTAGGTTAGGTCAAGTCAAGAGAGTTGGTCATGTCTATATGGTGGTCATCCCTACTTTATAGGACCTACACCTAAGTTTAAGGTGAAAATTTGACCAACTAGCTACCTACCAAGCATAACTCTAGGATCTAGGCTAGGGTTTCATTTGAGGGCAAGAAGGGTGAATTAACTTTCTTATTACATGCTGGAAACCCACCTAACTTCAAGAATCCAAATGAAACCAAATCAATTTCTACTTGTTTATCAGGTTGAAGGCCGTACTACAGCCTGTAGTACACACGTGTGGGCTCATATTTCAATGTTGATCAATGCTTTTGATTGTTAATGCTTGTTATTTGTCAAATTGTCAATCTATATCAACTTTTGTGTGTCTAGTTTTTTGATAGATTGTTAAGCAAGCATCCAATCACTCTTGTGGATCTTTTGTAGATCCATTTATGGTCCTAAAGTACAGAGTTCTCACATTTGTACTTCCATTATCTATTTGTAGGCTGTACTACGGGTTGTGGTTCACATGTGTGAACTCGGATTTCAACATTTGATCAATTCTTTATGATTGTTCTTGATTGTTAAGTGTCAAATTGTTTTTCTAGATCAATTTTTGTGTCTAGTTTTTGTAATAGATTGATTAGCGAACATTCAATCACTCGTGGATCTTGTGTAGATCCATTTAGGGTCCTAAAGTATTGTACTTTTATGGCAAGATCATCCAAATGAGCAAGATAAAAAAAAATTAATGAGAAGTAGAACACCTTGGCAATAACTCTCCAAGTGCTTGTTCAAAAGCACCATTTTCATGAGCCTTGCCATCATGGAACATAGATTGGGGCCTTCGAATTGCCTTCTCCTCCTTGAGATGATCCAAGCTCCTCTTGACCATACTTCCACAAGGATTAGCTTCCAACTTGAAAAGATTTCCACATCTAGTATCTCTTGCTACCACTTCAGCATCCCTTTTAATCAAGCAAGCATCTTTTCCAAAGTCAACTTGGAAAATGCATCTATGGTCTAAAACAGGCATCACGAGCTTGGTATAAGAAATTCGATAGTCTTCTGAATTCTCTAACAAAATTTTCAGAATTCACACGTGTGGGGATGATCCACAAGTATGATAGATCTTATTAAGCTTTATGATTAGCACAATAACCTGATTCTAGATTGAATAGCAAGATCTAGTACAGAAGTTATGGCTTTACCACAATCTAGCATGCTAAGAATCAGAGAATGATAGCAATGAGTCATAAATGAGCAAAAGTACAAGAAATTAGTGTATAAGCATAAGCCTCTACACGAGTTAGAGAGAGAGAAAGAGAGAGAGAGATATCAAGCAAAAATGGTGTGGATCCAAAAGGGCATGAGATAGCTACAAAGCTTTGGTTCTTCATCAAAAATTATGAGAATGGCTACACATATATTTTTTTTATGGGGTTTGAGGTAGCTCGAGGTAGAACCATATCCGTCCACCTTTTAATGACATCTAAAGTGGAAACTAGAGTCTATGTGACATTTGTCACATCTCATGCATGTATCTCTACCTACTTTTACCAAGTGTCCTAGTTCTAAGTAGATTTGTACAAATCATCATGCATGTGTCCATTTCACTTTGTGCATGCCTTGCATGTCACTATGCATCACTTACAATCAATGCATGTGAAATGCCACGAGTTTCTACAAGCATATTTTTGCTATTTCTAAGTCTACAATCTATATGCAAGTTGTAATCATCCAACTAGATATGACAATTCCATATAGCTCGAGTTCTATCTAGGCCAAATTTTGCATTTATGGAACAACGTACTTGCATAGACAGAGTTTGTAGCAAGCCTAAAGTCAAGATGGATTATTTTTCAATTTCAACACTCCTCCTAAAAACATTCTATGTTGACTTGAACATGGATCTTGGTATTACTCCAAGATTGGCTCTATTCTTGATGAAGGAACTTTGGTGAGCAAATTTGCAATACAAGATGATGTGTCGATGTGCTCCGAGTAGATTTCCCCTCCAATGAGCTTCTCTCTCACAAAGTGATGTGCAACTTAGATGTGTTTGCTCCTTGCATGGAATATCGGGTTGTTGTCAAGGGCTTGTGCCGAAATGTTGTCACACATAATCATAGGTAGATCATCTTCCATGATTATCTTTAGCTCCACTAGCAACCTCTTGACCCAAACCACTTCCTTTGTTGTTGTAGTGAGTGCTTTATACTCAGCTTCACAAGATGAAAGTGATACAGTATCTTGCTTTTTGGAAAGCCAAGATATCAATTTTTCTCCAAGATATATGACATAAGCACTTGTAGATTTTCGATCTGCCCTATCACTTGCAAAATCCGAGTCTGAATAGCCAACAATAGAAAGATCTTCACTTTTATACAATAAACCATAATCAAAAGTTGAAGATATGTATCTAAGCACTCTCTTGGCCATTTTCCAATGATGAATAGTAGGATTTTACATAGCTTGGCTCAACTTATGAACACTAAAACTTATGTCAGGTCTAGTTATTGTGAGCCAAATTAAGAAGCCTATAAGACTCCTAAAAAGAGTGATGTCCACGAAGGATCTTTCATCGTGACCTTTGTTAGGGTCTTTTACAATTTGCTCCATAGGAGTTTCTATACTCTTACAATCTAACATATTGAACTTTTTTAACATTAAAAGATCATACTTGGATTGACATACAAAAGCTTTATCTTTAAGAAAGTCAATCTCTAATCCTAATATGTAGTGAATTTTTCCAAGATCTTGCATCTTGAACTCTTTTCCAAGTGGAATCTTGGTTTCCTCAACTAACTTGATACAACTTCCTGTTAGAATGATATCATAAGATAAATAAGAAGGATGACAATATCTCTATCAAAAAACTTGACATATAAGGAAGGATCGTAGTTACTAAGATTAAATCCTAGTGACTCAAAAAAGGTGTTAAGTCGAGAATACCATGACCTTGGAGCTTGCTTTAGTCCATATAGACTTTTGAAGTGCAAGCAAACTTTGTCTTTGTCATGGATGAACCCAATAGGCTGATCCATATAGATCTCTTCTTCTAGATATCCATATAAAAATGCATTAGAGACATCTAGTTGAAGAACTTGCCAATTGAAAAAATAAGCAATAGAAATTATGATTCTAATTGATACCATCTTTGCAGCTGGAGCAAAAGTCTCCTCATAGTCAAGTCCATAAACTTGAGCAAAACCCTTTGCACAAAGCCTTGCCTTGTACTTGTTGATTGTGCCATCTTGATTATACTTGACTCGAAAAACCCACTTGCAACCAATGGCGTGCTTGTTGGATGGAAGATCCACAAGCTCCCATGTCTTGTTGGCCATCAAAGCATCATATTCCTCCTTCATGGCAAGAAACCATTCCTTCGAAGTGCATCATATATATCCTTTGGCTCATCATGTGAAATAAAATAAGCACAATTAGTGGAGTTGAGTTCCACTTGCTTGCCTCTATCTTCATATGTAAGCCTCCTAGGCTCGGATCTTTCTCTTTGAGACCTCCTTGGTGAAAAAAATTCGAGGTGACTCCTCCTCAATTCTCGGCCCCATCTCTCCATGATAGTCTTCAAGGGTGATGATTGGAGTATCTTTTTAAGAATCTTTGAACTCGGCCTCCTCAAGAATGTATTTTTGATCCTCATGGAATATAATATCCCTACTCTCAATTGTAGTTGAGGTAGAGAGAACATAGATTCTGTAAGCCTTCTTGTTGGATGCATATCCAACCATGATCCCTTTGATAGAATTAGGATCATCTCTTTTCCTTGTTTCCAAGGGTACATGAACAAAGCAAGCACATCCAAAAACTCTAAGGTGATCTACCTTAGGTTTCTTCTTAAACAAGACTTTATAAGGTGATTTTCCAGCAAGTGCATTGTGAGGTAATCTATTGCACAAATAGTTTGCACAATTTATTGCTTCACCCCAATATTCAATAGGCAAAGAAGCTTCAACTCGGATTGCTTTAGCACATTCACATAAAGATTGGTTTTTCATCTCAACAACTCCATTTTGAGATGGAGAATAAGCACAAGAAAACTCTCTCTTTATTCCTTCACCTTCACAATATTCATAAAATTTGTTGGAGATGTATTCACCTCCTCCATCACATCTTAAAGCTTTAACTTTGAAAGAAAACTGTTTCTCAACATAAGCTTTGAAGATTAGGAGGTGATCAAATACCATAGTTTTTGAAGAAAGTAGATACAACCAAGTATATCTAGTAAAGTCATCAATAAAGGTGACAAAACATGTTGCACCACCAATACTTTTAGAAGAAGAAAAATGAACATCCGAGTGCATAAGCTCCAAAGGATGAGTAGTCTTGATAAAAGACTTTTGATATGGCTTTCTATGTGATTTTGCAATAGCACAAGCCTCACAAGCTTGAAATCTTTGGAAAATGATTTTGGAAGGCCAACAGCCTTAGCTTTTTTTACCATAGAAGACATAGACTTAAAGTTAGGATGCTCCAACCTTCTATGCCACAACTCCTCCTTAGATAAAAGAGCAACTTCACAAAAGTTTGCATTCTCATAAGAATTCAACTTGAAAATTCTACCATATCTAGATCCATTAGCTAGGACCTCATCATTTTTCTTGATAAAGCAAGTATTGGAGTTGAACTTTACATCACAACCACTATTAAGCAACTTTCCAACACTTACCAAGTTCTTTGTAAGTTTAGGAATGAAAAGAACATTGGAAAGTGAAAGAATGTTAGAAGAAGCAAGTTTCAATGGAATGTTGCCAATTCCTTCAATAGAGCACTCATGATCATTTGCAGTGTAAATAGATCTCTTAAGTCCTTTGTAAGGTACAATTGAGTCAAAAGACTCCTTTGAACAGCACATATGTGAAGAAGCTCCACTATCTATGTACCAAGCTCCATCTTTCTTGAAAGGTGATGAAGAAAAACTCGACACCATGAGTGATCCTTCTCCATCACTTGCAACAAAATCTTCTTCAATCTCTTTGGAGAGATTTGCTTGCTTGAGTTGCTTTTTTTTAAAGCAATTAGAGGCATAGTGCCCCTTCTTGCCATAGAAGAAATGCTCAAAACAATGGATTCAAGACAAAGCAAGATTGAATCAAATCAAAAAGTGGTCACTTGGATTTTGGACCTATCCCTACCCTCTTTAAGAGCTTATAGCTCTTGATAGACCCAACAGATTGATTTGATTTCAATTTTTATGGAAAGTACACTTCATAAGCTTTCCATCAAGTTATAACACCACTATCTTTGGATCAACTAGAAAGGAGATAAAAGGGACTGAAAATCTCTGATTTTCACACGTGCAAAATTCCAGAATTTCGTCCTATCACTTTTCAAACCTAAAAATTCAGTTTCAATTCGATTTGATCCAAACACACTTCATAGAAAGGTAAGAAAAAGTGTATAACTGTTTTTTTGCTTGAATTAGCTCTCAAATTCTTGTACAATCAGAGATGTTAGCATGCAAAGCTCAATCTAGCTCTGATACCATGACAAAATTTCCAGAATTCACACGTGTGGGGATGATCCACAAGTATGATAAATATTATTAAGCTTTATAATTAGCACAATAACCTGATTCTAGATTGAATAGCAAGATCTAGTACACAAGTTATGGCTTAACCACAATCTAGCATGCTAAGAATCAGAGAATGATAGCAATGAATCATAAATGAGCAAAAGTACAAGAAATTAGTGTATGAGCATTAGCTTCAACATGAGTTAGAGAGAGAAAGAGAGAGAGACATCGAGCAAAAATGGTGTGGATCCAAAATGGCATGAGATGGCTACAAAGCTTTGGTTCTTCATAAAAAAATATGAGAATGGCTACACATATTTATGGAGTTTGAGGTAGCTCAAGGTAGAACCACATCCATCCACCTTTCAATGACACCTAAAGTGGAAACTAGAGTCTACGTGACATTTGTCACATCTCATGCATGTACCTCTACCTACTTTTACCAAGTGTCCTAGTTCTAACTAGATTTGTGCAAATCATCATGCATGTGTCCATTTCACTTTGTGCATGCCTTGCATGTCACTATGGATCACTTACAATTAATGCATGTGAAATGCCACGAGTTTCTACAAGCATATTTTTGCTATTTCCAAGTCTACAATCTATATGCAAGTTGTAATCATGCAACTAGATATGACATATACATATAGCTTGAGTTCTATATAGGCCAAATTTGGCATTTGCATTTATGGAACAACATATTTGCATAGTACAAAGTTTGTAGCAAGCCTAAAGTCAAGCTGGATTATTTTTCAATTTCAACAGTCTCTAGACTTCAATCCTACACAACTGGACTGTAATGTCTACATAAAAAGAGTAGGAAAGGATTTTGTGATACTGACTATTTTCGTGGATGATTCCTTGATGCTGATCAAAGACACGAAGAGTCAGATTTATGAAAGTTATGAAATCACAGATCTAGGAGAAACAACGAAATGCCTTGGGCTGGAGATCAGAAGAGATCGAACAAAGGGTGAAATGCACTTGAGTCAGTTTGAATATGCCAGAAAGGTGCTCAAGCAGTATCACATGATGGACTGCAAAGAAAAGGCCACACCAATGATTGTTGGTGCCAAGCTGACGAAGCATGATTGCCTAAAAGTAGAAGAGGAAGAACATAAGATGGCAGGTATACCCTACCAAAACCTAATCGGTAGTCTGATGTACCTTACGATTTGTACTAGACCCGATCTAGCTTTCTCTATTTACGCCTTAAGCCAATTCCCTTCCCATTTTGGCATGGCACATTGGCAAATGGCGAAACGAATCCTACAATATCTGAAGGGGAACCAAAATATGGGATTAACCTATAGAGCAAAAAACGAAAGAAAAGGATTCGAGCTGCACCACTATAGTGATGCAAGCTGGGCGAGCTGCAAAGATGACAACAAGTTTATAACTAGAGGGTGTACCATAGCGTGCAGAGCTACAATCAGCTGAATATGCAAAAAGCATACCTTGGTAGCTCAGTCTTCTTGCGAAGCTGAATACGTCGCAACTTCCATTAGAGGAGTTTTGAGCTCCAAAAAGACCCTTTAAGAATTCGTGCAAGATGTAGTTTATATTATTAAAATATTATAACACTAATACTTTTGACTTGCCATAACTTTTTAATTCTAGTTTAGAAGTATGTCATGTAACATATCATTGAAAATCTCTTGTCGAGCGCTTTCCAATGCACCAAACTCCGCTAAATTCAAACTTACCACTAAAAAGTTATGCCATTTTTAGTGTGAAATCAAAATGTGAACTCAAAAAGTTACGTTACGTAGATTTCAAATTTGAGTGTTTTGATTGGTCCATGTGTTTCTCACAAAGCCGCTCGACAAGCCACTCTTTACCAAGCAAAGAAAGACAATTGGATTAAACATGCAAAGCTGCAAGGTTCAAGAGAGAGTTTTAGAAATGGCGAACTCCTGCAACTTTGTCGTGATGTGAAAGTCAACATGCCTTGACTCAAAGGTCGAACGATTCGCAAAAGTCAAACAGTTCACAAAAGTCAACATGTTTCCAAGACGAACGAGAGACGAACCATTCGCAAAAATCAAACATACCTCCAGGATTGCAAAAATCGCAAAGCAACGCAAGACAAAATGAAACGAAAAGAAACCAAAGGGAATCTTTCGCGCTGCCAGCTGGTAGCTCAACGGGCTTGGAGTCTTAAACTTCACGCCCAACTGAAATGGGTAGCAACAACGAAGAGTAACTGATTGGTTGATTAGTGTTAACTACTCTTGTAATTCTTTGTTTAGCTATCTTGTAAACTCCACACAATGGAGACATAAACTAATTCTTCTGGATCAAAATAGAAATAGTGAGACAGAGAGAGTAGAGCAGAAAAGAAAAAGAAGAGAAACGAAACAATTGTGCATGAAAGTCTGCCAACAAGCAGAACACAGTGAAAGAGCAGAGCGTCAGGCCGCCAACGAGCGAGACACTGACCATCTCGCTCTAAAAACTAAACTGATAATTTGATTTCTCTATTTTCATGCATCCCCTTGTCTTCCATTGTCTTGATTGCTAGAATGGAATCTGTTCTGTGATGTGTAGTCGTGTGTCTAGGTTCATGTGAGCTTCCACAAAAAGAAAATTCAAAGAAAAAAAATCGTTCGCGACAACGAAACAAAACCATTCGCGACACTAAGGTGTGTGTGATTGCACATAGATCTAGCACCAACAAGATAGAATCAATGTAGCTTGACAATTCTAAGGCAAGAGCACATAAAGCTAACAAAATTTTACATCAAATTCAATCCCAATCAATCCTAAAAGTGATGGAGAATGCACAAATCAAAGATCTAGATCCAAACTATGAGCTAGAGTCAAGACTAGTTACCAAAACTAGCTAATTGGCATTTAACTCCACAATAGGCACATAGATTTGATCAAATACACTAAATTAAAGTACCACAAGCTTCTCAGACCTGTAAACAACTTTAGTAACTTCCAAATCAAGTAATTAATGCATAAAATCACTCATATCCAATAGCCAGAACTCGCCACCAAAAGACAATGTTGATAGAAGTGGAAAACCTCGATTTTTCTTCATATTTGGATGGAGTTCCCATCATACATTTATACATTTCAAGCATGGATCTGAAAGTTTAGAGCATCTCTGTAATTATCAACTCTAACCCTAACATCTAACCTAATAGGTCATTGGATCCACCCTAATATGGGGTCAAGATCTCAAGATCCAAAAACAATGTAAAACATGCTATTTTTAGCTCCTAGAATTTCTCTAGCTTATCTAAGCACACTTTGGCCTCATCTCAAAGATGCTATGACAATGTAATATGAGGAATGAAGTCTTGGGAAAGCATCCTATGCTATTTGACACATGTGGCATCTATTTACATGGCCATCTTGCCAATTACAATGCATGTGACCAAAATTGGTCAAGCTAGAATTGTGAAATTTCAACACTCCTCCCAATTTAGCTTGATGAGACTATCTTGGATCAATAATAATTACATGCACAAAAACAACATAATTTACAGGCTCTTGATGTACGTAGTGAGTATGATCACTCATTACAATAAGAACTTAATTTGAGCTCCAAGTTGTCAAATGTAGTGAGAGCTCCATAAAGGTTGTCTTCAAGATCCAAGCTTTATCTTTGGTAGGTTGTTGAATGATCACCTTGGGCTGCAAAATGTGAGCCTTCTCCTCGAAATAAACATGAAAAAAGATCCAACTTTTGTATGAAGCACATACAACCAAAGCTTGAGATATCACCATCTCTTTATCCACCAAAACAATGAACTTCAACTTGGCATCCTTCCAATGAAGGTCTTCATTCCTTGGAAATTCAAGAGTGAATGGATCACAAGATGAGGCCTTTGAACACATATTTGAAACTCCAATAAAAGTAGTAATGATCACTATTTCATCATCATAAGATATAGGATGAAAAACAATGTTCATACTAACATCATCGAAGAACTTTGTGAAAAACAAGACATGTTTTTTATCAAACACAAAATAAGATGAGTAAAGGGAGATATGGATAAACTTCCTTGCTGCTCCTTTCTCTTTACCCAAACTTTCATATTGATGTAGATTCAGGTCTCTTTTTCCTGGTGTCTTTTTTCTTCATCATGCTCACTCCCTCTTGGTGTTGATGATGAAAACATGGATGCAAACCATGATCTTCTTCAAGACTCTCATGGACTTTGTTTTCAGGTCTCCAAACCTGAATGTTCTCCTTCTCAATATGATTTTTCAAGTCAACAAAACAATCACCAAGATTATTTAAACCAAATTTACTAGCCCACAATTGACTAGATTGCTTACCACTAGCAATTTGCATTACATACTTGATGAACTTGAAACTAATGAGGCCAAATACTCTTGTATGGACATAAGTGTCCTTCAAGGATGATTCACTTACTCTCATACAAGGTTCACAATATGCCTCTTTGAGAATGAAGTCAAAATCTTTCAACTTATGAATGAAAATGTCACGCTTACTTCTAGCACACTCTAGAGTAAGTAGATATGACTTTTGTTCCATACTTTAGAATTCAAAGGGAGTTCATTACAAAACTCAAAAAATGAAGTACAAAATGTACCTCCTTTCCAACTTTCCTTTCCTTGTCCACAAAAATGAGCATTGATAGCTCCATCTTTGCTCTTGTGGCTCTACTTGGAATAGTTGAAGCCCTCGGATTTTGCTCCTCCTCTTGATCAAGCTCCTCCTTGATCTCAATCATATCTTTGCCAATATGATTCTTAGAGGATTCATCATTCAAGATTACAAACATTGTGGCTCTACCATTGCTCTTTGTGCTAGCAAAATGTACATCAAAATAAATCAACTTAAGAGGGTGAGTAGTCTTAGTGATAGTGTTAGAGAAAGGCAACCTATGTGATTTAGCCAAAGCACATGCTTCACAAACCTTTTCCTCCTTTTCCATGGATATTGGAAGGCCTAGAACAAGCTCCTCCTTGCACATGACTTCCATAGACTTGGTGTCGATGTGACCAAGGCTCTTGTGCCACAAATCATTTGTGGTCATCTTGTCCTCCTTGGCTACTATCGCAAATTGGTTAGGATCAACAAAAGCATCAAGCTTAAACAACCTCCCAAACCTTCTTCCTTTTGCTATAATCTTTCCATTCTTCTTGATGTTGCATACATTAGTAGAGAACTCCACAATGAAACCATGATCTAAAAGTTGGCCAACACTAAGCAAATTCTTAGTGATGCTAAGAATGAAGAGAATATCATCTATCTTAGTCTTCTTGGAAGATCCTAAGCATAAGGGAATGGATCCCACACCTTCAACTTTACATTCATGATAATTTGCTGTAAAATGGACTTTATAGGTCCTACATAAGGTGTGAGTTGAGAAAAATATTCTACCTGACATGTAGGAGCTAGTCCCACTATCTATCCACCAAGGATCTTCACCTTTGACATTTGATGATGAAAAAGTTGACATCATGAGTGAGTCCTCATGATAACTCTCTTCCTCCGCTTGAATTTTATCTTGCTTCCTCTTGAAGCATTCTGAGGCAGAGTGCCCCATCTCGCTACAATAGTAGCACTTGATCTTAGATTTGTCCTTCTTGGGCTTGACTTGTGATGATGAGGATGTGGATCCTCCTTGATCTCCATCCTTTGCTTTCTCCTTTTTGAATGCTCCTCCCTTTCTCTTTACTTTGCCTTTGCTCTTTAAAAATAAGGCTTTGTCATCACCATCATTGATGGAGAGCCTCTCAATCCTTGATTTGATATGAGCCTTCCTACTCTCCTCGGCCATCAACACACTTTGAAGGTCTTCAAGTGTAGGCAAGTTTCCCATGTTAGCATAGCTTTGAACAAGGTTAGTAAAGTCACTACATAAGCCATTCAAAAGTATTTGCACAAGCTCACTCTCTTCAATAGGTTCACCAACATAAGTAAGCTCTTTGTTCAAATCTTTCACGCTCAAAACAAATTGATATCCACTCTCACTCTTTCCTTGGAAGCATTGAGGAACTTGGTTCTTGAGGGAAAGTAATCTTGAGGTATTCTTGGACTCATAGATCTTTTGAAGAGTCTCCCCAGCCTCTTGGGCTGAGGTACATGCTCTTACTTCTTTGAGCAAATCATTTGCAACATTCATTTTTTTCTTCTTCTCTTGTATTTAGTTGCTTCTTGTGGATGGATTGGCTCATCTTCCTCTCCATTCACAATATCCATCAAGTCTTGATGGATTCCATTCTTAACTTCCAAATTGAATAATTTGAAGAGTTCAATCTATCATTAGAATCCAAAAGATAGGCACTTATGCATGCCATCTTCAATGATAGGGAAATAGATTCAATGAAACAAGATAGATTGTACAAGATATGATCACTACTAGCTATCCCACTCTCTTTGGGACTTGAGATGAATCACTCTCTGATTTCTCAACAAGATCTAAGGTGATCTTGAGCTTGATCAATCTTTAAGATCCAAACTAGATCCAAACCTAGCTCAATTTACTATAGATTTGATCAAAACTAGTCTTTTCCTTGATCTCAACTTCACAAGAAGGGTGAATCCACCTATACTGAACCAAAAGCACTTTATAACACACAAATTTCTTACAAATAAAGCCTTTTAAATTCAGGTTGAATCACATTGACATATTCAAACACAAACCTATCTAAAACCGAGTAGAATATAAACACAATTTTCAATAGTTTTGCATTTCTAGATGAAGAAAACATCAAAACACCTGATCTGAACCTAAAAGATATATTTTAGGACCTTAAGAAGCCTAAGAACTACCTAATTAAGCTCTCAAATGGCTAATCCAAGTTTCTAAAGAGTGGTGGCATTCAAATCCTTATGAAAATCTCTACTAGGAGACATGTACTCAAAGATTCAACTCATAAGAACTTTCTAATTTGGTTTGGTTGAATGGAAATGGGTCAGTTCCTGCAGCTATAACTCAGCAAAACAAGTTCCCTTTGATCTATTATCACTCGAATGAAACCAAATTTGAAAGTACAATCACTAGATTAGCAACTAATAGCAAGGGCAAACCCAATACTACTCAAATCTAGGATCTAAGCTTGAGAAAATCAAATCTAAAGCTCACTTTTGATTAGGCTCTAATATCATGACAAAATTTTACAGCAAATTCAATCCCAATCAATCCTTAAAGTGATGGAGAATGCACAAATCAAAGACCTAGATCCAAACTATGAGCTAGAATAAAGACTAGTTACCAAAACTAGCTAATTTGGCATTTAACTCTACAATAGGCACATAGATTTGATCAAATACACTAAAGTAAAGTACAACAAGCTTCTTAGACCTGTAAACAACTCCAGTACCTTCCAAAGCAAGTAATTAATGCATAAAATCATTCACATCCAATAGCTAGAACTCGCCACCAAAAGACAATGGTGATAGACGTGGAAAAACTCGATTTTTTTTCATATTTGGATGGAGATCCCATCATACATTTATGCATTTCAAGCATGGATCTGAACATTTTAGGGCATATCTGTACTTATCATAACCTAACCCTAACATCTAACCTAATAGGTCATTGGATCCACCCTGATATGGGGTCAAGATCTCAAGATCCAAAAACATTGTAAAACATGCTATTTTTAGCTCCTAGAATTTCTCTAGCTTATCTAAGCACACTTTGGCCTCATTTCAAAGATGCTATGACAATGTAACATGAGGAATGAAGACTTGGGAAAGCATCCTATGCTATTTGGCACATGTGGCATCTATACACATGGCCATCTTGCCAATTACAATGCATGTGACCAAAATTGTCAAGCTAGAATTGTGAAATTTTAACAAAAAACCATGCATGAATCATTCACCATTCATGAAACACATTGAGATGCAACTTTTGATGAAAAAAACTAAGTAAAACTAAGTATGGAATTGGCTTGCTCTCGGGTAGAGAGAAAAAAAGTACATGAACCTCGGGTAGAGAGAGTGTGCAAAAATCCACACATACATGTACAAATATTGATTGGTTAAATGACCATTGTCATAAAACACCGCCCTTTGTTCCCAATTTACCGCATTTGTCTGACATACACAAAGATATACAAAAATGCAACAACCAAGTCTATGTTACGCTCACAAGTACAGAATATTGTTTACAAACAATTGACATTCGTAATCCTAGCTGCAATCCTACAATACTAATAATACCACAAACACCATCAGCAACATCATCATTAATAGAAACAATTTATGTAAAACAAGACATGTTAGTAGAATTTTGTGCAACAACCATAGATGTGGAAGATGGACTTGTTAATGGAGCAAATGACATTTTCCAAACTAGAACCATGATCTCTACAAAGGACATTATATGGATACAATTTGACAATTGTGAAATTGGTAGAAAAGCCCGACAAAATCACCTATACATATACAAAACCAATTAAATGAATCAAACATGGACTCTAATACATCAAATCACAAAAGAATTTCAAATTGGCCAATCTATATTTAATGTAGTTACAAGAAAAAAATTTCCAATCAAAATAACAATAGCAAAAACAATATGCCGAGCACAAGGTCTGGTCTAACAATAAGTCAACAAGTATTTAATCCCAAAAATGTTTCGAAACATGGTTTGATATAAACAACCCTAACTAGAGTTTTTATAAAAAAAACTTGAAAATATATACATCACATCACCATTAAACTCAAACCACTTTAAAATTGATTCATCTGTACAACATGAAATGACACGCCTTAGAACAATAGCAAAATGCACTTTGCATATTCCCATTATGTATACCTACACAAAAGCGCATCTCATTATTCAATCCCTAAACACGATATCACTATCTAGATACAAACATAATATTATAAATGATCATAATCTAATGACATCACATATTTTATATTTATAGGAAACACAAGCTCATCATCACAAACTTTATTTTCCAACAACCTTCAAAGCCATCGACAATTATACCTTTACAGAATTGACAATATTGTATCATAAAACTCAACACGTTCAATTACTTAATACATTGCATACCGAAATTATTCATGTCACATTTAGTTATAAAACTTACCGTCTACACATAATTGCAATATGCAGACAACCAAATTCTAATATTTTCACATTTATTGAACAACTACACAATACTCACCAACATTCCCAAAACCACACCAATTGTTATGATCGGCAACATGAATATTGATTCATAAATAAAAAATTTGAAAACTTAAATCGCTCATGTGTCAACATGATATACACCTATCCTTTCAACAAGTAACAAGTACAAAACTGGATCATGTTTGGACAAACATACAAATTCCAAAAAATTTATTTGGATCTACATAGGCCTATTGGTCAAACCATTCGCCAATATAGTACATGTGTGATTAACAAAAACGAATATTATTATTATATCACCTCCCTATAAACACTATTTTATCAAATAAAAACCTACCTGTAATCTGTTATTTTTATCAAAGTGTTCATTTCCATGCTTTCATTTCTTCTATAAGGCAATTTCCCAAAACTCTAATTAAGTGTAAATTAACACATTGCAAAGGTAGGGTCCTGTGGCTTGCCACAAATCCCTTGTTTCATGATGTAGTTTGCTTGAAACTTAAAAGTTGTTCGTTTTTTAATCATTTTGGGCTTTAGCATTTTGGTTGAAAAAGGCATAATGTTCTGAAAGTTTTTTTATGTTTTGTATCCCTAATCATTATCTTAGGCATATCAATGCATGGTCTACATGATATTATGTACCAATCTATACTCACCAAACTGGGCTGGTTCTAAAATACCCATGTACTATGACTTACGAAGGTTTGAGAGCCTGTTCCAAAGTTTCTAACCCTCTTCCCAATCCTAACAGTTCCCAAGTTCATCCGTAAAAGAAGGGTTTCGAGTTGATATTCCTACTCTTATTGAGATCTAAGTTCCAGAGTCCATGCAAAAAACAAAATCAAAGGCTTTCTATTCATGTTTATGTTCCTGTTAAACCTAAGTTCTTGGAACTCCCCATTCCTGAATTCATGTTCCTAAGTTTCTGTTCCTATTCTTGTTCCTAAGTTCATGTTCATGTTCCTATTCTTGTTCCTAAGTGCCTAGGGCTTCTTGTTCCTAGTCATTCTAAGTTTTTGTTCTTTTCCTAAGTTCATGTTCCCTAGGGCTTCTTGTTCCTAATTCATGTTCATGTTCTTGTTCCCAAGTTTTTGTTCCTATTCATTAGTTCATGTTCCTCTTCCTGAGTCCCTAGGGCTTCCTGTTCCTGTTCCCAAGCAACTTGTTGTTGTTGTTCCTATTCATATTCCTAAGTTTCATTCCTATTCATGCTCTTGTTCTTGTTCCTATTCATGTTCATAAGAGCATCTTTAACTTAGGTTTCAACTTAGGAACAAGAACAAAAACCCCTTTTTGTGTGCAAAAACCTTCATACGAACCCTGAAAACAATGTTCGAATCATTTTTCTGAACAGATTTACCCACACTAGCTTTATTTTTCAAATAATCGTTTTTTTTTTTGGGAGAACAGTTCCTAAGGTTCCTTAGGAACGGTACGGAACCATTCCAAAGAACTATGGGTGAGCCACTTAAGATGAGATGTTATTCTAAAAATCAGCCAAAATACTAGTCAAGGTCTCCAGAAAGACCAGTTCCTTACACGTCTCCTTCTCTTCCACAAACAAGATTCTGAACTACCTATAACAACATAGTAAGTATCACCAAAAAGAGCATCCAATACCTCAGATTACTCATCTTCTATCATCAATATACTGCAGAGAAATTGCTTTGCTTCACAAAGAGCAAAGATTTTTGTCGGTAACATTTTAAAAAGAAAGGCATAACAATCTATGACACAAAAGATGATTATGATAAAGATCTTTACAATGCATCAGCAATTATCATACAATCAACAAGCCTTTTTATGAGCATGAACCTCGCACGTGAAGCTTTTATTAGATATCAACAATAAGTTTACAAAAACAATGTTGTAGAATCAATGGCTCAGCCAGTAGCCTCCTAATTGGATCTACAAGCCTCTCTGATTTGTCACTTGTGAACCTAAGCAATGATTTACAGATGATAATCAAACCTATCATGCTCTAAAAATAAGAAAGGCGTAAAACCTAGTTACAGTGAAGGTACAAACTAGCCTTTCTAGGATCTGAATCATATTACTCAATAGCTATTATACAGCACTCATCTGAATGAACTTTGTAGGGCAATGAGGGTTATAATATAGGAATATACAAGGGACCAGATCTCCCTGAACACGTACTACTAGTTGAGATTGACTTTTTTCGTAGAGAAATTTCCTATCCAACATCTTGAATCCCCTTTATAGGGTCCTATCTTTGTGAGGGGCTGCCATTGTGTCAAGTATTATCTCTATGGCAACCCAAAGATGAAATAATATCTCCTGTACAGGTGAGTATTCTTCAATAAGTCCCTCAAGTGATCAATGGGCTTAGATGCACCCTTGCTCCATCATGGCTTGTGCAACTCGCAAGAAACTGGCAATGTTGGCTCCATGTACTAAGCACCTGTCAAAAGATATCAGCTGCGATGGTGCTCTTTATGTTCTGTAGGAAATGGCATTATTGTATAGCTTTCAATAACCAGCAAAAACAAAGGTGCTCTTTCTGTTCTGTAGGGAATGACATTATTCTATAGCTTTCAATAACCAGCAAAAACAAAGAAAAGAAACAAATCCGTCAGGACTCACCGAACATATGTCAATGTATTGAATAGTATAACTTTAAAAAAGACCTAGTAGAGAAGAGCCAAGCCCTTTAATAAAATTTGGCTATTTCCTGCCCCTACAGAGAAGCTTTTGCATCTCAAATACCCTTCTTGCCATGCCAAATACAAGGCTTAACCTTTGATAACTTGCACTCAACAATGCTTGCCAAAGGACACCAGAATATGTACCCAAATGAGCTAGGGAGTAAATCATCAGTCTATCGACCATCTACTCATATCAATTAGCACCTAGAATATCAACCAGCTACCTTGTAGATTCATAGTTCTTGCCAAAAGAATAGTAAGCCAGATCTCAAAATAGTCCTGGTAAAGATGTTATGGAAGGTGTCTCTCCACTTCTAACAAACTCTAAGATGAAGCGCATCAATGAAAATTTTACAAAAAATGCATTTTCTTAAAAAATGTTTAAAACCTACTCTGGGTGCCCTTTTGCATAGCCATATTCATTTGCAGCCCGCATACATCTCAGGTAAATTGTCTTGGCAATTTCCTGCACTTAGAATGTCAAAAGCAATGCAAAAAGTTTAAACATACATACAGTTGAAAAAAACATAATTTCAAATGTTTATATTTATGCAGGTTGTGGTAAATAACAAGGAGGGAGAGAGAGAGAGAGAGAGAGAGAGAGAGAGAGAGAGAGAGAGAGAGAGAGAGAGAGAGAGAGAGAGAGAGAGAGAGAGAGAGAGAGAGAGAACACATAAACAACTGAACCTATAGAACCTTGCCACCATTTTTTACAAAATCTCTATCAATGGCTTAACCAGCTTGTACTGACTCAATTACCAATTTGCAAGAATCTGATCAAGACCCCACTGCCATAGCGACTAATAGAGAGGATGTTAAAAATTATACTTTTCAGCAAGGGAATGACAGAAGTGTTTGATTACACTCTTCCTTCAATGAAGTATACCAGCTAGTACACTCTTTAGCATCTATGATTTTGGCATTCTCAACGGTATCCACCTTAGCCAGGAATCACAAAGTGCAGTCTCAACATTAATTTCACTCATTATTAACATGCTCAAAGGTCCATAAGCTCTAACAAACACTAGTTATGAGATTCTGTGACAAACCTCAGAGAAGAAGCCTCTATTACTTTTTGAACCAAATTAGTTATACCAGAAATATAAAGTAGAAGGACATCCATACAGAACATAAGTCTACAATTGTAAGTCCAAATGGTCATTATTGGGCCTCCATCCCTAACTCGCAACATGTAGGGCCTCAGAAAGTGGCTATGATCCTTAGTATTGATGGTTGATTGATCGAATGCTTAACTTGTCATTCAATTAGCTTGCTTACAGCTTATTAAGTTTATTAGCAGACCTTTGTGGAGATTGTAATCATTGTTCTTCAAACGATAGGGTGCTTCTATTGCACTTTTTTGTTTCACTTTCTGATTTTCTACTTTTTTCTAGTACTCTTTTCATGTTTTTGCGTGCATTTTTTAGGATCGTGTACTCTAGTGCCTTTCCTACAGTCACATCTAATTTTTGCAGCTTTTACTGATCTATAACCTCACATCTTGCATTTTCTTTTTCCCAACCTATCATCGTAGCTTTTTCTCAAGTTGTAACTCTAACATGCATAAATACAAAGTTTGATATCCTAATGTCTATCATACAGGCATATTTCTGCCTACTTCTGTGAGTCTTACTTCTATATCCACATCTAAAAAAGAATTCAAATCATTTTTGCACAAGGGCACAGGGTTTAAGAACATTTTTACACATCATTGGAGACGTCCATGGATCAGCACTTTTATCAATGGGTCCATTTATTAAGGGCTCCAAGTACAATCAATTGAGCTGGACTAAGGCCGTTCTAGAAATTTGCGTACTTTGGAGAAGGATAGGCCCATTCCTAGTTGTAAGGTTCTCTTTTCCTAGTTTCAACATAGAATGCCGAGAAATCGAAGATCCTTAAAACTTGATTAGAACCTGTGAGATGATCAACATATGTCACTACACTAACAATCTGATTATCTTTTACCATAACATAATGTGTATGCTCTGCACTACTCCTATAAAAACCAAGCTTCTCAAAGTATGCATCAATCCTCACGTAACATGCCTTGGGTGCTTGCTTAAGTCCGTGTAATTCCTTGTCCAACTTGCAAACCTTATCTTCCTATCCTGCTAGTATGTGTCCCTCTGGTTGCTCCATATAGACTTCTCCCTCTAGAAGGCCATTCAAGAATACACTCTCAACATCCATTTGTTGGATATCCCCAACCAAATTGAGCAGCGAAAGACAAAACTGTCCTCATAGTAGTCAACTTAGCAAGCAGTGCAAAAGTTTCTTCGTAGTCAATCCCTTCATGATGAGCATACCCATTTGCAACCAACGTTGCCTTATGTTTGTTTATAGATCCATCCGATTCATAGTTAGTTCTATAGATCCACTTGCATCCAATTGCCTTCTTACTTGTAGGTAATGAACAAGCCTCCAAGTTTTGCTCTTCATGACTGAATTGTACTCCTCATCCATAGCTTTCCTCCATTTTCTCTTTTTCATCGGCTCTAAAAGTAGATGGATCTTTTGATTCTAATATCATAGACATCAATACAAAATGTACATCCTCATCCTCATGTTGAACTTGACCTTGATCCTAATCTTGATCTTCATGCTACTTCTCAAGCCTTTTTGATCTTTGAGCCCCATGTTTACTTGACTCTCCCTGTTCCAAGATGCCTCCATCTTTGATAATCTCATAGTAAACAGTAGGTAGCTTTGTAGTAAATGGTGTAGGATGCTTCCTGCCTGGTGAAGTTGGAGGTGAATAAGTATCCCCTATACTTGATCTCTCTTTCCTTTTTCATGTCTGTATCAAGGCTTTTTTATGAAAATAAGTTGGTGTAGGCGATTCGTCTATTGCTTCAAGTTCTTGTGAAGGAATACCATTGTAGGCGATTCGTCTATTGCTTCAGGTTCTTGTGAAGGAATACCATTACCTTGATCCTCCTCACAAGATATTTTAGTATCTTTCTGAGATCCCATCTCATCAAAGATAACATCCCTACTTATAATGACTTTCTTTCCTTCAATGTCATAAAGTCTGATACTCTCCTCCTTTAGTTGAACAAAGTATCTTTATCTATCTACCTATTTATTTTTCCACATGTGTCTTAAACTAAGTAAAGCATTTGGATGTACCCTTATTGTTCTTCTTCTTGATAAGAAACAGTCTTCATCAAACTGCACAACCATATGTTGCTTTGCTATAGTTGAAATTGAGAGTAAGTTTTTCTTTATGTCAGGTACATAAAGAACTTCATTGATATGACCAACCTTTCCTAAAGGTAGTTGAATATGTACCTTCCCAACACCCTTGATGTCATAAGTACAATTGTCTCCCACCAACTTGACATTCGTACCATCATCTTGTTGTTGAAACTTGAAAACTAGATAACCGATCTCGACGTAGCATCATATGCTTCGATGCTCTTGAATCAATAAACCAACATTCTTCTTCCCTTGAAAAATCATATCAAAATGTTGATGCCAAAAACAATTCACAGTTACCAAGATCCAAAGCAATGAACTTTGTGTCAAGTCCTTCAGCAGAACTTTCTACTTGTTTCTTCTTGTTGACTTGTTTTTCCAGCATTTTTTTATGTAATGACCTCCTTACCGCAAATGAAGAAATGTCCTTTTTCATTGAAATTTGCCTTCTCTTAACTTTCTTGCTGGTTTGACTTATTCCTTTTCTCCCAATTCCCTTGCTACTTGTGCTTCCCTTTGTTCTTCTTCCAGTTTTTGTCAATAATCAGATAAGCAATAATCATTCACCATAAGCAATCACCACAAGGAGGAAGAACAACACACACCATCACTCACATAACTGAAATGTAAGAGAAGTACAATAAACCCTGATAGAGAGAGAAAACCTAGGAGTTGACTAATAGACTAGCCTACAGCTAATTACAGCTGTTAACAATTGGCAATAGTAAAAGTACCTCGTAAACAGTAACAATAAAGTTTATCATTGATTTCTAACACTCTCCCTCAATGATAAAATTACACTCTTCTATTCCTAATACAGTGCGAAACTTTTCAAATTAACATCTACTCAATGACTTAGTAAAAATATCTACCACTTGATCTTCAAATTTACAAAAAACCAAATCAATGGCTCCATCAAGAATTTTCTCTCGAAAAAAGTGATAATGTATTTCGATGTGCTTGGTTCGAGCATGTAAAACTGAGTTTTTGGCAAGGTGATTGCAGCTTTGGTTGTCGCAAGATATAGTAATCGCATCCATCTGTGGTTGACCTAGATCAACAAGCAATCTTCGTAATCATACCGCTCTCTGTGTAGCATTGCTGAGTGCATGATATTCAACTTCCGTCGAAGATAAGGCTACAGTAGGTTGCTTTTTGTTGCTCTATGAAACTGCAACTGTACCATAACTAAATGTATGATTATTGGTAGATCTTCTGTCGTCAATATTACCTGCCCAATCGGCATCTATATAACCTACGCAGTTCAAGCTTATCATACTTCAAACCAAAATTCAATGTCCCTCGAATGTACCCAAGAATACGTTTAGCGGACTTCCAGTGTGCTTGACTAGGATCTTGCATAAATTGACTTACAACACCAACAACGTAAGAAATATTAGGTCGTATGTGTGTCAAGTAAATCAAACTACCCACCAGCTGCCTATACAGATAAGCATCCACTTTCTCAGATTTATCATATGCAGTAAGCTTCATGATGACATCCATCGGTGTGCTTAAAGGCTTACAATCCTGCATATTGAACTTATAAAGCAAATCTCGTGCATATTTGCTTTGTAAGAAAACAACGTCTTCCTTTTGCCATACTTCAATGCCAAGACAATAGTGCATCAATCCTAGATCGCTCATGTCAAAAGCATTGGAAAGATCTGATTTGATTTCATCAATTAAGCTCTCATTACTTCCTGTAATAATCAAATCATCGAAGTACAAAACAATGAACACTATATTTGAATCTACCACACCCGTGGTGCTTGCTTCAATTTATAAATAGCTTTGTTCTCTCTGGCTCAACAAATCCTCGAGGTTGTACTAAATACACCTCTTCATCCAGCACTCCATTAAGAAAAGTAGATTTAACGTCCATTTGCTAGATCTTCCAACCATAGAAAGTAGAAATAGCAATGATAGAACGTACAATTACCATCTTAGCTATGGGTGCGAAGGCTTCCTCAAAATCAATACCTTCTTGTTGCTCAAATCCTCTCGCAACCAACCGTGCTTTGTACTTATTGAGTTGCCCATCCGCTCCATATTTGATTTTATAAATCCATTTGCAAGTGATAGGCATCTTACCATCAGGTAGCTCAACCAAGTTCCACGTCCTATTTTTCGATATGGCTTAGCTGCATGCCACTCCTTGTGCTCCTTTGCTTCATAAAAAGTTTTTGGTTCTTGAGCATTGAGGACGGAACCCATTAGGGCTAGATTCATCTCTAATCTTGCAGATTCATCTCTAATCTTGCAGGAGGTTTCCGATTTCTAGTTGACCTTCTGAGCTCTCCCTGATCGCTAGATTCAGGAGTATCTCCCTTTTTAGCATCACTTGTGACTGATAAGTACCATTTAGATACTCTCTTAGGAATTTTAGCACCAAACTTGCCTTCGTCTATTGGATCTTCCGCATCAAAATCCACTTCCTTCTTGACTTGTACTTTCGCTCCCTCATCAAAAGGTGCAGTGATTGCTTCAATTTGTTCACCTTGACCCATCTCGTCAAATGTAGCATCCCTAGAAATTACAAGCTCCTGTGCATTTGTATCATACATCCTATATGCCTTGGCCTTCTCATCATATCCAAGGAAAATACACCTGATAGCTTTTGCATCCAATTTCCTTTGTTTCTCATCAGTAATACGAGCATAAGCATCACAACCAAATACTCTCATATGAGAAATATTAGGTTTCTTTCCAGTAAAAGCTTCATGAGGTGTCTTACTGTTAGAGGTCTCAACACCACAGTAGGGCAAACACTAACAGATCCTTCCTTGCCTACTCCCTGATATGGAGCAAGCCCCTCCTAGCCCAGTGTGAGGGCTGGTAGCATGCATACTGCCAAGTGTCGGCCACGTGGCACTGACGTGGCCGACTGCACATCAGGACCCAACGTGGGGCCCTATCTTGCTGACACTATGCTATGTTAGGCCCGCCATGGCTATGGACCGTGTTGGGGTACACTACTCACACTATCTTGCCCTTTTGGTCGTATACGCTAGACACGACCCTGACTGTGGTATCTGACCTCCTGTGTTCTCTAGAGTTCGGCACTAGTTACATGCTCGTAACACTCCCTCCCCCTTAAGAACCGTCTTGGTCCTCTAAGACAAAGTCTGGAAAAATCTTGCGAAGGACGCTGCCTTTTTCCCAACTGGCATTCTCAACAGGCTGATCATTCCACTTGACTAGATATTCTCGATACAGAGTATGACAAGTTTGCGTCTCTCTACTATCAAGAATCTCCTCTGGTTCATGTGGACTCTGGAGGTTGCTGGGAATCCAATGGGAGAACTAGAACACTGTCCCCTACCAGATTTTCGGATCTGGTTAAGGCTTTTCATAACTGACTTACATGAAAAATTGGGAAAACCTTACTGTTGTGTGGGAGTTCTAGTTCATAGGTGACCTCGCCTAGTCTCCTACTGATGGTAAAAGGACCACAATACCTAGGAGACAACTTAGCACACACTCCTAATTTGAGGGTTTTAGAGTCAACTAGGACTCTCAAGTAAACTTTCTCACTAGCGGAGAACTGCACATCCCGTCTGTGTGGATCTGCATAATGCCTGGCTCGATCCTGGGATTGCCTAATACTACACTTAGCATGTTCTATCATCTGGTTTAGGTCTTCTAAAAATTTCTGGCTGCTTCAACTTTTTCTTGTTTAAACCCTACAATTGTGGGTGAGCGTGGCTGAAAACCATACATCAGCATAAATGGGCTGTACCCTGTAGCCGAATGTTTGGTACTGTTGTAAGCAAACTCTAATATCGAGAGATACTCCTCCCAATTAGTCTGCTTTTTGCTGACGTATGCACGAAGCATATCCTCCAGCACCTGATTTACTCTTACTGTTTGACCATCCCGTCCGTGGATGGTTGGTGGTACTCATGTTAAGCTTAGTATAGAGATGATGGAATACTGCCCTCCAAAAATTTCGATTGAACTTACTGTCCCGGTCGCTGACTATGCCGGAAGGTAGACCGTACAATAAATAGCCCATCTACAAACAACCTCGCTAACTCTGGAGCTCTAACGGTTGTTTTGGTCGGAATAAAGTGAGCCATTTTGGTCAAACGGTCAACTATGACCCATACAGCGTCATTACCCTTTTGGGTTTTAGGCAGGCCTACTATAAAATCCATGGAGATACTCTCCCATTTACCAACTGGTATATCTAAGGGCTGTAACAACCCTCCTGCCTTTTAACACTCTGCTTTATTTACCTGACATTTCTGGCAACTAGTTACATATTGTTGGACGTCCTTTTTCATACTGGGCCAAAAAAATTGCCTACGAAGAAGCTCATAGGTCTTTTGAATGCCTGGGTGACCCGCACTAGGACTGCCATGACACTCATATAGGACCTGCTGCCTATAATTCTCTGAATTGGGGACACAGACTCTATCTCTATAGAGCAAGTACTCATCTTGAATGGAATACTGTTTCCATTTGAATCCTTGAGTCAACTGACCCTCAACCACTGGAGTTTGCTTGGGTAATACAGGCTCAGAGTCCTCAACGTCATCTGACTTATACTAGGACTCATCGTCCTCATCGAAAGCTGCCATATTCTTGGATGACTTGGCACCAGCCCCGAGAACTGGTTCTGGAGTTTGTAACTGTCTGCTCTAGACTGAGATCCAGATAGTAGAGAAGAATGCATCATGATGGCACTTCCCTCTCAAGGACTCGAGTAACTCACTACGAATCTAAGTAAAACTCAGCTCGTTTATCATAGGCATTCTACTAAGTGCATCTGCTACTGTATTGAATTTCCCCCGTCTATATCTGATAGACATATCAAACTCTTGCATTAACTCAGCCCAACGAGCTTTCCGACCTCTAAGCTCAGGCTGATTGCAAAGGTATCTGAGACTTTCATGGTCTGTCAAGACCTCAAAGTTGGTACCATACAAATAATGCCTCCAAGTCTTAAGGGCATGAACTATGGAGAAGAGTTCCTTTTCATCGGCGCTATACCTAGTCTGTGCTGGCTCGAGTTTTTTACTCTCGACGCAACTGGTCGTCCATTCTGAGTTAGTACAAAAAGTCGCTAGCATCTGTTTCGACCACAAATGGCTTTAAAACTGGTGTTGTAGCTAAAACTGTTTTGAGAGCATCAAAGCTCTCCTGTTGTGCGGACTCCCATATGAACTCCTTTCACTTTCCCTTAAGAAGATTTGTCATGGGAACTGCTATCTGAGCATATTCCTTGACAAATCGTCTGTAATATTTCGCCAAACCTAGAAAAAACTGAAGTTCTAAAAGATTCTCGGGTCTCAGCCAACTGAGTATGGCTTTAACCTTACTGGGGTCCATCTTAATCCCATTTGCTGAAAAAATGTGACCCAAATAAGCTACTTCTTCAACGAAGAATTCACACTTAGGTTTCTTAGCATAAAGCTTATGCTTTCTAAGCAGTCAAAACACCTTTCTGAGGTGTTTAAGATGCTCCTTCATCGTTTTACTGTAAACGAGGATGTCATCTAAAAATACGACCACAAACTTACCCAAGTATGGTCTGAGGACACTGTTCATCAAGGTCATAAAGGTAGCTGGAGCATTTGTGAGCCCAAATGGCATCACCATGACGAGTCCTAAAAGTTGTTTTTGGGACATCTTCCGTTTTTATACGGACTTGATGATATCCCGATCTAAGGTCAATTTTACTGAAAAACTTAGCCTCGTCGAGTTGATCAAACAACTCGTCTACCCAAGGCATTGGGTACTTATTCTTAATTGTGACTTTATTGAGGGCTCTGTAATCTACGCAAAGACAAATAGACCCCTCCTTTTTTTCACTAATAGGACTGGTGAGGCCCATGGTGAATTACTGGTCTGAATTTGGCCTTTCCCAAGATAATCTGTTAACTGCCTAGTTGTTTCTTCATCCTCTCTTCGGCTGACCTGATACGGAGGTTTAGAAACAGGTGCTATACCTGGTACTAGGTTTATTACATGATCTACATCTCTACTAGGTGGTAAACCATGCGGTAAATCTTCAGGAAAAACATCTTTAAATTTAGACAATAAAGGTTCTAATTTACTTACTTTCTACTGTAAAGAACTAGAAATAGGAACTTCTGAAATAAACTGAAAGTCACATAAGAATACCTGATGGTCGTTATCTCTGATTAACTAACAGAGCTCTGAACTGCAGACCATAGGACTGTTGGGAACATCATGCTCCCCATGCAACTGGATCTCTCGGTCGTTATGCTGAAAGCTGAGGGTCTTCTCCTGATAATTTTTGTGGAGGGAAGGTCCTAAGCTGTAGAGACAATCTCTCCCGAGAACAATGTCTGTATGATCCAGGTGCATTATCTGAAAGTTTATTTCATCTTGATACCCCTGAATACCAAGATTTAGAATACTTACCATAGTTTCCCAAATTTTTTTGTCTTCACCCTTAGCTAAAGAAACTATGCACCTATGCTGACTAGGTACCTCTAGCAGTCTGAGTTTTCTAACTAGGGTGTAGTTGATGAAATTATGGGTTGCCCCATCATCAACTATGACTCTGACTGACTGGTTACCAACTTTCCCATGCATACATACTAGGTCATGCGGCCCAAAGCTGAAGGGTTTCGCTAGCATTGCAGAAGTTAGTTGGCAACAGTGTTCATGGTCTTCATGAAACACTTTTATCTCGGAAGCTGCCGAGTCACTTGGGAAACTTACGTCTGAACAAGATGAACTTGTTTTTTATCGTTCTTTTCTTTTTTAATGAATGGCCACCTTGGGACACTGTCTGACTGTGTGTCCCTTGCCCATGCACACAAAGCACAAACGTTCTTGTTTGGCTTTCTCAAAATCTTCTAGTTTTAAGGGTTGTATGATCCTCAGACTTTTTGATAGTCATCCATATTTTTTATCTTTAAAATTGTTTCTCGATACAGCGAGATATATTCGATTAAGGATTTGTCCGTTACTGTTTTCTCCCAGGCTTCCCAGGCTCTATCAAGTTCATTTTCTGGTAGAAACTCTCTTAGGAACGCATGACCGGGAAGTCTGCCCAGTCTCCTGGAGGTTTAACCACCACTTATAGGCCATGGGCCCTAGGGAAAGACTGGTCTCAATAGCTTCAAGGGTCTGTTTAAGAGCATGTATGTTTTTCCATTTGCTGAGGAAGGTATGTAAAATGTCTGCATTTCTATCCTTCTCTTCCCCAATAAAAGTAGGAGGCTTTAAGTCTTTAAAGACACTGGGATGAGACCGAATAGGCTCACCCACAACTGATGGAAGTGGAGAAGGGGAACTGAGAAGTGGAAGGAAGGCTTCCTTTCGCAGAGCTCAAAATTAGACCTTTGAGTTTGGCGAACGAGTCATCCACACTGGATTTGAAATTGGCGAAAGCCAGTTTCAATTCATCTACCTCTGTTACCAAGTGGAGATACTGCTCCTTGGTAACCAAATCATCGCGGCGAATTGTTCTTGTTCCTCCACCTCCATGGGTTCTTTCCCCTTACTGAACCTCAGAGATTCTGTTTCTAATTCATCGATGCCTCTTGTCGGGGATTGATCAGGTCCCTGAGAAGTGGTCATTTTTCAAAATAGAAAAAGAGTGTCTGATGTTCCTTCTTTAAAAAAAAGTCAAAAAGACTAATTCGAACTGTACAAAGGAGGGAAAAGAAACTTAGCTCTTTCTGAGGACTGTACTTCCAGAGAGAGTATCAAGAAAAACCCTTTCAGCTCTCTGCAGCTCTGAAGAACCAGAATTCAAGCTTGAATTTGCAAGGGAAAAAATCCGATTTGATAGTGGGCTGCCCTTGCTGTCTGAGTAGCGCCCCTACTGATCCAAAATTTAAGAAATTTGAAGCCAAAAACTTCTGAAAATTTTTGATTTTTGAGGAGGAAACCTCACTATCTGTCTCTCAGATCTGTAGCTCCGAAACAACCAAGTGGAAGGCCGAAAAGATGCAAAACTTCTGATTTTCTTGCTCTCCCCCCCCCCCTCGCTGTCAGGCCAGCAGTTCTTCTGCCCAGAAGAGTTCTGATTTGAGGCCAAAAAAGATTCCGAAACTCAAGATTTCAGGAGGTATCATCAACGCTGCACCTGCTCATCTTTTTCTGACCTGAAAACCGCTCTGATGTCCCGAATTTGCACACAAAAATCAGAGGTGAAGGCTGATTTTGCAGGGATCCCAAACTACTGTCTCAAATCCGCTCAAAGATCAGAAAGTAGCTCTCTGAAATCAGAGATGGATAGCTGATTTTACAGCGACTGACCTGCACTAGGAATCTGACTCAGATTCTATCTAAAAAGCAACTAATTCCGCGGAGATTTACACGGTAGAGAGCTGTCTCTACAGCGCTGGATCTGTCTCTCTAATTTTTGAAAATTAGATGTCCTATACACTCTGATAGATTCCTCTCTTGTTGAAAACTAAGCTCCCCAAGATGGAGATGGCTCTGATACCAGTGTTAGAGGTCTCAACACCACAGTAGGGCAAACACTAACTGATCCACCCAACATTGCCTACTCCCTGATATGGAGCAAGCCCCTCCTAGCCCAATGTGACGGCTGGTAGCATGCATACTGCCAAGAGTCAGCCACGTGGCACTGACGTGGCCGACTGCACGTCGGGACCCAACATGGGGCCCTATCTTGCTGACAGGGTCCCTATGCTGTGCTAGGCCCGCCATGGCTATGGACCATGTCGGGGCACACTACTCACACTGTCTTGCCTTGTTGGTCGTATACGCTGGACACGACCTTGACTGTGGTATCTGACCTCCTGTGTTCTCTAGGGTTCGGCACTGGTTACGTGCTCGTAACACTTACCTTCCACGGAATTCATAGGACACCGATTCAGGATGTGCGTAGTTGTGCTGCAAGCTTCTACCCAAAAGGTGTTTGGCAAACCCCTACTTTTGAGCATTGCCCTGGACATCTCAACAATGGATTTGTTCTTTCGTTCTGCAACTCCGTTTTGCTGTGGTGAATAAGGTGTTGTAGTCTGCCTCTTGATCCCCTGATCTTTGCAAAAATCTATAAATTCTATCGAAAAGTACTCACCGCCTCCATCAAATCTCAAAGTCTTGTGCAACATCCTGTTTGCTTTTCAACTAATGCCTTGAATTCCTTGAACTTAGCAAAAGCATTTGACTTCTTGCTTATGAAATAAATCGAAATACATCTGCTATAGTCATCAATGAAGGGAATAAAGTAATAGCAGCCACTAAAAGATCTAGTCTGCATTGGTCCACATAAATCACTGTGGACAAGATCGAGGATGCCACTGGCTCTTCCAGCTCCACTTTTGAAAAAAGTCTCTATGTTGTTTTCCCAAAATGCAGCCTTCACAGATTTTTCCTTCAAAAGAAATATCAGGCAATCCAATAACTAGATTACCCCCTTTGAGAATCTGTAAACTTTGAGCTAATATGACGAAATCGTTGATGCCAAAGATCACTTCGACTATCAACAATGCTTACCATGGCTTGATCAAAAGATCTCGCATTCAATTTGTAGAGTCGATTTCCGTTGACTCTAGCTCTTGTAGCAATCACTTTCTAGTGATCCTTGATGTCCTTGACAAGACATTTGTTGCTAGCAAACTCAACCTTGAGTTGTTGATCAGCCATCGTCCCAACTGATAGTAGATTGTTGGCCAAGCCAAGTACATATTATACATTGCTTATCCGCTTTATCATCCCGCTGGCTAGTTTCACTGGTACCACTCCAAATCCTTTGACAGGTAACAATTGGCCATCAACTTGTCCAACTTCATCGCCATTGTGGATTTCCTTGAATTCCAAAAATCACTCCTTCCTTGAAGTCATGTGCTTGGACTCTCCACTGTCGATGTACCAGGTATCCTTGGTTTCATCACTTGTCATTAGTGTCGTAATGAACAAGTTTGAACTCTCACCTGCATCATCCTTGCATTGATCATCATCAAATTGATGTTGATCAACATAATTGCCTACCTGCCATTTGCCTTTCCACTGAGCGTTCACGCTCCCAATGACCAGGTTTGTTGCATATCGGCAATTCCCAAGTTTCTTCTGCCTTGGATTGTCGCGTCCTCGACCTTGATGCCAATTGCCTCGATTTGGACCATCATTGGATTGTTCTTGAAATTGTTGGAACGATCCACGATTTGAGTTTCCACCTCTTGATTGGTGTCTTCCATGACCAAATCTGCCACCACGTCCTCTGACTACAAGAGCTTGATCAAATCCCCTGTTGCAATGACTCAAGTTCACTTGACGTTGTTCTTCCTGCAAAAGCAATCCGCCTAATTCTTCAAAGGTTGGAAGATTCTCCTGTGTGGCTATACTAGTCACAAACATCTGATGTGACTCACTCAAGATGTTCAATGTCAATTGCACGATCTCACAATCATGTACTCGCTCTCCAACGACAACTAATTGATCACAGATCTCCTTTACCTTCAATAGGTGATCGGCAATGGTTGCACCATCATCCATTCGTAATGTGTGCAGCGTCTTCAAAAATGGCACTCGAGATGTGTTTGTGGTTTCAAATAATGCCTTGAACGTATCCAACGCCTCTTTCAGTCTTTCTGAATCCGAAATGTAGGGAATAATCGCATCTCTAACTGATAAGTTGATGACATTCTGTGCTTTCCGTTTTCTCTTGTCAAAGGCCTGCTGATCTTCTTCAATTCCTGGCCTTGTCTGTTCACCTATCATGATCTCCCATAGCTCCTTTTCCATCAAAATGTTCTGCAGTTTGAATTTACAAACTGCATAGTTGCCGGCTCCTTCCAATTTGCTTGACTCATTGAGGACGCTTTCGCTTAGAGTTGCCATTACTGCACTTAGATGAGTCCAGATCGCAAAAATGACTACAAAAATGGAAAATTTGTTGCAAAATTGACAAATGACGTCTTTGACCACTTTTCAATCCAAACTATGGATAGAAAGTAATGCCAATTTGAAGTATTTGGCCTTAAAATGACTCAAAACTACCCTTAAGCCTGAAAAAATGGCAATTATTACAAAACTGCCATTTTTGAAAATTTCCTCCGTCGCGCACAGGTCTCCAATTTCAAAGACTTTTATATCAGTGCGTAGGCAATTGCACCGAGATAGCTCCTGTCTCGTCAAATCTGCAAAACAATCGTGTTCTCCATGCTCAAATATCACTCTGTTTTCTGCTTTCCTGCAAAAAACACCAGTGGACAGGGCCCTAAAGTGAAAGGGACAGTCCTCAATTAAAGCCACAAAAATTGGGACCCTTCAGTTCTTTGGTAACTGAACTTGAAACACTTCAATGTTTTAATATTTGAAGTTTAAAGGCCCAACGACTACTGGCCATTGATCTGGATCCAGGATCAGGTGATCACCACCGTCGAAATCTGTTGCTCACAATCTGATGATTTGGAGCACATTGGAGCACTAAAACCGGCTCTTGGAGACACAAGACACCTTTTGACACTAACTGCCTAGTCACGTTGGGCGCGCGAACAGTCTGAGAGAGAGAGAGAGAGAGAGAGAGAGAGAGAGAGAGAGAGAGAGAGAGAGAGAGAGCTATGGCGGCCGTGGAGTGAAATGAGGATTTCTCACAAGACTTGATGCTCCTTGAGCACCCTCAGATCGCGCCCCAGTGAGAGCTGTAACTGCACAAAAGCTCTCTTTTAATGGTGCACACTACTTCGTTTTCTAGCAGAATGGTAGAACTGATAGTTTCAGCTTCTATCATATTGTTCTCACTATATGCTCTATGGCCTTCAACAGCCACCTAATTCAGGTTTGCATATCTAGGGCGTCAGTCTTCAAAGCTTTGCTTCACCAAAAATGCTCTCCTATAGCTTGAGATCAACGGTTTTCTCTCTGAAAACCCTTGCTTGAGAAAACAGCCTACTTTGGGCTTTCTTCCACCAAACACTGTGTTTTTCTTTGCAAGTTTGAGTTCCTCTAAGGTTGACCTGCGTCTCAGCTCTTGACTATAGCTTTCAGCACTCAGAATGATCTGAAACTGATGCAAGTAGAGTTTGTTACTACTTCACACTCTCTCAGTATAGCTTGAGCTGCCAAAATGCTCAAATGTTCACCAAACTGATCCCAGTCAGTTGCTAATGGTTTCCCCACAATATTGCCTCTTTGTTCTTTGAATAAACTCTCTGAAGAGTGTTCAAGGACTTCCTACCATGCTTCAATGCCTGCAATCTACTCAAGAGACTGTTTCTATCAACACTGTAAGTTCTCCTGCTTTCACCTCCTGTGAAAGACTATCTCACCTCAGTACGGAGCCAGTGACAAGCCGAACCCAGTAGTCAGGCACTCAAGATCAGAAGAGCTCTGATACCATGTCAATAATCAGACAAGCAATAGCAATCATTCACCATAAGCAATCACCACGAGGAAGAACAACACACACCATCACTCACATAACTGAAATGTAAAATGAGTACAATAAACCCTGATAGAGAGAGAAAACCTAGGAGTTGATAAACTAGCCTGGAGCTAATCACAGCTGGTAACAGCTTGCAATAGTAAAAGTACCTCGTAAAAACAGTAACAATGGAGTTTATCATTGATTTCTAACACTTTTCACCTTTCTTTGAATTTTGTGCTCTCATCTCATTTCCTATTGTGACAAAATAGCATTCAATTCATCAAAAGTAGGCTTGGTTTCCCATAAAGATAACATCATAACAAAATTCTAATAGGCTAGTGGTAAGCTATTGAGCATAATGGACGCCAAAACTGAATCAGAGACGCTTTCTCCAACTGCTATAAGTTGTCCTCTAAGATCTTTTACCCGTGTATTTTTAGATGCTAAAACTTGTGCCGTCATGTTTACTTGTCTCGGATAATACGGCACCATTTCAACTTGCCATTGTATGACACTCGGGAGTCAATAAAGACTTACAAAGATTTTTGTCGTTTAAAAAAAATCTTTGCCAGTTCCACATAATTCATTGTAAAATTCTTCAATATTTGTTGGTTCCTTAAAAAATCTTTAACGGTTCCAAAACTTTGACAATTCTTCTTAGAAGAACTTGCATGTAATTTCAAACTTGACCCAAAGTTTCTTTGGTCCCAACTTCAAGCCCCCCTTGGAAACCGAGATGCATTCCTTGGACCCAAAAATGACTCATCTTTGATGGTGAAAAATAAAAATCATCAAAATGAATTGTTAGTATTCAGCAACTTCTTTACCCATCCCAAAGACATTTGATCCCATTTTACCAAGTACCCAAGAAGATTTATCCCAAAATTTAAGAGGCCGTATTGAAAGTTGCAGCATTTTCCTTCACTCAATTTTAGGGTGATTCCTGTTAAGGAAGTTGCTGATTTTGCAACTTCTTTACCCATCCCTTACGGCCCAAAAATGACTTTTTGTCCTTGATGGTAAACAATCAAAATTGTGAACATGAATGGTTAGTATTCAGTAACAGGGATCCCATAAAGCAACTATCTTCAGGAGCTCAGTCAATAGTGTGGCATGACTTCTACAGGAAAACATCATAATGACTCCAAAAGTTGCAGTTTTCCAGCAACATGGAATGGAAAACTCTTGTGAATTTACGAAACTTTAACATTAAACATGAATGTGGAAAGATCTTAACAGGTGCAAAAATATGAGCGTACCTGCAACCGGAAGTCCAGATCGTCAGAGGACCATTGAATTGGGGTAGCACTCTGCGCTACATCCAAACCAGCAATAGATACCTGGCACAAGCCAGTGTTAAGCAATAAAGTGCAAGCAGCTAAACCACATAAAATAATTAAGTTGGAAGTCAGGCACACATCCAATATTAACCATACATGTTCAACTTTTAGAAGTATACATATCTGCCAACAATACAAATAATACCCGTACCCCTCCAATATTTGCCGCTTTGCTGGGTACAACAAAAATTTTTGCTTTACGAAGTACATCTACTGCTTGGGCTGTGCATGGCATGTCAGATCCTACCAAAACAAAAGCTTACGTCATTGATACAACGGTTAAAGTTCAACATTAGGCTACCAAACACCAGTCTCTTTCCTATCTTCCAGCAAGAATGTAATTGTCAAGGTTGTTAAGGCAAGGCATGACAACCAAATGTATCCATTGATAATAGATAAATCCAAATATTATACCTTCCACAATAATTTGGCATCCACCGTTGATGAGGGCAAGAGCATCAGCATGGTTGAGCTCATTATGTATTGCACAAGGAAATGCAATGTCACACTTCTCATTCCATGGTTTAGCATCTTCACAGTATCTCGCCCTTGGATACTTTTTGGTGTACTCCCTACAAAATGAGGTAAAGAACACATCAATGTCTAAATTCTAGCTTACAAAATGCAAAAGATCCACAATTGTTCTATTTGCCCACTGCACAAGCATATAGCAATGTTGCATCCACCCTATACCTGAGACTTTTTTGTTGGCCTTTGATTTCCTTAAGAAGACCAAACTTCATGCCGTCAAAACCCTCTTCATCATAGATGTAACCTTTTGAATCTGGAAAGTGAAGATTGTCGTCAGAACTCAACAAATAGTTCAGCTGTATCAGGACCAAGAAGGGGATGCATTTGCCACTGGGCAACACATATGGCAGCGATGCTTTAAGTACATGTCACCTGAAATAGTTACAGGGATTGCTCCAAATAATAGCAGTTTTTCGAGAGCGTTCATGGCAACCTTCCCAGATCCGCTAACGACACACCTTAAAATACCCAAGACAATTCACCATATAGGTTGTTAATGAAAGATACAAAGACTAGAGGCACTATCATCAGTCGCTACAAAAACGATAACCCCTATTAGCTTCAAAAACCTTGAGAACAATCATATCTTACAATATGTAATGTTCTAGCTTTTAGATCAACTCTTTAACCGAGAGCTGCTAGATGTAAATGAAGACGTATGCAACACCGTATCTTCTCCTACAAGCATGAAGGTCAGAAGGGAACCTCAAGCCTCTTAGCTCCTTGTTGGAGTCTGCCAAGATAACACTAGCCAAATGAACCTGCCAAGCAGGAAAATGACTATACGGCAACTGCAGTATTGCAAATTTCAAAGGCATAAAAAGTGTTGCATGAACATACCAATCAAAAAGCTTATGCCTCGGTGTGCGATATATAGCTTAAGCCCAGCCGGCCAGAGAACTTTAGAGTATAAAATTATTATGACCTAAGGAATGATACTAAATGAAAATGGCACAGATTTAAACTATACGACTGAATATTCATGACTGAACCAGTCAATTTTAACCAAGCGCACACTGAATAATCAACAAAAAGTAGAAAACAGAAAAGCAAGCAAGTGCTACGGCAAAGTAATACCAGGCCATATCCAACTGCTGAAATTTGTGAGCTCGAACCTGTCCAACAGGTGCTTCCCCCTGTGAAGGAAACCTGCGCACAAATAACGCCCACCTTGCTTTTTCATTATACTTGCATTCAGAAATCATCCAAGAGGAAAATCTGGCTTGCATGAAGTGTATAATTCTCACAGGAATATTACAGAAATGGAAAGATCAACTCATCCTAGAGACCTTAAGTTGTTCAATCACCTTCATAGTTGCAATAGTAAATAATTCTGAAACAGATTATCTTACATCAAAATGATTTGTAAATCGCCGATAATGACCAAAAAGGTAGCCTAACTCCCTTGAACCTACACCCATGTCACCAGTAGGAATGTCCTATTGATAATATGACAACAATAAGTCAATTGAGGTAATATCTTGATTCATAATTTCAAGTGAATTGATATGAGTTATAGGAACTAGCATCGACAATTAAGCTCACCCACGGAGAGGGAAATCAAGTCCAAGTAGCATAAGAAGATGCTTAAGGTCAAATACTTTTAAACAAATGAAAATCTCAAGAGCAATAAAAAGCACATGGGCTTTCAGATTCAAGTACCATATGAAGATGTTCAAGGTCAAATATTTTTAGACAATTAAAGAGTTCCAAGTGCAAAAAACAACACATGTTAAGTGTGTTTTAGAAAAGCTTTGCAGATTTGTAATGCAAATGCTGTCCACTATCTGATACTACCATGTTTTTGTGCTAGAGTAATAGAAGCTGCACTCTGTACCTGGTTGGGACCAATGTAACGATAGAGCTCTTCCATAAAACTCTGACAAAAGCGTAGGACCTGCAACTAAATTTCTTGTAAATATGGAAGATGTGCATCATAATGCCTACTAGCCTATACCTTAAGTGAAAACTTAGCAACCAAAGTCAGCACACTTGCATTTTCTAACCTCACTATCTGATTTTCCCCTTGGATCAAAATCGCTTCCACCTTTTGCACCACCTATACTCAGAATGGTCAGTGCATTCTTCAGGGTCTGCAAGATTTCCATAAGGGAAACGTAAAAAGGAAAATTCTATACAAACCTACAAAATCATGTTTATAAATAAGGAACATATCTAGAAAGAAGAATCCAACATCGAAATTTGAATGACAATAGATTCTCAAGTGAAAAACCAACATAAAAAAATAACATATCACCTGTTCAAGAGCCAAGAACTTCATAGTACTGAGGTTAATAGATGGATGAAAACAAAGACCCCCCTTGTAGTGACCAAGAGCTTGATTGAACTGTAAACGAAATCCTCTACTGATATGGGTCTCACCCTTGTCATCCGACCATGGAACTCTAAATTGGATAATGCGTTCTGGTTCCAACATGCGTTCTAGCACGTGTATATACCTGGTACAAACAAAAACTTGGGAGGAAATAAGGTTCTAAATTTTTGTTCTAGATATAAAACACTTTACTATGGAGCGGATGAACTTTCTTCACTTGAAATAAGTCTTCAATGAACCATATAAAAATGGAGTAAAAAACAGTAAATTGTATGAAAGAAAATTCTGAGGAGCTGAGATAGTGGTATACCACATTTCAAATTCCCAATTACATCCTTAGAATATATAGAACGTGCACATGTAAAGAAACAGAAAAATGACTCACCTCCCAACCTACTTCACAAGGATAATACTACCATCCACACTAGAAGCATCTCTTGGGTCCACAAGTAGATTTAACTATGAACAATGCAAAAAAATGTGCAAGCAGCACACATAGTAGGCTCTATCTCAGAACCAATCTTAGAACTGCATAGCTAAAGAGAGTCAAGTTAACCATTAAAACTATGAGACTGTTTCCAGCCGGCAGATCCACAAAGTCATGTCATGTCAATTATTACAAGCAACTCATATGCCGACCTTGC
This sequence comes from Diphasiastrum complanatum, assembly GCA_029204225.1. Taxonomy (NCBI): domain Eukaryota; kingdom Viridiplantae; phylum Streptophyta; class Lycopodiopsida; order Lycopodiales; family Lycopodiaceae; genus Diphasiastrum; species Diphasiastrum complanatum. The sequence goes on along the minus strand of CM055094.1, from coordinate 64,119,793 downwards.
AAGAAAGTCTTTGGTCGCTTCTTATATACATCGGGATCGCTTGTTGAACATATGAACTATCGAGTCCCTTCAGAAAATATGTCCCAAGGAAGCATTAAGGATATTGTTTCTTCCATCGACCCAGACTTATCCCAAGTGTGGTCAAATCAGCATGAAATGTAGCATATAACTGTACTGCTAACAAAAGTCCTAATCAATATGCAACTTTAATCAGTTTCTTAATGATTCCATAGGTTTGACTATCTTGGAGATAGCTTGAGGTCGCAAAAGCAATCTAAAAGCAACCTTAAAACAATCACCTAATTGATGTCTCTATATAAGGTAAAAGCACCCAGCACCTATTTATAGCATAATTTGTGCTCCAAATCAGGCACTAGAATCTCGAACTTGAGTCTAACTAAAGTCTAACTTCACTTTACTAAATATAGGTAAAGGCCCCTAGAATTAGCACGTAGGCATGTCCCAATAATTCTATTTAATCCTAGATGACAACATTAGGGTAACAATGTGAACATTAACTCTAACATTCCCCCTTAATGTTTACATTGTTAATAACAAGAACTATGCATGGGACAAGTATGCATGTCCCATGTAATGAAGATCCTCAATTCTGAGGTAGAAACCACGATCACCTCTAATCTCAATGTCTTCATTTCTCGATATAGAACTTCCTTCGTATGATGATGTAGAATTCCTTCGTATGTCGATCCTTTTCATATGAACCTGCTTCCAATGACTTCTCAATGTCTTGCTTTTATCTTCGTGTCCCTTTAGTGCATATGTATGACCACCATGAGTGCAACATATCACCATCCAATTGTTAGAAGTAATAAATGATAATGATAGTTTCTCATGGGTTACTTTGACCCAAAAGGTCGAGACTTGTGTAACCATGGGTTAGGTTTATTATTTAGACCATGTTAAGTCAATTTTAGTTGAGTTGGACCCAATTTTGGTCCAGTAGTAATTCGTGGGTCCAAGTAAAGTCTAATTATGTTAAGGGACCCTATCTTGACTTTTGGGGGTGCCCTATAATTAGTAGTGGGTCTTGGAAGGTTCTAGAACTTAGAGTTTGGACGAGTCTAGGCCCTTGGAAGGCCTATTTATATGTACTCTTTGTTCATTTGTAATTCATTCCCTTTCAAGCATTGCTACTACTTTCTCTCTCCTTGAGGACGCCTAACCCTCTCCCTCTTCTTCTTCTTCCTCTTTTTCTTCTTCTTGTATATGGAGATTGAATGTTAGAAGGATCTTGGCACTTTGATTTCCTACATGGTATCAGAGCCATGGATCTTCTATGCTTGATTTAGGGCGCCCTATCAAAAGAGATCGGCTTCACTTAGGGATCACAAAAATTCAGCACCTTTGCTGATTTTTTGGAGTGAAGATCCATTTTTTGACTCTTTTCTGTTTTGCAGGAGGGCGCCACACATCAAAGAAGATAACAGGATTTTGGGCGCCCAAAAATCAGGTTGTTCTTGGCTGACTTTTTCCAGGTTGCAGGAAGGCGCCATTAATTATCTTCTTCGGGGCTTCTTTTAGGTCGCCCACATCCGTGTAGGTTTATCCTACTTCCGTTGGTCCGCTACTGCCCTATTTTTCAGATTTGCTCCTTTGCAGGAGGGCGCCCATCTACAAGCAATTTCTATTCTTCTGATTTGGCTGAAAGCACCCTTGCTGATTTTACAAAGTGAAGATCCGCTTCTTTTTGCTTGTTTCCAGGCGTGGAAGAAGGCGCTAATTTTTTGGTGATGATCCAATCACATTCCGAGGCTGAAAATTGGACAGCATATTACCATTTGTAGGGTGTTGCAACAGCCCTATCCGTGTGTGTATTGTTCACACTTTTTGGCAAGAAAGAAGGGTTCCAAAAAAAGCTTTGTTGGAGGCTAACCTGATTCTTTGCTTGCTGGTTTTTGAGTTTGTAATGCAATTTCAGGCTGAAATTTTCAGCACACAAGGCTTGTAGGAGGGTGAGTTCCTACATCCATCTAATGTGTGGTTTCGACACATTCCGGTGCTGATTTTAAAGTATTCTCAAAGAGAAGAGAGAGATGGTTAGATGACCCTCTTGTAGAAACTTGTGGACAGCCAATATGAACAGTAGATTGCTTAACAAAAGTGTGTCTCATACAAATGAATGGCTACATATAAGTAGTCCAAGATGGCTATCTACCTTCATGACTGTTGGCTGTCCAATAACTTGACTAATGGCTATCTAGCTACCATAAGTTACATAAAATAATTAAGTACCCCAAATAACAAGTTAGGTACTGAATTCACATGTATAGGCCCCTAGTGGACCACGAGTCCCTACAAGTTAGTTTCATACTAACTTGGGCCTAAAATATAAATGACCATGGTTACACAGATCTCGACCTTTTGGGTCATAGTAACCTATAGCTTCTACATCATTTACATTTATTATTCTAACACCCTCCTTAAATGAAAATGACATGTAGAAATGACATGTATTCACTAAGTAAGAAAATCAGCATGTTGCTTTAAATTTAAAGCTTCACAAAGAGCTTTAATTCGAACTCTAGGCAATGCCTTAGTGAACACATCTGCAATATTATCCTTCGTGGGACAATATTCAAGCGTGATGTCGCCATTATGAAGCTTCTCCCGAACAAAGTGATAGTGGATCTCGATATGCTTTGTTCTTGCATGAAATACTGGATTTCGTGCAATGGCAATAGCACTTTGACTATCCGTAAATAGGAGAGTAGCTGAGGGCTGGCCATGCTTCATATCGACAAGTAATTGTCTCAGCCATATACACTCCATAGTGGCTGAAAAAAAAAAGCTCTATATTCTGCTTCACTTGAGGATGTAGCAACGGTGGGCTGCTTCTTGCTTAACCAAGAAACTGCAGAATTTCCAATGAAAAATCAATGACCACTAGTAGAGCGTCTAGTGTCTTGATCTCCACCCTAATCCGAGTCACAAAAACCAGCCAAACATGCATCATCACTAGAAGGATAAAATAGACCAAGTGTTTTACTTCCTTGAAGATATCGAAGGATCCTCTTCAATGCTTTCCAATGTGATGTCAACGGAGCATGCATGAATTGACTCATGAGGGAAACACTATAAGATATGTCCGGTCTTGAGTTGCATAAGTAAATATGACTTCCAACCGCTTGACAATATAGTGTAGCATCAAATGGTTCACCACCACTTTGATTACTTAACTTCAGGCCCGTCTCAATTGGTGTAGCAACCGGCTTGCAATCTTCTATTTTGAAACGCTTCAAAATCTGCTTAATGTACCGCTGTTGGGTAATGAAGATTCCAGCCTTTCCTTGCAAAAACTCAAGACCAGCAATTGGCCTAAATCTGATGTATCATAAACTGAAGCAAGATCAGATTTTAAGGCTGCAATATATTGTTCATTACTACCTGTAATGATAATATCATCAACATATAGCAAAATGATGATGATAAACTCAAATATATGCATGACATAAAGTGTAGATTCACTAGGACTGTTAGAAAACCCACGATCACAAAAGTATGTGTATCTTTTGATACCACATCCTTGGGGTTTGTTTTAGTCCATAGAGAGCCTTCTTGAGAAGACACACTTTGTCTTCTAGACCTGCAACCAAAAAACCAGCAGGTTGCTGAAGGTAAACTTCCTCATTAAGATCACCATTGAGGAAGGTTGTCTTTATGTCAAGTTGGTGCATACGCCAACCATGATGGGCAGCCAAAGCAGTGACTATCCTTATGGTAGTTATTCGTGCGGTAGGTGCAAAAGTTTCCTCATAATCAATGCCCTCCTTTTGCGCATAACCTTTGGCAACAAGTCTTGCCTTGTACCTTTCAACAGTACCATCGGACTTGTACTTGATCTTATAAACCCATTTACAACCAATTGCTTTCTTTTCATGTGGAAGATCAACAAGAACCCATGTTTGGTTCTTTATGAGTGAGTCATACTTCTCTTTCATCGCGTCCTCCCAACATTTTACTCCTCTGGCCTGTCATAAAAAACAGGTTCTATTGCACTATCCTCAATAGATGTAAGAGCAAAATCAAAAAAATCAGCAAATTCTACTGAATTAGATAAGGCACGAGTCTTCCCTTCATAGAAGTGGTTTACTTTGTTGTCCTGCAAAGTTCGCAACAGCCATTTAGGGAGTAGTTTAGGCTGTCCAACAGCCTTCCTTCGATCAACACTTTGCTGTCCAAAGTGATCTGAACTGTCAACAATTTGATGTCCAAAGTGCTCTAAAATTGGACTATGTTGTCCAAAGTTTTCAACAGGCCGTTCCTCTTCATAAATCTGCTCCTCTTGATGAATTATGGGCTGTTCGCTTGAAGAACCAGTGGGCTGTCCATTAGCGGATGATGGCAGTCCCTCCTCTTCAACATTAGATGGTGATACCAAATCTAGAAACACTTCAACATAGTCATCTTGGGGGATGTCCCCTTTCATGACATGAATGGGCACAAGATCATAGGAGTTCTTCTCATCAAAATAAACATCATGACTCATTATGATTTTGTTAGTATCCACATTAAACAATCTATAGCCTTTACTTTCACTACTATAGCCCATAAAAATGCATTTTACTCCTTTATCATCTAGTTTGGATCTTAGCTTATCGGGAATAAACGCATAAGCCCTGCAACCAAAAGTGCGAAAGTGAGAAACCGATGGCTTCTTACCATACCAAACTTCATAAGGAGTCAAAATCTTCAAGGCTTTAGTCGGACACCGATTACTAATGTATGCCGCCGTAATAACCGCTTCAGCCCAAAACTTGTGGGGAACGCCCTTTGACTTAAGCATGCAACGAGCCATCTCCATGATTGTACGATTTTTCCTCTCGGCAACACCATTTTGTTGCGGTGTGTAAGGTGTAGTCATTTGATGTAGAATGCCGTTGCTTTGAAGAAACGTGCCGAACGTACTTTTAATGTATTCCCCTCCTCGGTCGGTACGTAGTATCTTCAAAGTATTCCCAAATTGATTTTCTATCATAGCTAGAAAATCTTTGAAGCGTTGAAAAACTTCAGATTTTGCCTTCATAGGAAAAATCTATGTAAACCTTGAAAAATCATCAATAAAAGTAACGTAATACTTGCATTTACCAATGGATTCGGTCCTCATTGGACCACATACATCACTATGAATTAAGGCAAACTTATCACCAACTTTGATAGTCCCATCAATAGGAAAAGGCTTCCGTTGAAACTTACCAAGTATGCATCCTTCGCATACATGTCCTTCGGGATGCTCCATATTTGGAATGCCTTCCACCACGTTGAATTTCTTCAACATATTCAAACTTCCAAAATTGAGGTGCTCGTACCTCGCATGCCATAGTTTAGCCAACTCCAATGCATGTGAATTAGTAGCAACAAGACCAAACGATGTCAAAGCTTTAGGTTCATAAATATCCAACAAAAACAAACCTCCTCGCAATGTTCCCGAAGCAACCAATTAAAAGTGATCTCTTTGGGTCTTTTATCAGACATTTCTTCTTTAAATTCTACAATCAATCCTTGATTCATGATTGTAGAGACCGAAATGAGATTTTTCTTAATCTTAGGAACATAAAGTACATTTTGAATGTACTTTTCTTCTCCATTGGGAAGAATGAGGGGTATAGATCCAATGCCTTCAATTGGATAGGTGTATGATATATATATATATATATATATATATATATATATATATATATATCATAGGTCCCGCGGTACTGGGTACCGCGGATCCCGGTACCGCGGGACCATACTGGTACCGCGGTACCATGATGGTACCGCGGTACCACAATATAATAATATATTTATTATTTAATATTTTTTTTAATTTTTTTTTACCTAAACCTACCCGCCCCCCTCGCATTTCCTCTGAAATTTTTTTGAGCCCTCTCCGCCCTGCCATCGCTGCTGGTTTTTCTTGCCTGCCTTTGATTCCTTGCGTCGCCCATCGCCCACGCAACGCCCTGCCTTGCATCTGATTTCCTTTGCCCTGCATTCGCCCATTTTCAGCGTCTCTCCAACAGTGAACCCTGCTGTTTTTTTTCCAGCAATCCATCCCTCATTTCATCTGCAATGGTGCAATCCGACCTTTCCGGTCTGTGGGACGAGGTAGACATTGTCAGGCGGGTTGCCGACAAGGCCAACAAGACCGGTCAGAAGATCGTGCGCTGCCGATACTGTCTCGTCGAGTTTGCTGCATCCCTCACTCGCCTTAAAGGCCATCTGCTCGGTGCACGCGCCAAAAATGGTGCCACCTTGAATGCTGCCCCTTGTGGCAGCATGACCGTCCCCGACAGGCAGCGACTACTGGACACCTACGGGCCGCGGCTCGTGGCAGGGGAGAACACCATTTCGGAGGGCGTTCTCCGATTTTGCACCGCTCCTTATGTGACTAACCCAGAGTTGCTGCCTGCTTGGCTGGCACGCACGAGGAGAGGGAGTGCATCCTCCTCTGGTCCCTTTGCCCCTCAGACAGCTCTGCCTCATGCACCCCCATCTGCTCAGATTCCGGTGGATCCCGTCCCATCGCGTCCGACAGTTGCCACTGCGGTTCCACCACCACCCACTGTTGCTCGCACTCCACCAGTCTACGACTTTCTCATGGACTCTCCGCCACCCGAGCAGGCCCAGGATGGTACTGGGCGGGCCTTCGAGGATGTGGAAGAGATCCCTTCTTCCTTCCCTTCCCATCCGGATGACCTCCTCAGCCAGCAGTTTTCGTACCCCATGCCAGATGTTGCCCCTCCACCAGTGCACCCCACCTATGCTGCTGCACCCATCCCTGCCAGTGCATCCCACTCTCCCCATTCCACGTCTACAGCCGATGCATCCACCAGCGCCCAGCCTGTCGCGTCATCGTCCATTCCCGTCACGGTTGGTGCACCGTGCTGGAGGTCCACCACCCGTCGTCCACCAGGGAGAGCCCTCGTGCAGCAGACCATTCGCGCGCGCATCAGCCGCACATGGACAGAGAGGCCACACAGGCCGTGGCCAGTCTGGTTTACGAGCTGAACCTGCCCTTTGCCATCACCGACTCTGAGCCCTTCAGAAGGGCCTTCCGCCTTGCACAGTCTGTCAGCCCTAGCTGGAGAGTCCCTAGTTCAGAGGTTGTCCGCACACACATGCTGAGGGATAGGGTCGAGTCCTTGTCTAGAGAGATGGAGCCTCTGCGTCGGCACTGGGCCACTTACGGTTGCAGCATCATGTCCGATGGCTGGACTGATGTCAGGAGGAGGCCGATCCTCAACATACTGGTCTCCAGCTGCATGGGCACACAGTTTTTGAGGGCAGTGGATTGCAGCAGGGGGGGGAGAGTCATATCTGCAGAGTTCATGTTTGATGTCATCAGGTCTTCCATCCTAGCCGTAGGCCCACAGCATGTCGTCACGGTGGTGACGGACAATGCCACGAACTGCATTCAGATGGGTGTACTGCTAGAGGCCGAGTTCCCTCATATTGTTCATACCCCCTGTGCAGCCCACGGCATAGACCTTTTGATGGGGGACATTGGAGCACTTCCCTGGGTTAGAGCCATCGTCCGGGAGGCCCTCTTCCTGGTGACTTTTGTCACCAGAAAGAGGCGTGTTCTTGCCATGTTTCGGGTGTTTAGCCATCTGGACCTCCGTAAGCCAGCCCCCACGCGCTTTGCATTCGACTTGGTGGTCATCGACCGTTTGATCAGGTGCAGGGCCCAGCTTCTACAGATGGTTGCCAGTGATCTTTGGGGTGCCAGTACATTTCCGCACACTGAGGATGGGGAGCACTTTTCTTCCACGGTGAGGGGAGACCAGTTCTGGAGGGATGCACAGACATTGTCAGGACTGCTTCGACCACTCTACATTGTGCTCCGCATGGCTGACAGCGAGGGGTCGACACTTGGACTGGTGTATGAGCTCATGGACCGGATTGGACAGTTCCTGCAGCTGCCCATCTTGCAGCCAGAGAGGTAAGCGGTACAGTGTTGCAATTGACCTTTATCTTTTCAGTACTTGCTAGTTTGTTTTTCTGTCAATGTTAAGCTTTTTCGTAATGCCCTAAACCACATGCCCCTCACCTGCAGGATGACAGAGCTGAAGTTCATATGGGAGACGCGATGGAACTACTTCCACAGGAGTATCCACAGCGTTGCACACATGCTGCATCCCCTCTTCCTCTCTCCGACACAGATCGCAGACAGGGAGCTCGAGGCCGATTGGCTTCAGTACATTCACAGGGTGGGTCCACACATAGGTTTGGATCCTATCAGGCTCATGGAGGAGCTCGCTGCATTTCGTTTCGGCATGGGCACATTCGGCCACCCGGCTGCCCAGGATCCAGAGAGGAGGCAGCTACCCATTACCTGGTGGACCATGTTCGGTAGCACATACCCATCTATACAGCGTCTTGCACTGCGTGTCCTTTCTCAGGTATGCATCTCATTTTATCCTCCATTTTTTGTGTTTCGTTGAAGTTTCACCTTTGCCACAATGTGCTGAAGTATTTCAATGCACGCACCACAGGACTGTGCTGCCTCTGTGTGTGAGCGTAATTGGATCACATGGGCACTGATTCACACGAGGAGAAGAAACCGGTTGTCAGTGAGTCAGTTGGAGCGGTTGGTGTTCTGTAGCACCAACGCACGTCTCGCCAGGAGGCTTCCGACCATTACGAGCGCATTGCAGGTGATAAGCTAATCTTTCATAGCATGTTGGTTGACTCCTGGTATGTTGATTTCATTTCTTGAAAAAGTTGTCTCTCTGACATGCAAATTTTAAACCTTGCAGACGAAGATATCTGATTTGGAGCGCCAGGTTGACTTGCCTACGGACAGCACCCATCCCATGCCTGCAGATGACCTGGGCACACAGTTGATGGCAGAGAGAGAGAGGGAGCTTGCCGAGATGAGAGAGAGAGAGCTTGGGCTTGAGCACAGAGAGCCCCCATTGTCTGAGGCAGATGAGCCAGTGTCAGAGGATGAGCATGATGAGGATGAGCCCATTCGGGTTGTGTTTGCCAGACCAGAGAGGGATGAGGCAGATTATACAGGTGCAGGGCACACGCCACGGGCAGGGGTCACAGGTGCATCACGTGGCAGAGGTGGGACACATGGCACAGGTTATACCGGCAGACAGGCAGGGCACACAGGGGGGGGCAGTGGCATACCTACCTATGTCGACATGATGGAGGAGGCTCTTGATAGAGGGCAGAGTGGTTTAGATGCTGGTCCCGCAGATGTTTGGATGCGTGCAGCACAGAGTCATGGCCGTTACTACGACAGCACACCAGAGGAGGCACCTGATGACTTTCATTGCACAGATTGGGAGGCCATGCAGGGTCTACAGGGTGCACATGATGAGGCACGGGATGAGGCTTGGGTTGATTCAGGGGTTGGTGCACAGGATGATTCAGAGGTCGGTGCACAGGATGATTTAGAGGCTGGTGCACAGAATGAGTCCCAGAGCCCAGAGCATTTGTATTCGGATGCCCAGCTGGCCGACTTGGTTGCCACATTGGATTCAGAGGCCTTGCAGATGCCGAGTGTCAGGGCGCCCCCATCATCTCTTGCCAGCATGCCACACACAGAGTCCCAGCCAGAGCAGCCGCATGAGGTGCCTACAGTTCCTCCAGCTCCTCAGAGGGTGTATGTGCGTCGCACAGCTCCTCCAGTGCCACCGATGCCATTTAGGCCTGCATCCCCTCCATCGCCGTCCACTTCTGCAGCACCAGGTCTCCATGGCAGGCCACCATCTGTGCCCAAGTTTTCTCTTGCAGCGCCCACATCCACAGTGTCTCCTCCAGTGGCAGCACCCACGTCACATCCTCCTCCTTTGGCAGCACCCAGGATGTACCAGTACCGGCCACCACAGCGCCCCTTTCAGTACATATCGCCACTGTACTCGCCTCCTGCACAGCCAGTTCCTCCACCTGCAGCAGCCCCACGGGCACACACTCCACGAGCTCATCCTCCTCGCTCAGTTGCACAGGGAGTTCCCTCTTTTGCTTCCCTATCCCAGCCGGCCTCAGCTTGGGCCCAGCCTAGCCAGCCAGGTGATTTGCATGGGGGTGACGAGGCATTGACAGCTCCTCTTGTCCGCAAGAGACCAGGCAGGCCCAAGCGTGCACCGAACAAGAAAGGCAAGGCACAGAAACTGCCAGGGAGGAGAGGACGACCACGCAGGGCTCCAGGTACAGGTAGAGGTGCAGTATCACAGCCAGTTGGAGCAGGTGTTGTTGGTTTGGCCTGCTTGGGGGCTGATGCGGAGGCTGATTGGGAGGATGAGGATGACGAGTCTTCCCCCTCGGATACACAGCCCATGCCAGTTCCAGACAGGCAGAGATATCGGCTGCGAGAGTCAGCTCGGGGCCCTGAGTTGTCTCCAGAGCATTCGTCTGAGTCAGAGCCAGAGCATTGATTGTGGCTCTATTGTTTTAGTTTCAGTAGTTTGTCTCTAGCAGTCGGTCTACCATTGTACTCAGATGATTTTTCACATTATATACAGTGTTTGGCCTACATTATTTGCTGCACATTGTGCGTATGTCGCTCTGTACATGTGATGCTTTATTTTATGTTGAAGAATTCTATGTGCGTGTGTGAATCCTATTTTCATTTAATTTCGTTTGAAGTGAATGCTAGCTTCACATAGATGCACCTACATCATGAGCACAGCAATCACCCCTACACCCCAAACGACATTGAATAAACACATGTAATACATCTGCATTTAAAAAAATTACAAACATTGCATCTTACATGACCAAGCTCGCGTTGCACAAAAAACAACTATGTATATATTCAACCGTTGTATCAGGATAACATCACATATACTGTCATTTTTTTAAGCAGCCATCTAGTTATTTGCTGCACCATAAACTGCCGAAAACTACATAGCAACAGTCCGCCACATACGGGTGGACCTCATCTATTCTAAACATCCCTCACTGATCCTCCACCGACTCCTCGCCCTCGTCTGGTGCATTGTTTTGTCGCTCTCGCTCTGCCTCCCGGTTAGCCCGAGCTGCCTCCTGGTTAGCCCGACGTCTGGCCGCCCTTTCCCTGACCATGATGAGCTGCCGTCGTGTGAAATTCATTCCGATCTGCTCATCCAGATCCAGCTCGACAGCGGGGACAGAATCCACAGCGGGGGCGGGTGGCTCCGGTTCCGGATTTCTCTGTCGAGTCTGTCGCAGCATCTCTCGGATATCTGCCTCTTGCTTCCGATGCCTCTCGTTGTGCCTTCGGATATCTTCCTCAAGCTTTCTCCTGGCTTCGCCCTCGGGCTTCGGTGGTATTCGCTCAGCCATCTCGATCGACCTTCTCCTCACAGCACCCTGATCCTTGAACACCCTCTCACAGCACCCTGGCTCTCAAACAGCCTCTCACAGCCTGTCACCGGCTCTCGCTTGCTCTCTCACTGTCTATCACTAGCCCTCTCACAGCCTCTGAAAATGCCGACCACAATGGCATTGTGAGTGCCTATTTATCCCCACAGCCTGATCGGCCATGTGGATCCCCATCATCCCTCCATGTGCCTCCGTACCCGCCCCCATGTGATGCTCCCCCCTGTGTTGGTCTCCCATTGGGCCCATGGTCTGCTCACCCACAATGCCCATGTGCCTCTGTACTTGCCCCCATGTGATGCTACCCCCCTGTGTTGGTCTCCCATTGGCCCCTCGGTCTGCTCACTCGCAGTGCCCATGTGCCATTGCAACGGTCCCCTGCATCATGTACTGTACCCTCTTTTTTTACACCCAGAACCCCCTCTTTTTACTTTTTTTTGTCCTTTTTTGGTAGTTAATATGCAAAAAAAAATTACTAAAAATATGTTAAAAAATAAAAAAAAATATTAAAAATGGTACCGCCCTGGTACCGCGGATCCCAGGGCGGTACCGTACCGGCGGTACCACTGATATGGTACCGGCGGTACCATACCAGCGGTACCAGAGGGTACTATGATATATATATAGTTGCACTGCGTTTCTGGAACGCGTTTTGGAAATTTTTGAAAAAATTCCAGAAACGTTTTTTTTTTTTTTTTTTTTTTGGGTTTTTTTTTTGGGCAATATGGGTATCAGATGAAAGCTCTAATTAAGAGCATAATTACTGTGTAATTTGCCGACTGTTTCGGGTGCAAGATGGTCCAGTTCAAGTGCATTAATCCATGTTGGATTCTGTGAAGGATAAAAATTCAAAACTAACCTCTAGCATGTCTGTTACGGTCACAGATGGTCCCAATAAGTGTGTTTTTGCTCAGGGAGTGGAAGGCCAAGTCATGAAGAGGCCTTACCGTCGGGGCCGGGGTCTACCGGCAGCCCCCGTTGCCCCCCAAACCCCCCACCGGGGGGCTATCGCCCCCCCGAACCCCTTGAGCATTTATTGAAAACCAGAGCAAATAACAACCAAATAGCTATTGAAGATAAGATCTGTTTGTGCCCCATCTACTGCACTTCTGAGAGGCAAAACGCTCGTTTGACCATTGATCCCCTAAAAAAAATTTAGCCATAAGCTATTTTTCCAAGAAATTTTTTTTTTTTTTTTTTTTTTTTGCGATTCTGGTAGGAGAAACGCGTTTCTCAGAAATGCGGTCTCCGAAACGTCTCCTCCCAGAAACGCGATTCTGTGCAACTATGATATATATATATATATCATAGGTCCCGCGGTACCAAGTACCGCGGTACCACAATATAAATATTATAAAATATTTAATATTTTTTTAATTTTTTTTTGACCTAAACACCTACCCTTCCCTCTCGCGTTTCCTCTGACAGGTTATACCGGGAGACAGGCAGGGCACACAAGGGGCCAGTGGCATACCTACCTATGTCGACATGATGGAGGAGGCTCCCCCTTTGGCAGCACCCAGGATGTACCAGTACCGGCCACCACAGCGCCCTTTCAATACATATCGCCGCCGTACTCGCCTCCCGCACAGCCAGTTCCTCCACCTGCAGCAGCCCCACGAGCACACACTCCACGAGCTCATCCTCCTCGCTCAGGTGCACAGGGAGTTCCCTCTTTTGCTTCCCTATCCCAGCCGGCCACAGCTTGGGCCCAACCTAGCCAGCCAGGTGATTTGCATGGGGGTGATGAGGCATTGACAGCTCCTCTTGTCCGCAAGAGACCAAAAAGGCCCAAGGGTGCACCGAACAAGAAAGGCAAGGCACAGAAACTGCCAGGGAAGAGAGGGCTCCAGGTACAGCTAGAGGTGCAAGATTACAGCCAGCTGGAGGAGGTGTTGTTGGTTTGGCTTGCTTGGGGGCTGATGCGGAGGCAGATTGGGATGATGCTAGTGACGAGTCCTCCTCCTCGGACACACAGCCCATGCCGGTTCCAGACAAGCACAGATATCAACTGCGAGAGTCAACTCGGGGCCCTTAGTTGTCTCCAAAGCATTCGTCTGAGTCATCAGCCAAAGCATTGATTGTGGCTCTGTTGTTTTAGTTTTAGTAGTTTGTCTCTAGCAGGCGGTTTACCATTGTACTCAGATGATTTTTCACATTATATACAGTGTTTGGCGTACTTTATTTGTTGCACATTGTGCGTATGTCGCTCTGTACATGCGATGCTGTATTTTCAATTTTATGTCAAATTCTATGTGCGTGTGTGAATCCTATTTTCAACTAATTTCGATTGAAGTGAATGTTAGCTTCACATAAATGCATCTACATCATGAGCACAGCAATTACCCCTACACCCCAAACGGCATTTCATAAACACATGTAATACATTTGCATTTAAAAAAATTACAAAGATTGCATTTCACATGACCAAGCTCGCGTTGCACAAAAAACAACTATATATTGATTCAACCGTTGTATAAAGATAACATTACATATCCTATCTTTTTTTTTAAGCAGCCATCTAGTTATTTGCCGCACCCTAAACTGCCGAAAACTACATAGCAACAGTCTGCCACATACGGCTGAACCTTATCTATTCTAAACATTCCTACTGATCCTCCACCGACTCCTCGCCCTCGTCAGGTGCATTGTTTTGTCGCTCTCGCTCTGCCTCCCGGTTAGCCCGAGCTGCCTCCTGGTTAGCCCGACGTCTGGCCGCCCTTTCCCTGACAATGATGAGTTGTCGTCGTGTGAAGTTCATTCCGATCTGCTCATCCAAATCCAGCTCGACAGCGGGGACAGAAGCCACAGCGGGGGCGGGTGGCTCCGGTTTCGGATTTCTCTGCCGAGTCTGTCGCAGCATCTCTCGGATATCTGCCTCTTGCTTGAAATGTCTTTCGTTGTGCCTTCGGATATCTTCCTCAAGCTTCCTCCTGGCTTCGCCCTCGGGCTTCGATGGTATGCGCTCTGCCATCTCGATCAACCTTCTCCTCACAGCACCCTGGTCCTTGAACACCTACTCACAGCACCCTGGCTCTCAAATAGCCTCTCACAGCCTGTCACCGACTCTCGCTTGCTCTCTCACTGTCTATCACTAGCTCTCTCACAGCCTCTGAAAATGCCGACCACAATGGCATTCTGAGTGCTTATTTATCCCCAGAGCCTGATCGGCCATGTGGATCCCCATCATCCCTCCATGTGCCTTTGTACCTGCCCCCATGTGATGCTCCCCCCCTGCGTTGCTCTCCCATTGGCCCCATGGTCTGCTCACCCACAGTGCCCATATATCGTTGCACCAGTCCCCTGCACCATGTACTGTACCCTCTTTTTTTACACCCAAAACCCCTTTCCATTTTTTTGACCTATTTTGGTAGGTAATAGGCAAAAAATAAATATTAAAATATTAAAAAATATATATATATATATATTAAATATTGTACCGCCCTGGTATAGCGGATCCCAGGGCAGTACCGTATCGGCGGTACCACTGATATGGTACTGGCGGTACCATACCAGCGGTACCAGAGGCCACTATGATATATATATATATAATATATATATATATATTTGCTATTTCGTGATTCACAAATCACAAATCTGCGAACCGCAATTTCTTGCAGCGAATTGACAAAAAAAGAATGTACTTCTCACAGAGTATTTTGGACCTAAAAACTACTGGAATTGGACCTAAAATGTACTGGAATTAAACCTAAAACTACTTACTCTAAATCCTCTATGTTTTCTCTTTCTACTGATACCCTATTGCGTGTATTTACAAAAAATAAATTGTGAATCACGAATCGCATTTCCCCAACGATTCTGAATCGCGGTGCATCTATGAGATATATATATATAGATAGATAGACATATAGATAGTAGTTGTAGCAATGATTGAGATGAAGTTCCACTTTCATGGTTGGTAAAAAATACAAAAACAAATATAATCTCACGATATAATATTCTCTGAAACACAATATACATCTAAAATTGAAAATTGAAACCTTATACACCAACAACTAAGCCTCCCTTATGTTTTGTAAATATCAAAAAGTATGTGAGTCATAAGATTGGAAGTTTTTAGAAATATAACTTACTGTGGATGCTTTGACAACACAGGCTCCAATGAGTGTACAACTTCTTGGACAGCTTGTATAAATTCACCTTCGTAAGGATCTCTTCTTATGATTGCCTCTATGATCGATTCCGCACTTTTAGACAAAAGCGCTTCCACATTGAATTCAAGATGTCAATTCCCACAGCAGCTAGAATGTTATTGCAAGCAAGACACACCCCTTACAACGACCACCAAAAAAATAACCGAAAGAAAAGATAGTTATTCTAAAAAAAGACGAGAATTAAAAGGCTTGCTTTACATGACGTGTTTGCATCCCTAAAACAGATAAATTTCAATAACCAATAACTAAAAAACATGTTTTCTAAGATATGCTATAACTTAAATATTCTCCAAGCGCATCTCATTTGACATTGTCTACCACTCCCAAAAGCACCTAGACATACAAAAAATTGTAGAATCCAGGTTAAGTTTTGAATGTTAACAATATGTATTGCACCCATCTCTTGGATATGCTTATGCACTAAGTGTACAAATGCACGCAAAAATTGAGCAATTTTCTTATTCAAACATTATCAATTACAAGCCACAAAACAATGCCTCAACGAACTACTCGTAAGAAAATAGATAGAGTAGGACCTTTGTTCAAATCTTAGAAGATTACTCTCTTGAAGCCTAGACTTCCTTTTATACCTCTTAAGTTACTGCTTCATCAACTTTCTCATGCTTATAGTGGTGACTAGCAAAGGTACATATTACAAAGCAATAGCACTTAACTCTGCTGAGGGTATGTTTACCCTCTTCTACTAGCTTGTCCATTACAAATAGATTAATCTTACGCATGGATGGATATTAAGTCAGAAGTCGGAACCTATAGCCAAACTTTTCAACAAGAAGCAAAGCAATATAGTATAAATTTTCAAACATGAGGAATGACTCGTGTGCGGTTCAAACCATCAAGCTACGACCAGCACACCAAGTGTTCCCCGACCATTAGTTAGAAACGACATGCAGGACTTTCACCCTGTACTCTTCATTCTAGCAATTTGCAATAACTAAATCACCATCCTTTCTATGGCAACCATGAGACTGTCCCCAGTCCTAACGAGGCCAACATGCCATAAAAAGGAAAATTTTTATAAAAAATTCCACAAACTCTAAGTGCATTCACTTTGTATTGGACATTGAGCCTGGAATGGTTCCAAGTGTATCTCAATTCCAAAACATTCCACGGTTAAGGCTACTACCACAAATTCAAGTGTCAAACTGGTACATGGTAGTCTTCTCAATCCAACCCATTGCTTTGCACTTGATCATGTATTGTGCAGATTAGACGGAATACTCCTAACCAAAAACTCATAATCAAAGTTATATCTTGCATCCTTTCACTACAATATGCATTGATGGATATAAATTTGCACGTTTCTGCTAGCATTACCGATTGCGTGCTAAGCTTCCTTTCAAGCAAATCAAACATTTCCCATATGTTGATTCAGTTTTCACTGTAGAAAGAACATAACATGCAGGAGTGGATTTTCTTTTGGGGGCCAAAAGAAGGGGGAGGGGTGTGCAGTTTGAGCAGCAAAGACAAGCATATGGATGTGACATATCAGTCTTTGAATCATGTTTTACAAGCATGCGAGGATAAACTTTGTAGCACAGTTGTTTGATTGTTGTAGCAAGAAAAATATCACCAAATGAACATCAGATTAGCAAGCCTAGAAGTGCAGAGGCAAAACACGGAATAGAGCTTGTGCCTTAAATCCTCCAGAAGATCAAAGAGAAGAAGTCTGGAAGTAGCAAAGACTTCACGTATAACCAATGTTTGGATGTAAGTCCTCATAGCTCTCCAGCCTAAAGATAAATTTGGTTTATAACTTTTTAATGTACTGTACAATTTGGTGGATATCTCCTAGAGCTACAGATGGTAATAGCTATGAGATTTTGTGAAAAAATTCAAATGGTCTTTTCAGAGTACTCACAGTAGTCAAGGAACTTTTCCCTGTCCGCTCTTTGGGTGTCTCTAGCTTCAACAACATACATGGAGGTGCATATATGAACATATGTGGCATTAGGAAATCTAAAAAGGCTCTAGTAACAGGGCTGCAGATGAAACTAACCTTTAACAAACTTTCAAAGAATTCAGGGTAGAAGTTTGAATTTTGTTTGCGACTTGGTCCAAGAGAAGCCTAATGACACTCATCAATGATCAGAATTTTAAATACAAGACAGCTATTTTCTAGGGTGAAACACATGAACAGACCTGCTAGAAAACTGCCAATGCAGTGCCAAAGCTTATCTATAATGTGCTTTTTAAGATGACAAAACGAAATGTATGTAAAGTTGACAATAGCTGAAACGTGCATGTGCATGAAAAAGAAGTCGGGTGACAAAGCTGGCACGGTAAATATGTTCCATTTGTCTTCATAATCCAAAGTGGCAAAAGACTCTATACCCAGGAAACTTATGAGAAATAGTTGTGTGCAATAAATAGGATGGAGCAGAGCAAGGTGACAAATTTTCAGGAGCTTTCAGGAGGCAAATGATTTCGTTTACGGAAGAATTATGCAAATGCAACATGTTTCTGCCAATGCAGTCTTGCCACATTCTTTCTGGTGGCATTTGTAATCTTGCTGACTGAAATTCTTTAGTTCACGTTTCTTAAAACCCAACTGAATGTTCTGTCTACAGTACAAAAAATTGCAAAAAAACTACTAAAGGTTATATCTTGAAAAGGTAAAACGAAGCTCACCTTTGAAGTAAATAGGTCTTTCCAAGAGAGTAACTCCCTTGTCTCTTGAAGCCAACTGCAAACGCAGAGCTTCTTTATGCAATAAACTGTTATTATGCTCTTCCAGTGCGCTCATCTGCATGTTTCTACTGCCCTCATTACCATAGGGATTCCGCCTGTGCTTTCTTCCATATTCTTTACACACAGAACAAAAAATTCTGTGAGTTCCTTCGTGTACTGATAGATACGCCCACTTGTAGGTATCAGCCCATTCATCTCTCCACTTCTTCACAACCTTCTTCTTCTTTCTTGGCTGCTCCTTCAGCAGAGGAGGTGGAGGCAGCTGCTGCAGCGCCACTATGTGATGGGGATCCATCACATCCTGCTGCTGCTGGTGTTGATGTTGATGCTGATGCTGGTGGTGCTGAAGGTGATGGTGGTGGTCTTCGTGAGGGCTCACCACAGCCAGAGCCTGTGCAGCTGCATGGGCGAAGCTGTGATCGTCATCTCCTGGTCCGATTTCCAGGTCTATTTCATCCACTCCCATGCCTCGATGCACGTCCCCAGCAGCGTGCATCGCCCTCGCTTGCCCCAGCAAGTCGATCCCCAGGTCAGGGTTCATCTCCCCCTCTGCCATTCCGCTTCCCCACACACCCACCCACCCAATTCACCTACATCCCTCCCAACTCCGACCTCTCACTCCCTTTACCCCTCCCTCCCTTGCTCCTGCACCTCAATTCCCTCTTCTTTCTAATCACCCCGCCTCCTCGCTCTTACTCTCCACCCTCTTCATCACTCTACACTTCTTGCCATCACAAATGCTTTAATAACTCTCATCACCCATCATCTGCTTCTTCATCTGCTGCTACGTTTCTTCCCTCCCCCTCCCTCCATCCCTCGTCATCCCCACTCCATCCTGTCAATCCTCTCCACTATCATCTCCTCTCATCGTTTTCTTTATCCCCCCTCCCCCCCCTCTCCCCCCTCCCTCCCTCTCTCTCTCTGTCCCTCTCTTTGTTGCAAATTTTTCCTCTCTGTTTTCTTTATTCTTCTTTTTTCTTCTTCTCGTTTGCTTTTCTACTATTTTGTGTGTTGACAACATTTCATTGGGTTTTACCTTTCTACCTGTAACTGGGTCCCAAAGGAATGGAAAAAATGCTAAACCCCAGTTAACAAAATCCCCCCTTTCTCAGTTTTCCAATCAAAATTGAAGCAATGACTCCAGTTGATGGAGTTACTAGGTTCAATCTGTAAACAGGACCTGCTGGGCCCACCCCCTTTTGCCCTTTTCAACTGGTCCGGACATTGTCCAACTTTCCATCTATTCATTCATTCATTCCCTCCTCCATGTTCCTCCTCATTATTATTATTATTAGTATTATTGTTCTTACTAGTATCAAGATTTTTCTCATATTCTTAGTGGATTGTGTGAAAGCATGAGATTTTCATACTATGGCAAAAGTGTTTATTCTCATTTTTATTTGTACTTTTTTATGTTATCATTCGATGCAATGGGGTATTGCAAAAGTGTTATTCTCATTTTTTTAGTGTTTTGTATTTTGTTTTTCAAGTGTTTTTTATTGTTTTCATTGATGAAATGTACATGTTCTTGTATATATTTTTCATTTGAAGAAATGTATATGTCTATGGGCTCCACCCACATGACTACTAAAAATCTAGCTCCGTAGTTTTAAGTATTTTGTGAAGCCTAGGTGGGTTTGTTATCATGTAGCTTTGTCTTTTTCCATCTCTATTGCATTTGTGTGCCATGATTTTTTTTGCCACCACATGCTTCCATCAAGATGGTTATGCCTACATAGTAGATCATAGTCTTATCTTGCGAATACATGTAGAGAGTTGAGAGTGTGTGAAAACCCAGGTCATGAAGTGAAATATTTTCACAAGAAGCTATCAAACAAATTCTTGTTAATCATCATCTATATCTTGGATTTAATGTTCATGCAAACACAATATTTTTCTTGATTATGGTGCTCTCCTTTCAAATGTGTTGATATCTTTTTCAAATTAACATTGTGAAAGATGAAAGGGGTGCAACCTATCAATCAAGTCATCATTGATCATGGCGTATATCTTGAATTGTAATGTTGTTGCAAACACAATATTTCTCATTTTTATGGTGCTCTTTTTCCAATGTATGCTAATGTTTTTGTTTAAGTAGCATTGGTGACATCTTGTTTGTTTGTTGAGCTTGTCTACTTCAACTCGTTTGCACATTCTGTTTGCTGGTTTAGGTCATGTTATGGAAATCATTAACAAGAGATCGGGCTACCAACACTCTCAACATACTACTCATGGATGTATGGGCTTTTTCGACAGAGGCACACTTGGCTAATGGCTAAATTAATGGGTCCCCTTGTTCTAAATTGGGGTTGCAGGACGGACTTCAAAGCTTTGCTCAAATTTAATTTCAGGACCTGATTTCCTCTTGTTCCTGTCTCTCTTAGCAATTGCAAGGTTGCTATGAAGACACTACAAAACAAGCTCCTAATATCATTCTTCATAAAGGAATGACTTCCTTCAAGTTGATCTTCCATTAAGGCTACAATCTAGCCTTCAAAATTGTGCATCCAGACAAAAGCCAAATTGAATTAAATGCAACAAATCATTGCTCGCTACTAGTTGTCCTAGGTCTCTTGTCAATAATCACAATGCCATTAGCATGAACCCAAACACACAAGTACAGGAAAAAAAACCACCACATCACACCTATCAGTGTATTAACTAAATGAAAGATTACAATGCCCTAACGTGTGTGTGTGTGTGTGTGTGTGTGTGTGTGTGTGTGAGAGAGAGAGAGAGAGAGAGAGAGAGAGAGAGAGAGAGAGAAAGAATGTCTGTTGTGTTAGAGAAAGCACGTTTTGGAGATTTTCATTGGTCCACATTTGCCGTAAAATGTATTTGAAGGGCAAATGAAAAGCAGCTGAAGTGGGTTTGAAAATCTCACATGTTGATTTTAGAGAGAACATGCGCTTTTAGAAACTTCTAGAAAGAGAAGTTTCCAGAGAGAAAAAGACAAGGTATAAAATCACTCGATGAGAGAGAGAGAGAGAGAGAGAGAGAGAGAGAGAGAGAGAGAGAGAGAGAGAGAGAGAGAGAGAGAGAGAGAGAGAGAGAGAGAGAGAGAGAGAGAGAGAGAGAGAGAGAGAGAGAGAGAGAGAGAGAGAGAGAGAGAGAGAGAGTTTTTAGGGATTTGACTAATTAAAAGCCTACAATCTAGGAACTAAGTTTTTTTTTAACTTGGTCAGTGAGAGTGAAGCTTATAATATATCTCTAACACTCTCTCTGAATGATAAAATTGCACCTTTTTAGATTTACAAAAGAAAAAACCAATGCTTCAAGTAATTTTCTTGAACAAAATGGTCAAGTACCTCTATGTGCTCTATTCGAGTATGTGAAATTGGTTAGTGTGAAAGATTTCAACTAGTTTTGCTATTTTGTCATATTTGTATATTTGGCAATGAGGCCAATTTTCATATTAGACTTAGAGTTTGACTGTTCAAAGTTATATTACTCTAAAAACATTTGAATAAACACTTTTGGAAAGTGTGGAAAAATATACAGAACAAGTTTTGGAGAGTTTCAATTTGAGTAGTAGATAATAGTAGGGTTTTCATTGTGGAGGGAAACCAAAGTTTGAATTTAGGTTTGGACCTGCTATAAAAGGATGTAAGTGTTTACAGATTCTACACTCTAGAGGCAAGTGGAAGAACAAAAGAAGGTCGAAACAACAGAGTGGAGACAAGAAGACATGCATGAGATGCAAACGCAAAGGACATACTGTCGATTCGTGTTGGCTTAATCCAAAAATTAAGTGTATCCACTGTCACAAGAAGGGTCATGCAGCCATGGACTACCGCCAGAACCCAAGAAACAAATCAGCTCAAAGCAGACAGGAGAACAATGATAGTTCGTCATATGTCGAGGAGACAGAGAGCTCAAAGATGGGCGAAGAGAGATCGAATCACGGAAATTCCACCGTCTACATCTATGCAGACATGTGTGCAGTATCAACACCTAACACACAAGAGGTAATTCTTGATTCAGGAGCTACCTCGCACTCGTTACATCAAGACGGATAATGTCTGATTTCCAAAGTGCAGATCCATCAAGATTTATCATTTTTGGAGATGGATCAAAGCATCAAGTGAATTGTATTGGTTCACTATGGCTCAACACAAATGACAGAAACAGACAGCTCGAAGATGTTCTACTTGTGCCTACACTGCAGCAGGACTTGCTATCAGTGGCAAGAATGGCTGATGCAGGGATGCGTGGAACGTTCTCGGACAAAGCATGCAACGTTGTTGATGCAAGTATCTATACATTAATCACTCAAGGTAGAAGAAAAGACAACTTGTATCACTTGAAGGTACGCCTACCTTCAGATCAAGTGCATCAGACTCATGATGATTCGCCAAATACTGAACATGAGACTATGCCATATGAATTCAATGTGCCTATATCAAGCAAGCCATAATGGAACAATTATAGGGGTGAGCATCTCGAATGCAACCAGTTCGATGACCTTTGATGCATGTCTGAAGGGTAAGATGTCATGTACTCCTTTTGTCAAAGACTCCTATAGAACTACAAAGATTCTGGAGCTTGTACATTCTGACATCTGTGGACCTTTCAATGTGATCTTAGTAGGAGGCTCAAAGTATTACATAGCCTTTATTGATGATTACAGTAAGTTTGCCAAAGTCTATTTTATTCACAATAAATCAAAAGCACTTGACAAGTTCACAGAGTATGTGAATTGGACAGAAAGATGCACTGGTAATAAAGTGAAACAGATCAGAACAGATCGAGGTGGAGAATACATCTCAAATCGATTCACCCACTTCTGCAATGATCGTGGTATCATTCACAGAAGAACTGCATCTTACACACCGCAACACAACGGTGTTGTGAAAAGAAAGAACATGACTCTATTGGAAGCTGACGGGTGCATGGTGGCCTATTCAAAGGCTCCAAGAGTGCTATGGGCTGAAGCAGTAGCTACAGCTGCTTACATTCAAAATAGGACAAGAAAGTCTGGTGTTCCTCACATGACACCACACGAATTATGGTGGGGTAGAAAACCCAATCTGACTCACATCCACATCTTTGGCTATGCAGCTTATGTAGATGTTCCTGATAAGCTTCGAAAGAAGCTTAATGAGAAAGCAGAATAGGGATATCTTGTAGAATATGACAATCATTCGTCGTACTATAGAGTTTATATGCCAGAGACAAATGCAGTGAAGACAGTCAGGGATGTCAAATTTGATGAGAGCAGAACAATGGCCAATGATAATCATGTCAGTTATGAAGTCCTTGGAGAGGACGAACACTCGAACAAAGATGTTCGGGTCGCACCTCATTCGAGTGACGAATCAAACAAAGAAAGATTTGCAAGCCTGCCTACTACTACAATACCTGTAAACCGAAATGGTTTCGGACCTAGCAGAGCAGATAAAGGCAAGAGCATTGCAGTTCCTGAAGGATCTCCTAGAAGATTGACAAGAGAACGAAGAGCGTCAGCAAGGTTTGTGCCAGGCAGCTCAGCTTCTACATCAGAAGAGTTTTGTGAATTCAGTGATGAACCACAAATATTTGAAAAAGCAATTGAATGTCCAAAGAAGGACAAATGGATCCAAGCCATGAATGAGGAGATGGAATCCATGAGGAAGAATCAAGTATGGATGTTGTAGCCATTACCAGATATGAAAAACTATAAAATGCAAGTGGGTATACAAGCTGAAGTATGGACCGAATGGAGATATTTCTAAGTATAAAGCAAGACTTGTAGCGAAGGGATTTTCTCAGAGATATGGTATTGACTATGTTGAGACCTTCTCTCCTATCGTGAAACATTTGTCCCTACGCTTATTATTTGCATATGCAGCTGCTTATGATCTCAGGATTCACGTCGTGGACGAAAAGACAGTGTTCTTGCATGGCAAGCTAGACGAGGAAGTCTACATGGATCAACTTCCAAGCTACATTTCGAACTCACTACCTACTTATGCATGCAGAATGCATAGGAGTATTTACGGTCTGAAGTAGTCAGCGTGACAATGGTATAAGAAGAAAGATGAAGTCCTGAAATCCTTAGGATTCAATTCGTTAATGGCTGATTCCAATGTTTATTTAAGAATTACAGATGGGAAGATCATCATTGTAGCTATGTATAAGGACGACACTTTGATATTCTGCAAAAGTGAAGAGCTTATTGTTGAGGTGAAGTATGGCATCTCGAAACATTTCGAGATTGTAGACCTGGGAGAAGCCAGATGTTATCTTGGCTTACAAATTGACAAGGACTATGAGGGGGGTAAATGTACCTTCATCAGTCCAGATATACCCAAAAAATCCTAGAAGATTTTAGAATGCTGAGTTGCAAAGGTGAAAATACTCCCATAACTGTAGGAACAATCCTTACGAATGAAGATTGTTCGAAGACTGAAGAAGAAAGAGAGTTGATGCAGCTTACACCATACAAGAAGCTGATCGGATTGCTGATGTACCTTACAGATAAAACACGTCCTGACATCGCTTATGTTGTGTGCAGGATGAGCCAATTTCGTACAAATCGAGGCTCAACTCATTGGAAGATTACAAAATGAATTTTGCAATACCTCCAATTAACGAAGGATTTTGGTTTGTGTTATTCTCGTGATGCAGGGTTCCAGATGCTTTCCTATAGTGATGCTAGTTGGGCATCTCTCAAGGTACAAAAGTGTCTCAGGAGGATGCACCATCACATCAAGATCAACAATTCTCTGGGTTAGCAGGAAACAAACCATTGTGGCTCAGTCATCCTACGAAACAGAGTATGTTGCAGCAGCAAAGATGGCTAATGAAATCATTTGGCTCAAACAGTTCCTTGACGAATTGGGCAAAACATCACTCCTCTTACTTTGCAAATGGACAATACATTCGCAATACATCTGACAAAGGATCCTGTGTTTCACTCAAGGACGAAACACATCGCAATCAAGTATCACTTGATAAGGGATCTGATCGGGAAGAAGATGTTGCAGACTATCTTCATTGGAACAAAGGAGATGGTGGTTGACATTTTCACAAAGGCCTTAGACAAAGGTCTGTTCAAGAAATAGAGGAGCAGTCTTGGAGCCATCAAGCTACCACGTTTTGAGAGGGAGCTGAAGAAACAAAACGTTTCTATTACCAAAGCTTTTCTAGCTTTCAGTTCTTAGTTTGACGAAAAGACACAAAGCGAAAATGTTTGCAAACCTGACGAAAAGACACCAAGCAAAAATATTTGCGAATATTTTGACGAAAAGACACGAACGCAAAAAGTTTGCAAAAGAAAAATTTTCGTGATACAACAGGAGAAAGTCAGACGACACGAAAGTCAAATGGTTGGAAGCGACACAAAAAAACGTACAAAAGCATTGCAGTATTGACACAAATCTGAATGTAGAACCAAACAAAGCTATAATCAAATTAAGTATAACAAAATATACAAGTCAATAATGAAGGTGAGCACAAAACAATAGCGAATGTAACCGCGTAAGTTCAAAAAGCTAATCACAATCTGTAAAGGTGATGAACCTATTACTGACAATCTATTTGATAGAAAGAATTAATGCACGAAGGCATCTACAATGTCTGTCTCTGAATTACAAATGATGCTTCGTTCTATCTTCTATTATTTGAATACTTAGATGGTATTCAATAAATACATAAGTTTTATAGGTGTGCAAATGAAGAATGTACAAAAGTGGTTGGGCTCTATGTGGGAGATCGTGGGTGGCTGTTGTTGTTGTCAAATCTGATTTCACAGTGCATGGAACGAGCGTGAGGAGGCCGCGACGTCGGGCTTTGATAAAATTCACGTTGGTGAAAATGCGAAAATTGCGACACTCCGTCCAATGCTTTAGAAAATCATTTGTAAGGTACCTTCGCTTTTCTATAAGGGCACCGTCGGCATTTGTAGGGTAGTGTCGCATTTTTCGCTTGTCATAAATCACGTGTAAAAATGCAGTATCGCATTTTTCGCCTGTGAAAATTTACTTGTATTTATGCAGACTACAGCGACAAATAGTTCAAATATGCAAACTGAGTGACAACACGAGAAAAAGTGCAGCAGCATGAATGGAGGCGGATTAACATAGGATTTAGGAGAGTATAGGAGATAAATCCAACAATCTCAACTTCAAGTTATTGGAGGTAATGGCTAGGAAAAAGGTTGTGATAGGTCTTCCAAGTTCCTTAAGTGGCATCAATCATGTTTGTGTGTATGTGAAAGTGCTAAAGCCATGAGGTCAAGTTCTAATCTTGACACTTCCCAAGGAAGTTGCTAAGTGTACTTCATCAAATGATGCTTGGGAAGATTTGAAGAAGCTTTATGAATCCAAGTCTACATCAAGGGTATTAACTCTTAGGAGACAAATCTTTCAATGTTTGCAAAATAAGGATAAAGGTGCTCATGCTTTTGTTTGAGGGTTAAAGCATTCAATGATGAATTAGCATGTATTGATGAGAGCATTAAGGAGGTAGAACTTGTTCAAGTTATACTTAATGGCTTGTTGGATGATCATGCTAATCTTGTTCAAAGTTTTGCTATTCAAAATACTTTGCCAAATATTGTGGATTTGCAAGAGATATTGGTGAATGAAGAGTATAGGCTTCAATCAAGAGGAGGTGCATCTACTACATCTCAAGTTGATGGAGAGGAGGCTATGTTCATCAAAGGCAAGTTCAAGGGCAAAGGCAAAGCAAGTGGTCTAAAGGGCAAGATCAAGGTGAGACTTCCTCTTTTGGCAAAAATAAAGATAAAGCAAAGTTACAATGCTTTTATTGTGGCATCAAAGGGCATTTTGCTAGTGATTGCTTCAAAAAGAAGAGAGATCAAGGTGATAAGCAAGAAAATCTAATTCTAGATGAGGATGATCTTGGTGATCAAAACTCAAATGATGATGAATTTGGTTGTTAATGTTGGAGATATTGATTTTTGGTGGATTGATAGCGGAGAAAGCTCACACATGACCTTTCATAAACAGTATTTCACATCCTTGTTGGCATATGGAGATGACAAGAGGGTGATCTACACGGCCAATGATGGCGAGTGTGCAATCGGATTGGCACAATTCCTATTTCTCTCTTCACAAATAGGAATGTTCATTTGAAGGATGTTTTATTCATACCTTCCATTACTAAGAACTTACTTAGTGCTAGCCAAATGCAAAAGGGTCTTAAGGTTGAGTTTGATGGTGATACATGCTTGATCAAGAAAAAGGATATTGTGATTGCAAGAGGCAAAAGGCAAGCTAAGTTATTCAAACTTGATGCTTGTGTTATTGCTAACCAAGTTGAATGTGTTGCAAGAGATCAAATATCAATGCAAGAGGTTTGGCACAAAAGTATGGGGAATCTCAACTTCAAGTCATTGGAGGTAATGGCAAGAAAGCAAGTTGTGGTTGGTCTTCCAAGTTCCTTAACTAGCATCAATCATGTTTGTGAGCAATGTGCTTTGTCAAACTCACATAGGTGATCTACTATGTCTTTTCAAGTTGTGCATTTGGATATTCATGGAGTTACTACAATTAGCAATAATGGTGCTAGGATGTATGTAACCTTTATTGATGATTTTAGTAGATTTTGTTGGGTATATGTACTAAAGAGAAAAGATGAAGTGTTTAGAGTGCACAACTAATCTATTATACGTTTTGTGATTGAAGTCAGCTTAGCAAGACGATGGACACAGTTGTGGATGGTTCTCCATCCGCAATATACAAGAATTCTTAGAGTGGTACATCATGCAATCCAGGGCTCCAGATATATGAGAGGTAAATAGATTAGTTAATGGCCTAACTAGGTTATTTTCGATTATTTCGGATTTGGATTCTGAGAAGTCAATTAACTCGGTTATTTTGGATTTGCAATATAAATGGCGAGCATTTACAATGAATGAGATATATGAGTTTCATCAACAAATGTTGGTGAACTTATTATCTCATGCAACACCTAGTCCAGTTGCGAAAATGGAAGGGCAATCAAGTCCACAACTGACACTAGTGCAAGGTGGAGATAATCCATATTACTTTGAGATGCCAATCTTGGCTATTTTTGGACAAAGAAATAACTTAATCTCCCTCAAACCTCTTGATGTACTTTCAAGACCTGTAAACGACTTTAATAGAACTTGATTTAAGCCTATATCAATTATATTTCATGAATTAAACTCAAATCTAATCAATGGCACTCAATCTTGGTAGCTTTGATCCCTACCAAGTTTGGAATCAAATCCCCTCAACAAAACTTAGCTTCTAGCTCACCCTCACAAGACTAGTTTTTAGCGCCAAAGCTTGCTAAAAAAGGATTAGATATGATCAATAATTAAAGCCCTTGTACTTGGATCTGATACCATGTGAAAGTTCAGTACTTTTTGGACCATAAATGGATCTTCAAAGATCCACAAATGTGATTATGTACTTGCTTAACAATCCATAAAAAAACTAGCCAACAAAATCTTGAACTAGATTGGCAATTTGACAAATAACAATCATTGATAATCAAATCATTGAACAATAACACTAATCCGAGTTCACACGTGTGAAGAGCAGCCTATTGTATGGCATAAGAACAGTGTTTGAAGTACTTGAAGTCTTGGTTTCATTTGGATCAAAGAAAAATAATGTACATGGAGAGCAAACTCGAGATTGCCAATGTGCTCCAAAAATAATCTATCTTCTCACTATGGAGAGATGGAATACATAGCAAAAATCACATCCTTTGTAGATTTAGGTGAATTTTAAGCATGTAATAAGGAAGTTAACTCAGACTTTTTGCTCTAAAATGAAACCCTACTCTATCCATAGAGTCATGCTTGGTAGATAGCTAGTTGGTCAAAATCTCATCACAAATCAAGGTCTAGATCCTATAAAGTAGGGATCTCTACCAAATAGGCACAACCACTTCTTTTGACTCGAGCCAACCTAATTCCATGTGTCACTTTGGCCATACCAATTATAGACAAAAATGTACAATATGCTACATGGCTAGATTTGCCAATGTTGGCAATTTTTCACAAGAAATTCATCTACCTGAAGGGAGGGGTCACTTGTCCCAGTCCTATCTAAGGTAATGGAAGAAAGGGTTCATTTAAGAGAAGATTCAAGGAGGGAGGCGGAAGAACTCATGAGTCTCTCCTACTAGTGAATAAATGATCGCGAACAATCAATGATGTCTTCTAGGTTCAAGAGAGAAAAATTTTAGAAGACAAAGCAGGGCAAAGAGTCTTGTTCCAAATCAGGGTGTTGTTTATAATATAGATTGATATCTTTGTAGGCTCCTCGACATCATTTATTGGATGACCCATTCTATGTTTTTTGGTTGTAACTTCCGTGTGGTGAACCATTGAGATATCTTAAATTTCATCTTTTCTGGTGGTTTACTATTATAAAAAAAAGAAGAGATAATTTTATTTATTTTTAAATGAATAGTGAGTTAGATAGCAAAAATCTTCTAGAAAATCAGATTAAAATCCATAGATTTCTAATCTTTTTACAATAATATGACCAAAAAGTAAATCAAACACTCTCATTTTTTATGAAAATAGAGTAAAAATTTGATTAAAACATGGCCATAGATACAAAAAATTGATAGGGAAATTAGATATCGTGTATCAATTATCCAGATTGATACGAGAATTAGATACCGGATATCACTCGTCGATATCAATTATGCATATTGATACATGGATTAGATACTGGGTATCACTCTTCGGTATCAATTATCCAGATTGATACGAGAATTAGATATCGGGTCACTCTTCGGTATCAATTATCCAAATTGATATGAGAATTATACAGGGTATCACTCTTCGGTATCAATTATCAAGATGATGCGAGAATTAGATACTGATTATCACTCTTCGATATCAATTATCCATATTGATTCGGGAATTAGATACTGGGTATTACTCTTCGCTATCAATTATCCAAATAACTCACTTGTTCTTGAGGAAGTTGCCATTATTGTTTATGATTTTCAACTAACCAATTCAAGTCGTCTTCAAAAAACAACGCAAGAAATCATTCGTCAAAGGCTGCCAAGAAAAGAATGTGTTATTGAAGTTGGAACTTAATCAATAAGAACAAGAGCACATGTGGAGGCTGACCTTGGATTGCACAAGGATGAAGATAATGTTTTGATTGATAATAATGAGAAGGATGGAATTTTCCACTTCTTCACCTTCTGATGATAAAATTGATGATATTGAATCTGGAGGTGTGGACACAGGCGAGGATTTAAGTTTTGATACTAGATCCAAGAAAAGTCTAGATTTTTTATTACATTTTGCACAAAATCTGAATACATTGTACTACTTGGGCCCTTTCTCGTTTTTGTGTATTGTAACATTTAGCAAAAATTTTGAATACCGTAATTTTTACATGTTTTGAAATTTTGTTACAAATTTACTATAGTTTTTGGTGGGTTATTTATGTACTTTTGGTAATGGGTATGATACTTTTCTCAAAATGTGCTAAAAAGTGCCATTTTTTAACGTGATTCTAGGAATATTTCTTATAGTTCCCATTTTCACGAAATATTATCCATTGATATGCAACGGTTTCTAGCCTTTCTGCAAAGGTGATAAGGCTAGGTCCATTAAGAGGGTAAAGATGCATATCAAAATCTCCCTCGAGATTACACATTTGTCATCGTGAAATTTGGCATCTAAACCACTATCAAACAATTGTCCTACACTAATGAGGTTCTTGGTTAATTTAGGTACATAAAGTACATCATGCAAACACAAAGCCTTTGTTGATAATCCATTCAATGGAATACTACCTATCCCTTCAATTATATACTCAACATCATTTGCAGTATAGATTGATTTTTTTGTACCTATATAAGGCATCAGACTTGTGAAAGAATTCTTAGAACTAGACATATGGGAACTAGCCCCACTATCTATCCACCATAATTCTTCACTTTTGAAAGGGAAAGATGAAAAACTTGATATCATTAAAGAATCCTCCCTATCACTCTCATTATCCTCGCACTCTTCCTCATTAGAAAGGCTAGCTTGCTTAAACTAGTTTTTTTTCTTGAAACAATTTGATGCATAGTGGCCTTTCTTGCCACGAAAAAAGCATTTAATTCTTGACATCTTCTTCTTGCCATTGGATGTTGTAGCTTGTGAGGACTGATCCTCACCACCTTCTTTAGCTTTGTCCTTGTCCTTCTTGAAGTGTTGTTGTTGTCCTTTTCCCTTGCCTCTTGACTTGTCCTTGGTAAAGAGTGCTTTGTCATCTCCACCATCCTTCAATGAGAGTCTGTTGATCCTCAACATCTTGTTCCCTTGCCTACTTTCTTTAGCAATTAGAACTCCTTGAAGAGTTTCCAAGGATGGTAGCTCCTCCCTAATAGCATAGGTTTGAACAATGTTTTCATATTCATCTCTTAATCCATTAAGGACTACTTGAACAAGTTCATTGTTCTTTAGTGCATCTCCAATGCATGCTAATTCTTTGTGAAGATCTTTAACTCTCATGACATAGTTTGAAGCACTCTCATCAACTCTCTAATAGCTTAGGAATATTTGGTTTCTAAGTATGAGCAGTCTTGATGTGTTCTTTGCTTCATAAATTGTCTTAAGGATGTCCCAAGCCTCCTTGGCTGCGGTGCAAGAACTAATTTCTCTTAGCACTTCATTGGACACATTCATTTTAATAAAATGAAGAGCAATCTTGGATCTCTTCTTGAATGTTTGAGCTGCCTCACTAACATCTTCAGGTTCTACTTCAACTCCTAACACAATGTCCATTACATCTTGAAGAACCAATAATGATTCCAATCTTATCTTCCAAATAGCAAAATTGAAAGTTGTTAACCTCTCACCATGTTCCAAGAAAAATGAACCCATGGATGTCATGTTCTCTTTGAGAAATTTTCTAGTAATACTAAAAAGTGGAATTGAATGTGTTGCTACTCTCTCAACCTAGAATCTAACTTGAAATGTTGATCCAACCTCTTGAAATCTTGCAACAAAATATGTGAGATCTTGCTCACAACACAGTATCAATCAACTTGAATTTAGATCTTGCCTCTATCTAGAAATGAAGCACCAACAAGTTTGATGTCAACTTCTTCCACGAGTTTCAAAAAATAAAAACACTCAAGGATCTCACATACAACTCAAACACAATTCACTTGTGTGAAATGATGTGGCTATGACCTCAAAAACCTATCTACCAATTCTACCTTTGATTGACACAAAATGAAAATTTTGATGAGATTGAATAGATGTGTGCTCTCTTTGGCATATCCCTCAAGATGGGGTGCACTCCCTACCTCTTTGATTGCCTATTGCTTTCTAAAATCAAATCAAATTGATTTAGAAACTAAAGCAACACATTCTACACTTCAACACCTCTTCAAACACCAAAATTGGATCAATCCTTAAGATATACCACCTAAATGAAGTAGGCTAATCTCACACGTGCAGAATATCAGGTCCGTATAGGTCTCATTTGAAGCAAATCAGGCTTGATTTGATCCACCTATGATCCAAAATTTGTTTGATTGCAATTGAGATCGAAATCTGAGTTACTCCAAGCAATTCCTCTCAAGAATTGAGCAAGCTATGAATGCACACTGACCTCAGCAAAGCTCTGATACCATGTGAAGTTTTGGCATGTTTGAACTTCTTGACACACCTTTGATGGATCTTATGAGGTGTTGTGATTGCACATGAATGACCAAACAACAAATTAGTATGACAATTCAAGACAAGAGCACAATAGTATATCATAGGCTCAAAAAACGAAGTATTTACTATGAGAGATAATGCCCAAAAATATTTCTAAGTGCTTACTATGAGGAAATCTCCTTGCTCTCGGGTAGAGAGAGAATGTACAAGCATGAAATTTCGTGTAGAGATGAAATCTCTATTCTCATCAAAGTCTTACAATATGAAAATTAGCCAAAAATCCCTACATGATGAAGCTCAAGTTACAAGGTGGATTTGCATGTGATCAATGGTTGATCTACATCATTTGGTTGAGTCTACTATTATAGATCCACATCTCAAACTACATGCATGATGTGGCAAGAATTGCATATCTTTTTCCTAGATAAACTAGACATGTGTAGAATCTACAAGTTGCATTCTACCTAACTTTGTATGTCACCTAACATTTTGCATGCCAACACATCTAAATCTACCTAACACAAACTCGACCTATATTCTACAAGGTTATGTGCTCAATTCACATACCTCACATATGTATAATGAAAATAACATGAGCATAGCCCCCAAAGCATTTACCATTCTTCAATAAAATTTCACCATTCAGGATATCACTAGGATGGATCAGATGGTGGTGATGGGGCAGGTCTTGAAGGGCCTCTAGTAGCAAATCAGGGGTCGTCATTTCAAGGCCCAGCTCAAGTGTCGGCAACTCCTTCACCAACCAACCCACAGAACACTGGTGGTACTTCCTCCCAACATC
Organism: Diphasiastrum complanatum; assembly: GCA_029204225.1. NCBI lineage: Eukaryota > Viridiplantae > Streptophyta > Lycopodiopsida > Lycopodiales > Lycopodiaceae > Diphasiastrum > Diphasiastrum complanatum. The sequence goes on along the minus strand of CM055094.1, from coordinate 64,086,177 downwards.
ATCTCCCATCTTCCACTAACCCCATTGACACCACTAACTTTTCCTTCATCCAACACCAATTTTTCCCTGAATTCCAATGCATTGCCAAATCCAATCCCTCACCACCTCTGTCCCTTCAACCCGATCCACAAGAAGAACATACCTTGGCAGCTGAAGCACCTTCAATAAGGCATGATCACTCCAAATGCGCTTAGCAAGGATATGTTGATCTCCCAAGAGTTTGAAAAGAAGTTTCAACCAAAGGAATGAGACAGATACATTCTTTCGAACCTGCAAAATGGTAACTAGAAGAATTCTCATTTCACTTGCATGTTATCACAATTGGAGGATGTTTCAACTTGATGTATCTAAAGCTTTCCTCAATGGTTATCTTGAGGAGGAGATCTACATGGAGCAACCACCTGGATTTGTGAAAGTTGGTGAAGAAGCAAAAGTATGTCTTTCGTTTAAAAGCCTTTATGGACTAAAACAAGCCCCAAGGTCTTGGTATGCAAGGCTCAACTCTTTTCTCATATCACTCAGATTTCATCTTAGTGATTATGATCCATCATTGTACATTAAGTTTGTAAATAACTCTTTAGTTATTTTTCTTATTTATGTAGATGACATAATGTTAAGTGAAAATGGTTTGGAGCTAGTTGAGGAAACAAAATGTGCACTTGGTAGTGAATTTAAAATGCAAGATCTAGGAATTCTTCACTACATCTTAGGCCTAGAAATTGACTTTTGAAAAGATTATGCTTTCATCATTCAATCTAGATATGCACTTTCCATGCTTAAAAAATTTCAAATGGAAAATTGTAAGGGCATAGATACTCCAATGGAGCATGTCGTAAAAGTTCCTATAAAAGAGGATGAAAGATCCTTTGAGGACATCACTCTTTATAGGAGTCTTAATGGCTTCCTCATTTGGTTAACTGTAACTAGGCCAGATTTAAGTTGGCAAAAACAATCTTGAGATATGTATCTTCCACCTTAGGCTATGTATTAATCTATAAAGGTGAAGATCGAACATTGGTTGCATTTTTAGACTTGGATTTTGTAGGAGACAAAGTGGATAGAAAATCCACAAGTGCATACACAGTTTTTATTGGAGGATTTCTAGTCTCTTGGCTATCCAAGAAGCAAGCAACTATATCATTGTCATCCTGTGAAGCAGAGTACAAAGCTCTTACAACTACCACAAAGGAGGTCCTATGGATCAAGAGGCTACTCATGGAGCTAAAGTGCATTGACGATGAAGATCTACCTATTATCAAGAATGATAATATCTTGGCTCAAGCTCTTGCAAACAACCCTATATTCCATGCAAGAAGAAAACATATCATGGTAGCACACCACTTTGTAAGAGACAAAATGATCGAAAGAGAGAAAGATCTTGTTGGAGCATGTTGAATCTTCATCTTGTGTTGCAGATCTACTCACAAAACCATTGTTCAAGAACATGTTTGTCAAAATGAGATCAAACCTTGGCTTAATCTCAAAGTCCATGGTGAGTAGATAGATATATTTTAAGGAGGAGTGTGAAGAACAACAAAAAATATCTTTCTATGTTCACTTTGGGGGCTATGCTCATGTTATTTTTATTGTACATATTTGAGGTATGTGAATTGAGCACATAACCTTGTAGAATAGGTCGAGTTTGTGTTAGATAGATTTAGATGTGTTGGCATGCAAAATGTTAGGTGACATGCAAATGCAACTTGTAGATTCTACACATGTCTAGTTTATCTAAGAAAAAGATATGCTTTTCTTGCCACATCATGCATGTAGTTTGAGATGTGGATCTATGATAGTAGAGTCAACCAAGTGATGTGGATCAACCATTGATCACATGCAAATCCACCTTGGAACTCGAGCCTCATCATGTAGGGATTTTTGGCTAGTTTTCATATTGTAAGTTTTTTATGAGAATAGAGATTTCATGCCTGTACATTCTCTCTCTACCCGAGAGCAAGGAGATTTTCTCATAGTAAACATTTAGAAATATTTTTGGGCATTATCTCTTATAGTGAATACTTAGTTTTTTGAGGCTATGATATGCTATTGTCTTAAATTGTCATACTAATTTGTTGTTTGATCATTCATGTGCAATGACAACACCTCATAAGGTCCATCAAAGGTGTGTTGAGAAGTTCACACGTGCCAAAACTTCACAAAACTGAGCATGCTCTGCACGGATAGAAGGTGACGATTGGGTGGCTACCTTTAATTTCTCTTCCAAGGTGGCAATGTGTTGGTTGAGGGCCTCGACGTAAGCAGTATAGGATTGTTGTAGTTTTCTATGTTGCTCCGTCGTGGCCTTTAACTTTTATGCCAATTGTTGATAGGCCACCACTGGAATCTGAGTTCCATCGGGAATAGCTAGAGGTGTGAAATCTATGAAATTGACCTATCAGCTAATCCTTCACAGTGAAACGTGCGGCTGTTGTTGTTGCCAAGGCATCGTCACGCTCCATGGTAAGATTAGCCGTGGTTTGCTGTAGGGTGAAGATGTCTTGGTCTTTCAACTGGATCTAGTTCTGGAGGTGGTTAATCAATTGTTGCTTTTGTTGGATGTGTGTATTGAGATCTTGGATCTATTGTTGCTGTTGAGCAAAATGAGCCACCAACTTTTTTTTTTTCCTGTTGAAGTTGTGAAATTGCTCCATCATCAACTTGCCTTAGTGTGTGTTGTCCTGACAATGTGCTAAAAATGCTATATTGCAGCTCATTAACCACCCATACCAATTTTTGGGCCGCTAGTGGTAATTGCTCATGTCAGGGAAGGGCTGTCCATAGTGGGGGTAAGGCATAGGGTTATATGGAAGAAGATCTAGAATTGGTGGAGAGGATGTATTTTGAGAAAATGAAGGTGGAGGGAATTGAGGTTTTGGAGGAGGTGACTGTGGAGATGGAGGAGAATTAGCTTTTGAAGGTGAAGAGTGGATTGGAGTAGTTGTGACAATGGTGGATTGGGTTTGTGTTAGTAAGTGTAACGCAAAATCATCTACGTTGACCGAGGTAGAGTGGAGGTATGTACTGGAGATGGCTTTTTTGGAATGGTAGTATTTCGCCTATCAAAAATTATGAGTAAAATGACGTGTTGCATTTTTCGCCTGTGGCAGTTTACGTTCATTTATGCAAAATGACAGTTTACGTTCATTTATGCAGACAGACTGTTTACAACCAATTGTCACGACTTATCAGCAAGTAACTTCTGAGAAGAACTAGATGAATGTCAACGGACTCCAACCAACTGGCAATCACATTTGACGACCTAATTACTTAGTATAAATCAGCTGTTTATATATCTCATTATCAAGCAAAACGATCAACATTGTGAATTGTGAAGGAGTTGAGTGTTATTACACAACGCAACCTGCGCTCTCTTCAAGTAGATCGTTCACAATCAGAAAGTATTGTTGTTAGCTCTCTATCAAGCTTTTAAGCTTGAACTCTCTTGTGCAGTCTAGATCAGTCTTTAGATATTTATTTTATAGTTGCTATTGCACTACTGCTTATAAGCAGAGTTGCTTATTCCAGACTTATTCTCAGTTACTCTTTGCGCTACTGCTTATAAGCAGAGTTGCGAGAATAAAATAGCAATAATAATTGGCGTGTCCTAGGAATGAATATACTTCGTGGATAGTGCGTGGTTCTGAAAGATTTTGGATGATTATGACCTTTTCATAGTCAGTTGTGATATCGTTTTTGGAAATGATATGTCCTAAAACAATGCCGTGTGTTACTCAAATTTGGCATTTTTCAAGATCCAAGGAGATTTTGAATCGTTGACATTGAATATAAAAAAATTTCAAGCACAGACAGATGACTTGTTTATTTTGAATGCGCTCCTAAATCGTCCAAGTAAACCTCTAGAATATCTCCCATCTGTTGAGAAAATGTAACTTGCATAACTCATTGGAATGTGCTAGGAGCATTACAGAGGCCGAAAGACATGACTTTCCAATAGAAGGTTCTCCATTTTGTGGCAAAGACGGTTTTATGCTGATCTTATTTAGCAATTTGGATCATGTTGTAGCCAATAAAGCCATCTAAGAATGAGTAGGCCTCATTTCCTACGAAATTTTCTAGGATGGATTCTCCGAAAGGTAATGGACAATGATCACGTTTTGTGACGGCATTAAGTTTCTTAAAGTCGACGCAAATGTAGAGTTTTTCATTTTTCTTCGGAACGATTACGATTGGAGAAACCCACTCAGTATGTTCAATTTCATAGATGAATCATGCATCTAGCAAGCGTGGTAGTTATTCTTTTATCTTGGCCTTGTAGATCGGATTGCATCGATATGGACGATTAGCAGTTAGCGGTTTAAGGGGAATGCGATGATGCACGGCTACTTGGGATGAAACTCTTTGCATATGCTGAACACTTCATACAAGATCAAGCCAGGCTGGCTTTGTTAAAGGCATATTTTTGAAAACGTCCTGAATGTCTGATCCACCATTGTTTTCTCCCTTAAGTTGAACTCTTTTTTTGGACTCCCAAACTACATCACTAAGCTAATCCATGCTCTCTTCACTCTTGACTCTTCTTCCATCCTTTTCTAGGGAGTCTTTTTTCCTTATTTCCCTATTTCTTGTGGCATCAAACAAGGCTGTCCCCTCTTCCCCTACCTCTTTGCAATCGCTATAGAGCCTATTACTTTCCATCTTCGTAAGCTCAATTCTTCCCTTTCCTTTCGTCCTTTCATTTTTTGAGACGTTCCGCTTGGCCCACAACTCTTTTTTGAGACGTTCCGCTTGGCCCAGAACTCTTTGCTGATGATTTGGCCTGCAACATCGAGCTCCACCACCATTCTACCGCCCGTCTCCTACTTGAGCTAGTGGCCGTTTTCTCTTCAAAGATGGATCAAGGGAGCATCTGGTAGGCCCGTAGCTATTATGGCAACCGAGATGCATGAGCGCAGCAGGCTAGCAAGCCACCACCGCCTTCTGAGGTTCAGTCTTCTGATGAAAGCGTGATGAAAGCGTGTGTTGGAGGGCGATGATCTCACATATAGCAAAGATAGGTGTAGCAGTAGTCGCGATCCAGATCTCTCTGTGAAAATGAAACAGTTTCTTGCATGGCTGCTTGAAGGTCGAAAAAGAAGAAGATTCTGCCAGCAGTAGTGCTTCCCTCAGGCCTGAAACCAGATGGCCAGCGCGTGTGTAGGAGTTGAATGCATACAAGTTAGATGGAGGTGCAGATGGCCGATGAGCAGGAGGCACATATGCCTTTAGGTGAGCTGTTGCCAATTATCAGTAGTGGCCGCATGATGAGCCTCCGATTGGAGAGATGGAGTGAATAAGAAGAAACACATTTTTCTTCTTCTTGGCTATCCGCGATCCAGCCGAAGAACGTGTGCAGAACACGTGAAGAAGAGGGAGAGGAGCCTGTTGGCTACACGGAGAGACAACCCGTGGAATAAATCTTGGTGTCCAAATGAAATTTGACAATGGTAATTGTTTGTGGGTCCTTTCTAGTTCGTGATGGCATTTTCTAAAAATCTAACGGTTGGGTCCCTAAGGGCTATCTTACAGTTTAGGAACAGACCCACTGTGTAAAAATTGGGAGAAAACGCAAAAGAGAGGCTTAATTTTGTATAGAGAATCTGTTTCTGTCAGAACAAAAGCTATACATAACTATTTACACTGACTTAGCTCCGTTTTGCACTAAAAATCTTCTGATTCAAACTTTGGCAGAAAAACTTACTAAGTTTTTAATACAAAGACCTCTATTTTTCATTAGGGATAACATAAATTTTCTGAAAACTTGTGAAAAGCGAATCAAAAGCTAGTAATTGATTGTCATGCTAAGTACAGAATATATGTAGATTGAAGTGGATGTTTTTCATGAAATTAAGAGGTCAAATTGGTTTTACGAACTAACCAAGTGATAAGCCTAGTCGAGGTGACGTCTTATGCCCTCTCCCTCGGTTACGTGCACTTATCATTAGTTAGCTAAGGAAAACAATTGCAAAAATTCCTGAAATTGAATTGATCAATTCATTTACGTCATTCAAGTTGGCTATAATGGATCATAGAACCTCATTTGATAACTTTGACGGTAAGAATTTTCATACATGACAAGTCAAGATGAGATTATTATTGACTGAGAAAAATCTGTGGGATCTTGTTGACGGTTCCAAAGTTAAGCAAGAAGATTCCGCTGATTCTTCTAGTATTGATTTGCATGATAAGAGAGCTGCTGCTTACATTGGTCTTGGTTTGGCTGATTCTCAAATTCATCATTTGGACCTATCTAAGACTGCTTGTGAAATATGGCAATCATTGGAAGCTATATTTGGAGTAGGTTCTAAAAATGATAAATTTTTTCTTAAGCAACAATTTTTTGCTCTAAAGGTAGAAAGTTATTGTGCCTGGTAGCATCAAATAATCCACATGCCATTGCAATTCGACGTTAAGATGATGTGAAATCCACTTCCAGAATCGTTCAGAAGAAACTTTAAAACGTTCTGCACATACCTTTGATTGGTCTCTTCTCGTTCGTTTTGTCTTAGGTAGTGCCTCAGCAACGTCCTGGTTGTGAAGTTCAGCAACAAGCTTTTGGTCTTCTAGCTATTGCTTCAGGTCGCCAACCTCCTTTTGAAGATCAGAGATGTTTATGCGAGCTTCGACGTACTCTAGATGATCAGCAACTCCCGAACAATTTTGAGTTGATTGGAGCTGCTTCAAAAGACTTTCAATCTTTTTTGGAGCCTGCAGATATTCATCATGAGCATTTGGCCCTATACAGATTTGAACAGTGTCGATAGATAATTCTCATAGCTCAGTGAGTTCTTCTTCAACTAAAGCTTTGTCATTCTCGAGCGGAAGAAAAAACTCGACTCAAAATTTTTTGAGCATCTGGTTTTGAAGACCCTATAACTTAAGGGGATGAATTTGAATTTATCCAAAAGTGTTGTAAGGCAGTTTCTGTCTTTATTCGCTTCGTTGTCTCTTCTTGAAGTGTGGTCTGTAGAGTTGTCTTTTCTACATTGACCTTATTGAAATCGGCTTGCAAAGAATCAAAAAATTTCTGCAAATCTATAGACTTGGCCTGAATTGCCTTATTATCAGCTTTGTACACATTAGCTTCTTGTGTCAATTGTTGAAGCATTCGCCCAAATGTTTGGTTTCTTTCAAGTAGCAACTTATTTTCTGCTTCAAGAGACTCAATCTTCTCAGTGAATATCTTGATATAGGATTTACAAAATCTAGAAAGTAAATAATGAATAAAATAATAAACAATAATTAAATTAAAATAAATCAAAGAAAAAAAAAATTCGGGATAGATCCTCGAAAGATTCTCGAAGGATTCTACCCCCGAATACCTTTGTTAAAAATAATATTTTTTTAGTCTGAAACTGTTGATACGTGTTGGTAATAATTCGTCTTCCAATGACTGGAGTTGGAATTCAATCGGCAAAATAGGATGCATACCATATGTAAGAAAGTAAGGCGTCTGCTTCATCGTTATCTTCTCCGTGTTTCAATAAGCCCAAAGAATTGAGAGTAACTTTTGATCCCAATCTGTAGCATGTGCAACGATAATCTTATTTAGGATTTTGAATAGTATTCCATTCGCTCTCTCAGTTAACCCATTGGCTTTCGGATTATAGGGGGTCTTTCTGTGTTTGATCAGAAAATAGGTTGTCAGCAGTCGAATTGTATCGTCAAGAAAATGGGTACCACAATCATTGGCTAACTTGAGAGGACAACCATAACGTGTGATTATAGATTTGAATAAGAAAGTTGTGATAGTTTTTGCATCATTTCGTTTCGACATTTCAGCATCCACATTCTTCGTTGCATAATTCGTTGCGACCAAAATATATCGACACTTAGTATGTTGGGTGACTAGTTTGATTGGACCGACAAAGTCAATCCCCCACTTTTCAAATGGTGCAAGTGGTATGATTGGCATCAACAACCAATAGCTTTCGTTGGTTTACCAGATCTCTGGCATGGATCACACGATCATATATAATTCGAGACATCCTTAAACATTGTTGGCCACTAATATTTGGCGGTCAATATCTTATTAACAGTATTCTTCACGGCGAAGTGACCTTCAGCATCTTTCGAATGTAAGGCACGAATAATCTTTGGAATGTCTTCGGCTTCAAGACACCTTCTTAATTGATTATATGCACCAAGCTTGTACAAAACATTGTTAATAATGGTGTAAGGTGCAACTTTGTATTGAAACACTATCTTCTTCTCCAAATTATATCCTTCAGGATATATCTGATCCTTAAGATAAATATTAATATCTGAATATAATGAATTTGTGGATGATATTTCGAATATATTTTCATCGAAAAAATCATGATTCATTGGATCTTCAATTTTTCTTGTGCTGAGTCGAGAAAGGTAATTAGCATTCATATGATATTTTTCTTGATGAAGTTCAACTTGAAAAGTGAACTCTTGCAGCAATAGAACCCAACGAGCAATTCGGCCAGATAAATCGGGTTTATTCACAAGATACTTCAAAGCATAATGATCAACATGGAAGATAAAAGCATAATCCAACAAATCGTGTCGAAATTTCTTTACAGTAAATATCACTCCAAGTGCTTTCCTTTTCATTGCCGAATAATTTTTCTGCGAGGAACTAAGCTGACAACTAGCATAATATATTGGATGGTCTTTCTTCTATTCGTCCTTATGGCTCAGACAAACACCAATAGCAAATGCTGACACATCAACATAACTATGAAATAGTATCGTCCAGTTAGGCGGTTTTAAAATTGGAGCATTAATGAGCTTTTGCTTGAGTTCTTTGAATGCTTTCTGTTGTTCTGACATCCACAAGTACACGACTTATTTCTTAAGTAACTGTGTAAGGGCTGTAGCTATCGAGACATGATTCTATATGAATCTTCGGTAATAGCCAACATGTCCTAAGAAGGCTCTGACTTCTCTTAGATTCATCGGTATCAATAGATTCTTTATGACCTCGACCTTGTCTTTGTCGACCTCTATTCTTCGTTTGGATATTCTGTGTCCCAAAAGAATACCTTCTCTCATATTGGAAAAACATTTTTTGGGGTGAAGTGACAAACAAGTGTCTCGACACCTTTGTAATGTAAGTTTCAGTTTCTGAATGTGAGACTTTATATCACTGTAAACACAGAAGTCGTCAATAAAAATTTCGAGAAATGTTCTCAAAAACGTAGTGAAGCTTAACATAATTATTTGTTGAAAAGTCACCGGCGCATTGCAGAGGCCAAAGGGCATTTCATTGTAGGTATAAGTGCCCCAATCCATAGTAAAGGTTGTCTTTGATCGATCCTCCTTCCTTACTCCAACTTGATTATAACCAGAGAAACCATCATAGAAACTAAAACGTTCTTGTCCAGCAACCTAGTCTAGAATTAAATTAGTGAAAGGTAATGGAGGATGATCTTTCCTGGTAGCAGCATTAAGCTTTCTGAAATCCTGGCAAATTCAAATCTTGCCAGTCTTTTTCTTTGGAACTACAACAATGGGAGACACCCATTCGCTACTTAAGTCTGGATAAATGATTCCTGTCCTAAGGTACTTGTTGAGTTCATCTTTTACCATAAGAGATACTTCGGATTTAGACGATACTGTCTCTATCGAACATGAACAACATCTTCCTTAAGGTCAATTTGGTGCTCGTCAAATTTAGCACGAATTCCTTTCAAGTCTTCGAGCGACCATGCAAATACATCTTGGTACTCTTTAAGCAATTCAGTAAATTTTGCTAACTTTGTCTCTCCAAGGGACTTTGAAACATGCACAAATCTACCAGGTGCAAGTTCAATTAGCTCTGTTGATTCTGATAAAATAATACCTTCCTTCATATTGGCCTTCGTATGGCCATGAATTTCACACATGCTGTCTCCACAAATTTATTCTTATCGTCAGCCTGGTGTTTATTACCAAATTCTTGTTCGGATTCGTCAGATTCATCTGATTTATATCATCAGCATCTTAATTAAAATCTTTAGAATTCTTTTTGCAGCTTTCGGTTCTCTAACAGAAATATCTGCTTCAGTAATGCAGATGTCGAAGAATTCTTCTTCGTCATTCGATAAATCATTATTCTCATAGCATTCAAAATATTTAACTTTGATATCTGAATTAGTACAAAATATATTGAGTGCATAAGAAAAATCTTCAAAGGTAAAACTTGTGTCGGGACATTGGAGTTTCTCCTTCATATCTGTCTCAACTCTAGGTTATAATTTGTTCTGCTGGCTTTCCACGGTTATTAGTTTTGCCAGTTTGGAATCTTAGTTCTTTGGACTTCCAATGTACACTTGCATTAGATTGATAAAGCCAAGGCCATCCAAATCAACACAAAATAAGAGGGCAAAACGAGTGATTTGATAACAATAAAGTTCATCGTAAAAGGCTTGGCTTGAATATATACAGTGATGTCCTTTAATTCGCCAATAGACTTTCTTCGTGTCGAATCAGCCAACTTGATATTTCATTGAGTTGGTTGAATATCAGTCAAACCCAAGGCATGAGCAGTGTCTTCTGTTATAATATTTACACTCGAACCTGAATCAATCGGCACATTTTTTATTTAACATCCAACAATTGTGACGTCGATTTCTGGTGCGCCGAGGTCTCCCAAATCAATAGATAATATGCCGACATCTGGTAGAAATAGGGACAGAAAGACCTTTTAACTATTTGAGATAATAAGTGTTGTCTGCCAACAATTGTTCGCAAGTTATATTAAGTTTGGTCTTCTTGATTTCAATGTCCCCTTCCTCGAATGTGACTTTCTTCTCTACATCGTCTGTCTATTATTCGAAATTGATAATTTCTTTAGCTTTTGTAGAAATATCCTTCGAAAATAGCTTTGCTGCATCACGATCATGATCGGGATCATCTTTAAGATCTTCTTTCATTATAGATTCATTCAATGATTTCTTCTTCGAGGAATTTCTTCTCTTCTTCAAAGAAACTTTTGAGTCAGGTTTCAAGGAATTTTTTGAAGTTGAAAATTCACAGTGGATAAATAGTGGATCTAGTTCTCATATGACTGGTTCAAGAAAGTCTTTCACTCCTCTTTCACCTTACAATGGTTCTAGAAAGTTTACTTTCATTCCTGTTGATGGTGAATGCAAGATAGAAGGAATTGGTGGTGTACCAATTGGTGTTGAATCCACTATGATTCTTGAAGATGTACTTTTCGTGCCTAATCTCACTATGAATCTCATTAGTGTTGGCAAGATGCTAGATGATCGTTTCCAAGTTGATTTTGAAGAAGATGCTTGCTTGGTTAAGAGGGATTGTGATGTGGTAGCAAGAGGAACTAGATGTGGGAATATTTTCAAGTTGGAATCTAATCCTTGTGGAAGTGTGGTGAAGAGGAGGTTGGACGTCAACCTATGTTCCATGATGGTAAGGCTCATGAAGATGGTGCTTTGGTAAAAGCACATGGAGAGTTATTGCCAAGGTGTTCTATTTCTCATCAATTTTCTCATCTTGTTCATGTGGATGATCTTGTTTCATCAAGTAGAAGCAAAGTTGGTGATTTTTTTATGTGACTACTTAGTTGAAGACTTCAATTGGAGGTATCTCTTATCAATGGTGCTTGATATGAATATTGCAATAGTTGATACTTTGGGGATATTTAGATCCATATGCTTTGTCAATATTCCTTTGCATGTAAGGAATAAGAAGGATCTAATCACAATCAAGAGGATGATGGCAGAATTCTCAAATCTACCAAAAATCCAAGTGCATGATGGAAATTTGCCAAGGCTTGAGGAGGAGTCTTCTCAACACATGGTTTCAAGGGGATCTTCAAAAGGCAAGCCCGAGAGTCTATGAGTCTCACAATTCATGGCAAAGAGGGGCAATTTTCAGGTGGTATCTACTTCAACATATTCACTTTTGCTTCTCTTACATTATTTGATGTACTATCTTGCTTTATTGAGATTTCTACATCTCAAAGTTCAAGTGAGGCAATGCTCGTCTTGTATGGACATATTTCATGTCTTTAATGGCTTAGCTATGTTTCCAAATCATTTTGAAAGCAAGTGGTTGTGTCATCAAATCTATGTGCTAAAATATCCATAACTTTGTCAAATCTTAACCAAATTCGATGAAAATTAGTGCAATTTGAAGCTAAGACTTAGATCTACAAACGTATGGAATTATAGTCAAGAAATTAGGCAAAAATTATAGCCAAAAATGGGGGAAAAACAACAAAAATCATAGCTAACTAAAAGTGGAAAGAAATCACTAAAATGGCCATAACTTGGTCAATATAGCTCCAAATCATAAAGTACCTTTTTGTCTAATTTTGAATTCTAAGTGTTCTTGGAGCTTCTCTTTGAGAGCTTGCTTGATGGTAATGGGGGTTCATGTGCATACAATCACATGAGAGCTTTGATCATGCTCTAGATTCAGGCTCAATCTTTGAATGATCTCCATTCATGAATAATGAATGCTTACTTTACCTAATTTGGTGAAGTTTTGTTACTTTTAGCTACTTTCTTGATTTTTGGATTATTTTCTTGATTTTTTGTCTTTCCATGCTCATTTGATGTTCATGAATGGATTAGATGTGATGATGCTAAGATTTGCACATGAAAATTTTGGTATCAGAGCATTAGATCCTTTCCCCATCAGATTTGGTGGCTTCTTTCTAGTTTTAGTAGAGTTTTTCTACTAGTTTCTTGATTTTTCTAGAATGTTTTGATTCAATTTTTGACCTACTAATCTTCATTTTTGTATGATTTCTTATTTTAGATCAATAGCTTTCTTTCTTAGCTTTCTCGCCTCCAAATTTAGCAGGACCTCAATTATTTATAGTGGTCATTAGCTAAATTGGGCCTTACAAACCCGATGTGGAGGATGTTACTAGTCTCTTCGTAGCCCGTACAATATATGGGCTCAAGCACTACTGGCTCCGCGTCCACTTTGGCCCATTTAGCCAAAAGGCTTTTAGCTTGTGGCGCAATCCGCAATAATTTTTCAAGGGTAAACTAACACGGCTCGCTAGTAAGCTTGTGAGCCTTTCAGTGCGTAGTTCCTCGGGCTCCACCATGTGAAAAGGTGGTTCATGATGATGCAACCGATCGTTCTGATTAGTGCGCAATGGTGAGCCCGTTTGTGATTCTCGTTCGCCATCAATAGGAGGTTCCATAGAGTTTTTTCTTTCTTGTTCTTTTTCCTCCGCTTGTGCTCTCTGTACCCAGTGTCGTATCTTCTAGTACTATCTCCTTTCTTTCCTCACATTCAGATATGGCACTGAAGTTGAGGGTTGGTCATCAGTGACCGATGGTGTTGGTGAGGCAGGTAAGGCCATACGCTGTTGATGATTAGGTGTGTCGTACCTCGGTGCCTAGGTGGATGGATATTCGTCGTCTGATCCCTCATCCTCTTCCCTGATGACATCTTCCATAGCTTCTTGTAGAGTAGCGTACTGCTCCCGTCGTTTCAGTACTCTCTTGATGCTCCGTGGTAGTCTTGCTAGGAACCACATGATCAATCGGGAGTTAGGGCTGCACTGTACTCGGATCATAGATGTTTGACCCATTCAATATAGTCCTTGACCCTTTTTCTTTTTCCCATCTTGACCTTGCTAAGTAGGAGAAACGGGTCTTCTAGGAACTTCTTTGATTGAAAGCGCGTGATGAGAGCCACTTTAACCGCTTCCCAGGTGGATTTCTCTTCCTCTGATAGGTTGAAAATCCAATCTTGAGCCACCGCTAATAGGAACATGGGGAACAACATAAACTTTTCTGCAGGTGTCCATTCGTCGTAGATTTCACAAGCTTGCTCGTAGATCTGAAGGAAGCGGATGGGATCTGATGATCCATCGTATTTTGGTATCTCCATCCGAGGTACCCTCCGGATTGCTTGCAAGGGAGCGACAGGTACGAGTTGGCCCATTGGATCCATTGGCACTAGTTTCGGTTCTGTCTCTTGTTGCGTAGCTGTTAGAAGGTGTGGTGCTTGATTCACTGTCCTTCTTGTTACTGATCGTCCAGATCTTAGATTCATCCGATGGTGGGGTCCAAGATAGTTGGATCTTGCTTGTACAATGGGATGCACTCTGGAGCTTAAGGATTTGACCAATCTGATTGGCCGAAAGTGAAATTTAGGCCTTGTATGGTGGTTTTTCCTTGATAACTTTTTACTCTTTGCATTGATTGACATGAGATTTTGATAATAGTTGGATCTCGTGCAGATCTTTCCACTGATCTAGTTTGCGAGGTTTATCTAGTGTGAGGGTTCTTTAGCTATTTTGCAGATAAAAAACTTTGATATCTTTTAGATATTTAGGAAGTAGCTCTCACAAGAGTCACAGGAGCTAAATCTGGCTTAGATCTGACTCTGGAATTCTCTACAAGAGTTAACTCTCGCAAGAAGTGAAAAATTCACTATATGCAAGGGTTCAAAACCACTATTTTGGCTTGATGTTCACCAATTCTCAGTACTAACTCTCGCAGATTTCATCACTTATGAAAATTGACATTCTGGATCGATTGAAATGGTCTACGAGAGTTCTTTCTAAAAGGATTTGCTGGATTTTCATTTTTTAGTGATTTTTTAGCACTTGAATCCAATTTTCTGCTCACTGGAATCAAACCAACTCTCGCAAGCTCTTTTGTGTCCTGGTCTCACTGAGATGGAACTTTAGAATTTTCTACGAGGGTTCTTGCCCACTAGAACTGAAAATTTTAGTGTCTGTGAGGGTTCTTTTGTATTTTTCCATTTTTTTTCCACTAGGAACTCTCGCACAGACACTTAGATAGTGAAGTCACTCTTGCAAGCCTCTCTGTGTCCTGGTCTCACTGAGATGGAACTTCAGAGGGCTTTGCGAGAGTTTTGGTGAAGATTTGCATTTTTTTTTGGATTTTTACAAGGGTTTTTTGATTTTTTATGAAATTTTCTTTTTCTGATTTTTGTAATCTGTTTGGAATTAACTCTCACAGGCTTCTATGCAGGTCTAGAATAGCACCCTGGACCTGCTGCCAGTCGTGCAATGGTTAACTCTCACTAGTTTTGGAGATATTAAAATCTGATGAGATTTTAGGCTCTTTTTCCCCCAAAAATGTAGATTGGTGTGTTTTTTTTTTTGGGTTTTTTCAGGTTTTGGTTTGGATGTCAAGCCCTTAGAGGCTATTCAAGGCCTCCTCTACCCTCTCATGGCTCCTCCGCTAGCTGTGAACAGTCCAAACACATAAAAATATAGAAAACTAACTCTAAACACCCGGCAACGACGCCACTATGGAGTCGAAGATCTAGCGTAATAATAGCCCTCCCTACACTGATTTTGTATTGGCATTACAAAAGGTGACCAATTACTTATAGTAGAATCTCCACTAGAAGATTTTCAAATTGATTTCTTGGCTCTTCTTGCAAATATAATGTCCTTCATAAGCCCTACAAGTTTTTACAAATCCTAAACATTTACTCTTATTCACAATAAAAATTTGAGTATTTATTACTAAAAAAAAATCCAAGTTGGATTATTGGTCAGGCATGTTTAATATCATCCTATTTCAAGAGTAGCTATTTGCCAACAACTTACACCCTAAATCATCATAATTCAAGTGTAGTCATTGCCAACAACTAATACCTTTTTGTTAAAACCTTACAAAATTTTCAATTTAGCTGCAATGTCACTTCTAGAAGGTTGTTCTTATCTACATACTTGAGCATCCTTTAGACCATGAACCAATCTAATAGTAAAATGTAAAATTTTATTCTTAGTATATATCGATAATTTATTTTCATGAGTTATTATACGTACACACATGTGGTTTGGATGTAAATTTTAATGGATCCTAGGCTTGGCTCATATAGAAATTTTAATGAGGTGTGTGTCATTTTAACCTTGTGAAAATTCATAAATTAAATGTAAATTATATTTATGTTGTCCTTTTTTTTTAAGATAACCCACAAAAATACGAAATAAAAAATTTGATGTTCATTTGTTTTATCATCTTCTATACTAGTTTCTTTATGTGTCCATTGATGACAAATATGATTATCTAAGCCACTCTCCACCAATCTATAAGTTCATTCTTTGCAACATACAATACGAGACTAAAAAATATGTTAAAACATAAATATATTTGTAATTGAGTTACTTGAAGTGAATCAATAACCTATGGCTACTATTAAGTAATCAATAATGTCCCATGGCTTCAAAATATCTTTAGTGTGGATGGAGGCAATTGTGGTTATATTGGGAGAAAAAAAAATACGATTTTAAATTTTTTTGTATATGTTCTATGAATTTTATTCTTGATAAGACTAAAGGTCATTTTTGGAAGTATTATTGTCCTATTTTTTACTTATTTTTATTGGTTTGGCTTGTTGGAGAGCTTTTTTAGACAAAGAGCAAAAATATTAAAGAGAATAGATTCAAAAATATAGGAGGACAAATTTTAAAGAGGGCTAGGAGATTTTGATAAATCTATTTTTTTTTTAAAACTATAAATGTTTCAATTTGAAAAATGTTATATAATTTGAAATGATTTAGCTATACATATCTGTTAGTCCTAGATCTACTGGTTAGAATTTTAAATCATTACTACTTTAGAAATAGAACGTTTTTTCATATTGCAATTTTTGTTTAAGGACTAGCAAATGCAAATGCACATGCGTCAACTTTATAAAAAAAGTTAAATTTTAAAATCTAGAACTTGTTGAAAAATCAATTTGCTTACTCTTCCAACCATATCATAAATCTTAAGTTTTGTAAGTTCTTTGGATCTAACAAGTTTTTCTATCTCAAAAAACTATGTTCGTCAAGATCTCATTAAAAAAAAATTTATGATTTGTCATAAGACAAGGTTTAACATTTGTCTGGGAGATCAATAGTTCCAAATTTTGAGATTTTGTGAAATTAACACATTTGCTAGTCCTAAAAATATTTTCAATCTAGAGGATTTTAGATTTTCTTCAGAGTTGATGAACATATCAACCTTTAAGAAAATTGAATTTGTTTTATTTGGACTAGTCTATTTGTCAATATCAAAACAAAAAACTGCATTCATGAAAATCATGTTTTTCTAAGGCTGGCAAGTGCATCAATTTCAAAAAGAAAATATCTTGACTATTTTTTTACTCACTTGTTTATCTTTTCTTTGAAAAAATTTGTAATCTTGCATATCACAAATTTTCTTGAGACTTACAGGTATGCCAACCCTAAAAGTTAGAATTGAAAATCTAAATTTTCGTTCACCAATTTTAAATTCTAAAATTTAAGAAGCAACTAGGGTTGCAAATACGTCAAGCTCAAAAACTCTTTTTGGAACAACAATTTTCAGTGAAGTAGTGCTTCTTAAATTAACATCCATCTCATTATTAACATTTGCTCTTCACTATCTTCCACAACTATAGAGACAAAATTTAACACAAAAAAAATTAATTAAATTGGAGTAACCAAATCAACATCCATGCTAGTAAACACACCAATGTCCTTCTCATTATCAATATTTGCTCTTCACTATCTTTCACAAATGCAAAGATATGATTTAACACATAATATAGAATAACCACATCAACCTCAATATCCAAAAATATCATAGCATGAAAATTTCTGTTAAGTTCTTATGCATATAAAGATTGTTTATGACTCATGTATGCTCTTTTGCATTGTCCACGAACAAGAAATATATAAAATAACTTGAAAATTTTATCATTAATACCCTCAAATATATTGATCCCTCTCTTTATTGTAGAACTTATTTTGAGACTCACATGTTACCTAGTTCATCATTTGCTCAACGATGTGCTCTTGTCTATTTGAAGACTTAAAGTTTTACTTACCATTGTGCTTATCATCATACAAGCCTTTGAATCCCACAAACATTTTGTGGCAGGTGAGTTTCAAACATACACGACTATAAACCCTTGACCTTGCATGGTTTTAAACCTTTTTCAAAATGTTCTCACTAAGGTTCTATGAAGACATGAAATCCAATTCCCAAGTTATGGAAAGAATGGCTTCATATCTAAATAACCATTTTGACCATTTGGCCCATTCTAAAAAAGTAGTTTGACCATTTGTCCCATTCAAATCCACATGGTACACAACTTGGTATAGTAGGTTCATTTACCCAGTTATTTTATGATTAAATAGAAAAAAAAATTATTATTTAAACTCTGAATATTTGCCATATGATGGGATTATGAATTTATTTCATAGGAATATGTTTTATAAGTCTTTTGAAAGACAAAAAAAAGTTCATGTTCATCAAGCTAAAGCACCAAATATTTTTAGGCCTACAAGCCATGATTCAATGCAATTAGTTAACAACTTGGAATGAAATAACATTGAAATAAAAATAGCTTTGATATGTCAACTTGCACAATTAGTTTTAACTATCAAGGTTTGAACTACAACTATATGCACCATAAATTAATAAATAGATCATAAGAATCAGGGGTCAAGACTTAGCCCAAATGCCCATAGCCTAAATACCATTGTCTACTTTTGAGTTCGGAATAGAAACTAGCAAAGTTTATATTTGGAATCTACTTGATAACTTACATTGATCTAAAGGCTAAAGCATGTTATGTCTAGTTTATACATAGACCAAGATTGAAAAATCAATGTTCATTAGGCTGAAAACTTATATGGAGATAAACATGTAAGTTAAAAAAAAAAAATTGGTTTGAAAATTTGAGATTTTCTTTGTTTAGTTTCTGCTCATATGTACTTCAAAAATAACCTCCATTTCAAGCCTTGAATAGCACTCAAATTTTGAGATTCAAACCATGAATCCCCTGACTAATATGCAATGCTAATCTTTGTCAAATTACCATCATTGTGGTAGCCATACATTTTTTTGAAGTAGAAAATTGGTTTAGTAAGCTTTAATTAGTGTACTATATGTTTTGGTAAGCACTAGATCATCATGTTTCCAAAAGGTAAATCTTACATCTTAAAAAACACATTTTCTATTGTGTGAATCAAATTTCAAGTTTTCAATATACAATAATATGAGTAGTTTTCCATAGTTTGTTTCACTCTTTCTTTACAAGAATTTAGGGAGATGCATGCAACTGAATCGCTTCATCTTCAGTAGATCGTACAAAAAGGGTGGGCATGTATTGTATGTCGTAGTTGACAGTGCATGTCCTATATATGCACAAGTGATAAAGCCAACTAAAAAGTAGAGATGCACATGTTATCTAGTTGTTGGAGACACCTGATGTTACAACTAACCAAATAAGAAGTGGACACCATACCTTCCCATAAAACTCATGCATACTTCATGAAGCAGATGGACTAAGGCATATTTATGGATGTTTCTTAATCCAAGGAATAAAATTAATTGTTGTCATCTCAAACAAATGGCCACCATATTTACAACCATTGTTACATAACAGCTTCACCACACTTCACTT
Source organism: Diphasiastrum complanatum (assembly GCA_029204225.1). NCBI lineage: Eukaryota > Viridiplantae > Streptophyta > Lycopodiopsida > Lycopodiales > Lycopodiaceae > Diphasiastrum > Diphasiastrum complanatum. The sequence continues at coordinate 64,066,818 of CM055094.1, read as the reverse complement.
CACATTATATGTTCATAATTTATTTTGTCAATTCTTTTTTGGACACACAACCAAGCTCACCCTTGGCAAAGTTTGAACTATGCTAACAATCCATGAAAAAATAAAAGAGAGAGAGAGAGAGAGAGAGAGAGAGAGAGAGAGAGAGAGAGAGAGAGAGAGAGAGAGAGAGAGAGAGAGAGAGAGAGGGAGAGGGAGAGGGAGAGGGAGAGGGAGAGGGAGAGGGAGAGGGAGAGGGAGAGGGAGAGGGAGAGGGAGAGGGAGAGGGAGAGGGAGAGGGAGAGGGAGAGGGAGAGGGAGAGGAGAGGAGAGGGAGAGGGAGAGGAGAGGAGAGGAGAGAGAGAGAGAGAGAGAGAGAGAGAGAGAGAGAGAGAGAGAGAGAGAGAGAGAGAGAGAGAGAGAGAGAGAGAGAGAGAGAGAGAGAGAGAGAGAGAGTATGTGTGTGTGTGCGTGCACTTGCATGCACATGTGCACCCAATAGTTCACGAGTTTAAAATAATATTCTCCTTATACCTTATTGGTCACAAACCAAAACATCTCCACTAGTACTAGTGAAAAGATTTTAACTTTTCCTCATGTTGTTGGACATCATATTTCCTCCTTAAGAAATCAAAGGTGTGATTTGGCGATGCTCATGTCTATTTATTATTCATAATGCCCTTGGCATATTTGTGGGCTTTGTGCTCATGTGTGATAGGTCTCATTGTTTTGTGATTTTTCAATTTGATTCAATCATGTCCTTAGTACTTTTGTATAGGTACTTGAAATTGTTGTAAGTTTTTAATAACTTGATTACAAGAGCAAACAAATTATCATTTATGGGTGAGAGTAATATGTGATTTAGTTTATGGTTTTTTATAAAAAGAGTAAATAGTTTATATATAGTTGTGTGTTTTTGAAGGACAAAGTTTGAATGCGGATGTAAACAGGGCAATGACTAACCAATGTCTTTGATAATTAGTATAGGAGAATGAGAAGAATGAATGGAAGAATTGTCTTCCTAGTGACATTTCATGTAAATACATCAAGCTAGAGTAAGAGATAACTACAAAAGTATTCAAATAACCATAAAAGTTTCTAGAAAAACGATTCTCTTGTGTAAAGAATGAGTAAAAATTCCTCTATGTTATTATTCACCATGATTGTGAGATATGATGTAAAAACAATACGGGTGTCATTCTATATGATACAAAACAATTTATCACATCAGTCAAAGCTTTATGGATAGTGAAACATTTTTCATGCATATGTATATCAAAAATTTATGCCTTACCACATAGATGCATTTTTTTAGAGGGAACTTTTTCGCGGTGGAATGAAATTTCAATTTAGCTTAAAGTTTTTAGAGTACTCTTTTTTATGCAAGAAAAATTGAAAGATAGGTTTTTTTTAATTTTTTTTTTTGAAACAAAGATATTCTACCTGCTAAAGAGAGAAAATCAATCAAACCATGATAACAATTGAAATGTATAATAAATTTTTTGCAATGTTGTTATTCCATGTATGAATGCCAAAGCAAGAGCACATATGTGACATATTAACACATCAAACAAAGATGCTTAGCATCCTCACTATTCACTTAACAACTCCCTCTAACATGTAATATCTAAAATCCAATCTCAACATAAATTTGTACATATGTGTTTTTTTGCATTGTAGTGTAGGTGTTTTGGAGAGCTCTAGCATTCTCTAACAATACAACTTGAAGAAACCTAAAGTTTCTAAGTGTCAAAGCTTTTGTATTTTTCCTTGCATTTTTGGATTGTTGCATTTTTGAACTAAGTTTTGCACAGTTTGCATATTTGAATTGTGTTTCACACAGTTCACATTTTTTGCATTTTTCACACCTTCCTGAAGACCTGACACTAAGCGAAAATATGACTTAGAACATTTTTCACCGACCTTCGACTTTTTCCACTTTTCGCACTTTCTTGAAAACCCGACGCAGAGCCAAAATATGACTTAGAACATTTTCCACTGACCTTCATCTTTTTCGAACTTTTTGCACTTTATTGAAAACCCGACACTAAGCCAAAATATAACTTAGAACATTTTTCTCCAACCTTCGACTATTTTGCATTTTTCAAAAAAATTCGACACACAGTCAAAATGACGTAATGTCCACATCTTTTACTTAACTCTAATATCATAGATCCACATGTAAAACTGCATGCATGGATATTGCATGGATTGCATGTCAGCTCTCAAAACTACCTAGACATGTGTAGATCATGTAAACTGATTTGCATGTTGCATGCACTGATTGCATGTTGCATTCCAACTAACACTACATGTCATCTAATCTTTTGCATGACATCATAAATGGATCTACCTAACTCAAACTCGACCTATTCTAGAAGGTTATGTGCTCAATTCACATACCTTTATGTACAATAAAATATACATAAGAAATAAGGTGAGCATAGCCCCCAAAGTCAACATAGGAAGATATGTTTTACCATTTCTCACAAACTATTCAACTTGGAAGGTGAGGATGGAGTCTTTGCTAGAGATGAATGAGTTGATGGATATTGTTGTAGGTGTGGAAGAGAGATATTTGGCACCTCAAGAACAATTGAGGTATTATAAGAGGGCAAAGAAATCTCTACACATCATCAAGATGAATGTGATTAATGAACTTCTCAAGGAAGTTGGTAAGTGCACAACATCTAGTAAAGCTTGGGAGTCCAAGTCTACATCTAGTGTTCTAACCCTAAGGAGCAAAAATTTTCTTCAAAAGAAGGATGAAATTGCTCATGCTTTTGTTTTGAGAGTTAAAGCTTTGAGTGATGAAATAACATGTATTAGTGAAAGCAGTAAGGATGTGGAGCTTGCTCAAGTTGTTCTTGATGGTGTTGGATGATCATGCTATTACTACTGCAATTGTCTTGTGCTTGTCATTTTATCTAACTTGTGTTTCTTACTTTATTGTGTTCAAAATAATGTTAGTGTGTATGTATGCTACTCTATTTTATTATTTTGTTTGATATTGCTCTCTTCTAGAATTTTTTGAACTATTTGTTTCTTTCACAACTAACAATCATTCGAATTTGTGTTTGTCTACATAATTGACTCTATCAATTCTAGCAAAGTTAGAATAAAGAAGAATCAGTCGAGTCCTTTGACTCACCAACTTGATTGGATTCGATAGGCATAACACATGCAACAAGGATTCCATCAAAATCCCCAACATAGTCTAGGGCATAACTTGCATGATACAAACTTGCAATAACTCTTTAACTATAGCTCAAAAGTATGTCATGTAAGATGTCATTGAAAAGCATCATCAAGCACTTTCTATCATACCAAACTCCACCAAAATCGGACTTACCACTAAAAAGTTATGTCATTTTTAATGTGGACCACTATGTCAACAAACAATTTGGCCACATGTACATGAAAAGTGAAAGAAAAATAAAAGAAATCTTGACAGAAGGCCCTTTTAACATTGGGACCTTCTCTAATGAGCGCACTGGACCATAGCCCATTTGTGCCCATTTTGGAGGTATGTTTTTCACATAAATGTGTTGGGAAATCTTATGTAGGTTGGTGCATTTCCATTGGGGAAGAAATGCATACTACCATTGCATTTCTCAACTACTGCTTGCTATCTTTTTGATTGAATAACATTCATGGCTATAGAATTGATGAGTGTAACATGTTTTTAGACATAAAACAACTTGCTTTGGAAAATAAGTCAATTAGGATTGATTGCCTATCTGATTTTTGGCAATTAGTATCCTTTATGTAAGTAAATCCATGTCGACATAACACTTTGATTTAGTTTCGGTGAACTGCTTAGCATGAAATTGCATAAATTGGACTTGAAGTATGTATTACATAGGTTGACTACATATGGTAGACGAATTTGCATACCAATACATCATTCAATAGTTTTCTTCTACACCATATCAGATTAGGATTTGCTGGTTTTTTGTCATAAATGCATATATGCACATAGGTAATCTCATTTGACATTGCATATTTGGTTCAAATCACTACTATGATATGCAGACTGTGGGACAACACAAGTAAAAATGCAGCAGCGTGAATGGAGGCAGAGTTGCTTACCGAGTGGATCATGGCTAGTACTCAGGACATTTCATCACCACACATTCAAGGATGATAAAAAAAAAAGTGCTTACTTATCAAAACACATTGTCTAACTTATGGCTTGGATTCCATTGTCAGTTTGAGGATAAGACAATTATGATGAGATATTTTAGGCTTTTTAAACTAGGAATACAAATTAATTTGGAGAATTATTCCATATAAGAAATTTACTATAAATGTTGTTTAGATTGCTTATTTTTCATTGCTCTAAAAGCCTTACCATCTTTCAGAATAGCTGCTTTGGTTGGGTTTACTTGAGGTTGATCTGGAATCTGACGCATCCCAAATCTAGTTGAATCCATATGTCGCAAAATATGTTCATCCAGTTTTTCTCATTGTAAGATAAAGCATGGCTAACTGCTATAAGCTCATGTTCTATTGGATCTAGGATTAGATTGGTAGAAATCCAAGCTACATTCATCATGTTCACTACATAAGTAATCAACATATCAACAATTTGATCATTGGTAGGCATAATAAGTCATTACGCCTATAGATATTTTGTAGTTTATATGAGTAAAACATACAAATTATTTTCACATTCCATATTGTAATATATAGGAGAAAAGACAGATTAACATGTGCAGTATGTTGGAAAAGGTATGTAAAAGATAGGTCCAAAAGAATCGAATAAAAATAATTCGAACGACAAGAAAGAAAACTTATCATGCTCAGCGGAATAAACTATCTTCCTCTTTCTTCATGCATGACTACGCCTTTCAATTTCGAACAAAAGAATAGTGATAGAAATCATGTTCGATCTTATAGTAACTGACTTTGAAATCATTAGTACTACAGTGATTACGTAGCCAAACATTTAAAGCATTGAATTATCAGACAAATAATCTATCATGAAGAATTACATAAACGCATACATTCTAAGACAAACCTGAACGCAATAAAATATAGTATTGATTCAATATGAAACGAAACAAAAGTAAATGAGTACAATGTGTTGCGAATCGAAGCCCCGTACTGTAAGCTATTTCTGAATGACTAAAATATAAGTTTGAATTAAGCGCAACTACTGATAAGCAGTAAGCACAATAGCAATATCTAATCAACTCTAAAGAACTAAGCTAGAATGCTCAAGAGTGTTAAAGCTCACAGGCTTTAGAGAGAGATAACTATTCAATACTTGATCTAATCTGATGATTCTACTGATGTTGATGTAGGAATATGCACAACTATTTATACTGAGCAATTAGGTTGTCAAATGCGGCTGCCAGTTCGTGAAGTCTGTTGGCATTCATCTAGTTCTTCTCAAAAGTTGCTTACCGATAAGCGGTGACATTTGGCCATAGACAGTCTATCTGCACAAATAAACATGACTATAACTCTGTAGAAATGAAAAAAATTGTCATCAGAAAAAATGATAGTGTCGCAAAAAGACGACAATGTCGACTTTTTGCGAGAAATGCTACAGTGTCGCAAAATCTCATTTTATTAATATTTGGGGTAGCCCCACACTTTGCCAAAGTCATTTTCTTAACATTTGAGGCACTTTGAAAAATACGACTCTGTATTTTTCCTCGCAATTCCTGACAGGAAAAAAATGTGACACTATATTTTTACGCGAAATTCTTGACAGGCGAAAAATGCAAAAAACACGACACTGTATTTTTACTTGCAATTTTTGACAGTGTCGATTTAAGAGAAAATTGACTGTAGCAAAAAGGCAACAATGTCGGGTTTTGTAGTGAGAGAACATTTTTGACACTATTGTTAAACTCCGTGTATTTCTGCAGACTGTGTAAAAACACTTGTAATTTTGCAGACTGTGTAAAACACGAGAGAATCTGCATAACTGGATAAACAATTGGATGAAGATTAAAAACCAATTAGTTGATTAGTAGGAAGAAGAATAATCCAACACTCCCCCTTAATCTAAATCCATGAATGCCTTGACCTTTAAACTTGGTTCTGTACAAAACTTTCTATGTGCATCCAAACTTAATGTTTTAAAACATCTACTGTCATATCTTACGTTCGACAGTACTGCAATCTGACCTCTTTATTGAGAACTTTGCTTTTAACATAGTGATACTTCAGTTCAATGTGCATACTGCTAGAATGAAATCTAGGGTTGGTTGAGAAGGCAATGGCACTTTGATTATCACAAAATAATAATGTCGGAACATATCGATTCAGACTGATATCTGAAAGTAAGTCTCTCAACCAAATCGCTTCCTTTGTAGCTTGAGAGGCTACGATATACTCTGATTCTGTAGAAGATAGAGCTATCGAAAATTGCTTGCAACTATTCCAGGATTGTTGAGGAAGAATGTAAATCCAGAGGTGGATTTACGAGTGTCTACATCTCCTACCCAACTTGCAGCTGTAAAACCAATGAGTAAATTGAGGTTGTCATTGTCGACTATTCCATAACTCTCTGGAATGAGCTTGGTGCATTATAGAGTCCAAACGACATTACTTTGTAAGCATAGGTCCCCCATTCTATTGCAAAGGCTGTTTTGTGGCGATCTGCAAGTGCTATCTTGACTTGGTTGTATCCACTAAATCCATTCAGAAAATTATAAGCTTCCGCTCCAACAAGGCAGTCCAAAATGCTTTCAGTAAAATCCTTTTGCATCACTTTGTTCAAGGCCTTGAGATTCACACAATTTCTCAATTTTCCATTCTTCTTAGAAACAATGACAATTGGTGAAACCCATTTGGTATGTTCGATCTCATAAATGAAATCGGAATCAAGCAATCTCTATCAGATCTGCAACATTAGGATTATAGTGATAGAACTCTGTAACCTTTGGAACTACATCAGATATTAAAGGTATAGTATGTTCAGTAACTGATGTCGGAATACTCTTGAGATCTTTATAAGTCCATGCAAAGCAATCTTGATACTTAATAAGCAATATCCGTAGCTCGCGAAACTGTTCAGGAGTAAGTTGTGATCCAACTTGTACAATCTTTTCTGGATCTCCTAGTTCCGCAAGATTTATAGGCTGTGTCCTAGCTGGGCCATCGTAAACATCTTTCGATTTTGGCACTTGTTCTTCAAGTTCATAATGTGCTTTTGGTAACATGATAACCACATCATCCAGTGTATATCATTTAAAATGCTCGGGCATATCATGCTGAACTTCATTTGCTTGTTTGTTGTCAAAAGGATTCATCTTGGATCTTTGCTTAGCTTTCTTAGCAGGAATCGATCATGGAGGCGATGACTTTTGAGAAGATGGACTCTTCTTCGAAGGTGAAGACTTTCTAGATGGTGATGTCTTGCAAGAACTCTGACTTGCAGAATCATCCTTGACTTTCTCTTTGGCTTTATCCAATAAAGGTGGCAAAATCTTGGAATCAATCTTTTGAGGTGGATTTTCTCATTTCAGGATCATATTATAATGTTGCTTAGCTTGTTTCTTCGTCATTGATCCTATGATCCTGTCTTCCTTCAATATAACTGCTTTTGGCGGTTTTATTGTTGGTTCATCGGGAGTATTAAGCACTCCAAATCTAGTCAGATCCATGCGATTTAGAATCTACTCATCAGTAAGTTCTGCATTGTCATCATAAGTCAAGGCATGACTTACAGGAACGAGTTCAGCTTCAATCGGGTCTGGTATGGGCTCCGTTGATATCCAAGCTACATTCAACACATTCAATGAAAAAGTGATTAGTGTATCCAAAGTTCGATCCACTAATGAAATCTCGCTCAAGTCGGACTAATTATCTTGTTGACACATATATCTTGCTGTACAATCAATTTTTGCAAGAGCTTGATTCTAGTTGACAGTATCTATTTGAGAGTCATAATGTACTCCCCAATTTTTTACTGGTCAGTCACAAGTATGATCCGTTGTTGATGAATCATCATCCTCTTTTTGAACCACTGGTTTGATAGTCCAAGTTACAGGATCAACTTTGACTGCACGTTCACAATTTTCAAAAGTGATTTTTCCTGTACCTCAGTTATGAATTACTTGTGCAACTCGTAACCATGGGCATCCCAGTAGGACTCGATAGACATTTGGTACTTCCAGTAAGTCCATTACTACAAAAGTAATGACGAACTGAACTACGACAATTCTGACAAGTATATCTTCAACCATTCTCCACGGATGGACTGTCGTTTGATCAGCCAGCTTAATGGCAAAAGTCCCAGGCTTTATCTTTGTAAGGCCCCACTTTGCACATAGCTTTGTAGAAATAAGATTAACTCCTAAACCGCCATCTATCACGACTGTCTCTTTAGAAAATTGCTTATGCTGTATCGGCAAGGTGATATTTTTTTGCTCACTTTTTCAAGCTGCTTCGACATGGAGTACCTCATTAGATTCTTCATATCTGGCACAAAAAAGTGGTTCTTGATAGACTTCTGGTTCATCTTGAGTTGATTTTTGTGCTAATACTTCTTTTGCTTTTGGCACCAACTGCAGGAACTCTCCCAACATAGGTGAAGAATAAATTTCGGTTGCAACTTTAGCGGCTTCAAGCTCCTCTTCTTCCTGCAAACGTTTAATCCACTGCCTCATATCCTGGTACCTTCTTTTTCATGCATGGAGATTTGGATAGAAAGAAGATTCACTTATGATGTCTAACTTTTCATCTTCCTCTTTCAAGCATTCTAATGTATGGTGGCTAGATAGTGGTGCCTCATCCCACAGGAGTAGTGATAAAAACTCTTTTTGTAATCTTGTACCATACAAAGGATCTAGAAGTTGTATCTATACAGCAAATGATGAGGAATGTATGATAGAAGGCATAGGAAGCATATCTCTAGATAAACTTGATCTCAATGATGTGCTCTATGTTCCTAGTTTGACTAATAATCTAATAAGTGTAGGCCAACTCAATGATGATGGTCTACAAGTAGATTTTAAAGATGGTACTTGCTTGATCACAAAAGATGATGATATAATAGCATCAAGTTCTCATTTTGGAAGGTATTCAAGCTTGATGGAAATGGAAATGCTAATCTTTGCTCGGATATTGTGCAAGAAGGAAAGCTTTCAAATGAAGATCTATGGCATAGGAGGTTGGGCCATCCCAACTCCAAGGCCATGCAATCTATGTGCAAGTTGGAGCTAGCTCATGGTTTGCCTAAGTCCATGATCAAGGAGCCAAGTCCTTGTGATGCATGTGCATTGGCCAAATCACATGCAAGGCCACATCAAAGATCAACCATCAAGTCCAAAGCACCTTTGGAACTCATCCATAGTGACATCCATTTCTCATCCACCAAGAGCAAGGGTGGAGCTACATGTTTTATAGCATTTATTGATGATTACTCATGTTTTTTTTTGGGTTTACCTCTTATCTTCTAAAGCACTTGCATATGACACTTTTGTGAAGTTCAAAGCTTTTGTTGATAATCAACTATCTTGTAAAATTAAAGCTTTGGGAAGTGATAATGGAGGTGAATACATCTCCACAAAGTTCATAAACTTTTGTAATGATTTTGGCATTAGAAGAGATTTCACTTGTTCCTACTCTCCTTGATCTAATGGAGTGGCCAAAAGAAAAAATAGAACTCTATGTGAATGTGCAAAGGCACTTAGACTAGGAGCCTCTCTTTCTAAAGATTTTTGGGGAGAAGCAATAGGACATGCTAACTATCTTTGCAATTTTTTTCCAGATCATGCTATAGAAGATATTTCACCTTATGAAAAGTTGTATGGAAGGAAACCCGAGGTCAATCATCTTAGAACATTTGGATGTGGATGCTTTGTACATGTACCTCTTGAAACAAGAAAAAAAGAAGATGCTAATGCTCTTAAAGGCATTATGATAGGCTACTCAAGTAAAGCCTATAGGATTTTTGTTCCATCTACTAATCAAACTATGATAAGTAGAGATGTGATCTTCCATGAAGATCGAATGTACATGAAGGACAATGTGCAGGAATCTCAAGAGCTTATTCATCAAGGAGGAGTCTCTTCATCAAGTATTGATCACGATGAAGACTTGTTGGGGCCAAGATCACAAGAGAAGTCGAGTCTACCAATGACTCCAAGAAGATCAACCCGAGAGAGATCCGAGCCTAGAAGACTCACCTACTTGGAAAAAGGCAAACAAGTGGAGGATTCAAGTTCTCTACATGCTTTTGACACTTCCATTGAAGAACCATCAAGTGTGGAGGAAGATCTTCAATCAAAGGATTGGATCAAAGCTATGGAGGCTGAGTATGAAGCTTTGATGCAAAATGAGACTTGGCAACTTGTAGATCCACCTAATGACAAGCATGTCATTGGATGCAAGTGGGTCTATAGAATCAAGCTCAATAATTATGGATCAATCAATAAGTTCAAAGCAAGGCTTTGTGCTAAAGGCTATGCCCAAATCAAAGGCATAGATTATGAAGAAACCTTTGCTCCCGTAGCAAAGATGGTAACCATTAGAATTCTCATTACTATTTGTTGCTTTTATGATTGGAAAATGCTTCAACTTGATGTTTCCAATGCTTTCTAAAATGGTTACTTAGAAGAAGAAATATATATGCATCAACCTCCAGGTTTTGTTGTGAATGGCAAAGGATCAAAAGTATGCTTACTTTTGAAAAGTCTTTATGGCTTGAAACAAGCTCCAAGGGCTTGGTATGAGAGGTTGAACACTTATCTTCTTTCTATTGGTTTCAAGATTAGTTCATATGATCCATCATTATATCTTAAACATGTTGGTGATGATATAATCATGTTGCTTATTTATGCTGATAACATTCTATTATGTGGAAGCAACATGGATTTACTTGTTGATACCAAGATCTCCTTAGGAAAGGAATTCAAAATGCAAGATCTTGGATTTTTACATCATGTACTTGGATTAGAGATTAAGATCTCTAATGACTTAGCTTTCATTTCTCAAGAAAGTTATGTAAGATCTATGCTTAAGAAGTTTAAAATGCAAGATTGTAAAAGCATAGATACTCCTATGGAGTATAATGTTAAAGACACTAAAACTTGTGATGAAGCATCCTTGAGGAAAAACACTTTTTAGAAGTCAAATAGGCTCTTTAATATGGCTCACTATCACTAGGGTTGATCTTAGTTTTAGTGTGCATAAGCTTAGTCAAAGCATGCAAAATCCAAAGATCCATGATTGGAAAAAGGGGAAGAGGATCTTGAGATATGTTGCATCTACTCAAGACTATGGACTTTGTTTTGAAAGACATGATTTAAGCCTTGTTGCCTTTTCAGATTCAGATTTTGCAGGTGATAAGGTGGATAGAAAGTCCACAAGTGCTTATACAATATTTTTGGGAGGTAATCTTGTCTCTTGGCAATCTAAGAGGCAAGACACTATCTCCTTATCCTCATGTGAAGCTGAGTACAAGGCTTTGACTATCACAACAAAGGAAGTCATTTGGATCAAAAGATTACTAGTGGAGCTCGGTATCATTCAAGAGGAGGAAATACCTTGCATCAAATATGATAGCATCTCGGCCCAATATCTTGCAAGTAATCCAATCTTCCATGCAAGAAGTAAACACATAGAGGTAGCACACCACTATGTAAGAGAAAAAGTTAGGATGGTGAGACTCTCCTTGAGTATGTATCAACTTCAAATTGTTAAGCCTCTAGCTAAGAAGGACTTTGAAAGACATAGATCAAATCTTGGCTTGATCTCCAAGTCCTTAGTATTGTAAATATTATATTTATTTTAAGGAGTGTGAAAATATTTTAAAATTAAAATAATATTAAACTTAGATATTCAAGTTTTGGGGTTTGTCCAAACTTGAGGTAGACTAGCTAGTAACTTTCCAATTAGAGTCAAGTTAGTTTTTTGTCTTCATCTAGTAGAGAGGTAGAGGCAATGTGGCATCTAGATTGCTCTCTCTCTCTCTCCACAAGTTCTAGAAGGCCTCTTGTATTATAAATAAGGTGGCTTTGTACCACAAGAATACACTTCTTCAAGTAAAGCTTCCATTTGGTCCATTTGAGGTGTAATGATAGTTAGATTGTGATGAATGCTTTTCCCTCCATTCTAACTAGCCTATCAATATTTTCCATCTCATTGTTTTTAGAATAGAAACTAGTTTAGTGTGCAATCATTCATTCTCTTGATCCTTTGTACTTGCAGCTGGTTCACACGTGTGAAAAGTTGTCAATGCAATCAATAGATTGATGCCATGTGTCATATATCTAGAAAACTAGTTTTTGGCCATTTTAGCCACTAGAACTTGTATTAAATCATATGTACAACATATATGATTATGGTACATGATAAGTACACTAATTTTACAAGTGGAAATAGGCTCCATACATGTGTGTTTATCTATATACAAGTTTTTTGGCCTCTACCAAGTTATTTTTGCATTTTTTGCACTCCTCCTCAAAAATCTAGCTTGATGGAAAACATGATGATCTTGAACTTGACTCCATGGACTGAATTGGTCTTTGCTGGTTCAAAAGGTGTGAAGATTAGCCAATGAGGTCAATACCATCCTTGCGAGCATTGGAGTGTTCGCTCCTTTGTAGTTCAGCATCCCAAAGTCCTCTAGGATCTTCTGGGTGTATCTGGACTGGTGAGGGTATAACTTACCTCCCTCATAGTCCCTTTCAATTTGTAAGCTTAGGTAATACCTAGCTTCTCCCAGATCCACTATCTCGAAATGTTTCGAGATGTATGTCTTCACCTCAACAATAAGCTGCTCACTCTTGCAAAGTATCAGAGTGTCATCCACATACACAGCCACTATGATGATCTGCCCATCTGTAGCTCTGACATATACATTGGAGTCAGGGCTTGATATTTCTTCTTGTACCATTGTCGGGCTAATTATTTCAGACCGTAGATGTTCTATGCATTCTGCATGCATAGTCGTCTAATTCACCATGCAAGAAGGCTGTATTCTCGTCCACAATGTGGATCTTGAGGTCATAAGCTGCTACATATGCAAATAACAGACGTAGGGACGAATGTTTGATGACAGGAGAGAAGGTTTTAGAGTAGTCAATACCGTATCTCTGAGAGAAATCTTCACTACCAGTCTTGCCTTGTATTTTGTCACATTTCCATCTGGTTTGTATTTGAGCTTGAAGACCCATTTGCATTTGACAATCTTGCGTTTATGTGGTAATGGCTCTATGTCCAAACCTGGTCCTTCCTCATGGATTCCATCTCTTTATTCATGGCTTGGATCCATCTATCCTTTTCTGGACTTTCAATCGCCTCCTCAAATGTTTGTGGTTCGCCACTGAATCCGCAGAATTCTTCTGATGTGAAAGTTGAGCTGCCTAGCACATACCTTGTTGGCGCTCTTCATGGTCTTGTCGACCTTCTGGGAGATCCTCTTGGAATAGCTATGCCTTTGACTTTGTTTGTTCTGCTCGGTTCAGAAAACCATCTTAGTTTACAGGAATTGTGACGGCAGGTTGCCTCTCGAATCTTTCTTCGTCAAATTCGTCACTCAAATGGGAGACAACTCAAAAATCTTCACTTTTGTGTTCATCCTGTGCTCCCTCTATCATTGGCGGTAGGTCATAGTACTGTCTCTCCAGAACTTTGTAGTTGACAGGATCGTCGTTGGCCATTGTCCTGCTCTCCTTGTTGTTTCGATCTCCCTTTGGTCTTCCAGTTGCTTTTGCTTGTTCCCTCTGCTTGCTAGTCACGATCCTGCCTCTGATTCAACTCTCTCTTAGGCTTAAATTGTTTTTTGGATTTTTCTCTATTGTCGTAGAGGGCCTGGTCAGAACCATCCTTGTGATCAAGGTGTTCTCTGGCCTCGACTTCCTCTCGAATCTCGACAATCGCCTTTTCGAGGTTCATGGTAGAATCTTTTGCGAGCAGGGTCCTTGTTGTCTGGAATGATCTGGGTAAGGCTCTCAATAGGTATGTGAGCTACTTCTCAGCTGACACTACATTCTCTGCTCCAGAGTTATGTAGTGATAGAAACAGATCCTTCATCTGTCTCACAAAAGAAGTGAGATCCTTTCCATCCCACTGCAAATTCGTCAGCTGATCTTCCAGCATCATGATTTGACTTCTTGATTTCGTCTGAAATCTGGTGAGCAATGCATCCCACATCTCCTTAGCTTTGGAGAGTTAGCCATGTCAAGTGTGAGACTATCTTCGATGGAAGATGATAGCAAGGCTACTGCCTTGTCGTTTTTCTCCCTCATTCACGTAGCTCTTTGTCTGTTGTCGTAGGCATTTCTTTTGTGCCATCCACCCAGGGGAAGAGTCCTTCACCCTTGAGTATCAGTGGTGTCTTAACTTTCCAAGCTAGAAAGTTAGATCCCGAAGAATCAAGTATTGTGCAGATCTTGCTTTGCATGTTGCTGATTGAAGCCATTGCTTCTTGGGTCTGCTATCTTGTTGATGGTTGATTGTCTTACAAGAAGATGATAGGTTCATTGATGTACCTTGCGGACAACACATGCCCTGACATTGCTTATGCAGTGTTCAGGATGAGCCAATTCTGCATGATCCAGACTCGACACATTGGAAGGTTGCAAAATGAAGTTTGCAATATCTTCAATTAACGAGAGATTATGGCTTGTGTTATTATCGTGATGCAGGGTTCAATATGCTTTTCTACAATGATGATAGCTGGGCATCCCTCGAGGATGATTGTAAAAGTGTCTCAGGAGAATGCACCATCATGTCAGGAGCAACAATTCTCTGGGTCAGCAAGAAGCAGACCATTGTGGCTCAGTCATCCTGCGAAGCAGAGTATGTTGCAGCAGCAAAGATGGCCAACGAGATAATTTGGCTCAAACAGTTCCTGGACGAATTGGGCGAAACAATGAACGAACCTCTAGTTTCGCAGATGGACAACACATCTGCAATACATCTGATGAAAGACCCTGTGTTTCACTCAAGGACAAAACACATTGCGATCAAGTACCACTTGATCAAGGACTTGATTGAGAAGAAGATGCTGCAGACCACCTTCATTGAAACAAAAGACATGGTTGCTGACATTTTCACATAATAGAAGTCCGCCTGTGAGCGAGACAAGTTTTGTAAGCAAGATCCACAGAGATCCAAGAAGTCCGCTAATATGTGAGACATTACTCGTGAGAGAGCGTCGCCTCTCAAGCCAACGTCCTATGTGGGTCTATCATACAGCGCACGAAAAACAAGAAGATCTATAGATAATATTGTAGCCCTTACGCATATATTACCCTTATCTTGTCTGATCTTGAATGAATTGATGTCCGCCATCGTTTGTGTATCTCATTCACTCATTTTATCAATTTTGCACACTGTTTGAATTTTGTTGAATGCTGTGTTAATCAAAATGTAGATCAGCAGTGTCTGTCTACTTATGGAGGACTGTAGGAATGATACAACTGGCAGTGAACAACAATTATATCTGAAATCCATCTGAATTGTTTCACGTCTGCGAATGCTCAAACGTTTCGCATCACAAACTTCAAATGGTGTTTTGTCAAGAGACCTTTAGTAGGACATCTGTTCTGAATATAGGTTGTTGTTGAAAAAACTTTAGCCCAGAAGGACTCCGGAAGTGTTGCATGTGATAACATGCATTTTGCCGATTCAACTAAGGTTCCGTTCTTTCTCTCAACAAGACCATTTGACTGAGGCGAATAGGAGGTGATGTATTGTTGCTCAATGCCATTGTTAAGGCAGTACTCCTTGAATTTGGTGGAGATGTATTCTGTCCCATTGTTGGACCTCAATGCTTTGATTCATTTGCCAGTTTGATTTTCTACATGCTCTTTCAATTGTCTGAACTTGATGAAAATTTTAGATTTCTGTTTAATGAAGTAAACCACTATTCTTCTGGAGAATTCATCAATAAAGGTAATGAAAGACTTTGCATCTAGCAATGAAGGAGTTTGCATAGGCCCACATATATTTGTATGAACAGCATCTAACCGAATTTTTGCTGCATGCCTATGACTTGATTTAAAAGTAATCCTAGTCTGCTTTCCAAGGATGCAGCTATGGCAAACAGGGTGATCGACTTTACCAGAAGGATAGTCGAGATCAAGTACTAGGGATTGTCTGGACATGTTCGAAACAGATGCATAATTCAAGTGTCCTAAGCGATGATGCCATAGTAAATAGAAGTTTTCAAAGCTTGACTAGAATCAGAATAACAATGTGCCAATCTATATAAGTATCCATGCCTCTTGCCAAGTGCAAGGATCTTATCACTCCTATCGATAATTTTGCATTGATCAGACTCGAACTCCACCTTATGACCTAAATCTGTAATTCTACTTATTGATAATAGATTTGTAGAGAGTTTAGAAACATACAAGACTTTTGACAATAGTTTGAATTGATCATGCTGAAATCTTAATCTTACAGTACCTTCACCTTCGATAGTGTGAGTACTATCATCACCAAGATGAACATACTTTTTTGTGCTATAAAGTGTATAGGATTGGAAAATCTCACAATGATTGGTCATATGTTGAGTAGCTCCAAAATCCAGAAACCACAAATCATCTGGATTCACGTATTTGTCTTTGACCATAAAAGCGCCTTCGTCCATTTCGACTTTAGGGGATGTTGTAACTGTATTTGCTTGTTGATCAGGTTGCTTGGCTACATTCTTTGCTTTGAGAATTCGGCAATCTTGTATCTCATGGTTATTGCAAATACCTGCAAACCATCATCTTTTTCGACGAATGTGGATTCAATGATTGTTCTTGACCTTGAGTCTATTTCTGATTCGATGTAGACTGCTTGGAGCTGTTTTGCTTCTGTCATTTCGAGCCCTTGTTGACATATAGAGCATGAGACGAAGACGTAGACGAAGTGTCTTGACTTCTTCGATTATCTTCTTGCAGCAACATAGTGAACTCTGGTAAGAATTAAACTTGAGTGTGTCATAATGATCATCATCTAGTGACATTTGGCCGTAAATAGTCTGTCTACATAAATGAACGTGACTATCACTCTACATAAATGAACGTGAAACTGTCATAAAAAAAAACGACAATGTCACAAAATCTCATTTCCTTAATATTTGGGATAGTCCCACACTTTGCCAAAGTCATTTCCTTAACATTTGAGACACTTTGAAAAATGCGACTTTGCATTATTACTCGCAATTTCTGACAGATGAACAATGTGAAAAATGTGACACTGCATTCTTACTCGGAATTTCTGACAAGCAAAAAATGCGAAAAACGCGATACTGTATTTTTACTTGCAATTTTCGACAGGGTCGCTTTAAGAGAAAATTGACTGTAGCAAAAAGGCAACAGTGTCGGGTTTTGTAGTGAGAGAAAATTCCCAACACTGTTCTCAAACTCCATGTATTTCTACAGACTGTGTAAAAACACTTGTAATTCTGTAGACTGTGTAAAACATGGGAGAATCCACAAAACTGGATAAACAATTGGATGAAGATTAAAAATCGATTAGTTGTTGGAAGGAGAATAATTCAACACAATATAACTAGCATCATAAACATCAATGTTAGATCCAAGAGTTGGCTTAGTTGGTTAGTTTGGCATCCAAAGTTTCTTTGGTCTCATATGTTCAAGCTCCCCTTGGAAACCAAGATGCATAATTTAACACATCAATGTTGCAACTCACATCGAAAATTCTAATTGTAAAATTGTTACTAATTTGACATTTCATGAAAAAACAAACAAATGAAATATTGGCTATGTGGCACCACATAACTACCTACTAGCATTCTAATGTCATTTGTAAAATCAATCATCAATTTATGAAAAATCGAACATGGTCAAATATCTAGTAGTTAAAATTTGTTTGTATGTTACCAACTTTGTAATGCTTGCTAAGTTGCCAGAGTCAACACTCCGAAGGATATTGTTTCATCTAATTGTGTCATTGTTGCCCTTTTGTATTCTTGCAAAAAGATCCAATTCTATCATTTTCAATTATTAGTTTTCATTCCGTTATTTGAATCATTACCTCTATTGAGGATCATTGTTATTCTAAGGCAAAATCTCATTATCTTATTGAATCACCTTGGCTTTTAATTTTGAAGAATCCTTTGGCAAAGTATCTGCCTCCTAGAGGGCATTGAGTTGAACTTGGCAAAGCAAGCAACCTATGATGAGAATAAGAACAAGAAGCACTAATGAGAATCGTGTGTGATATGCTCTGATACCACTGATGAGAATCAAAATGATGATAAGCAGTCGCAAAGCTTTCGCGAAGCAACCGTGATCCTCTTTCAAGATTCGGATGGAGTTTGGATGCGGCCGCTGGACACTGCCAACTGAATCACTCCTACAATCCTCTAGAATGTAGTCAGGAACTGTTGATCTACGTTTATAAAATTAATGCAGCATTCAACATAGTCTCAACCAGGGTGCGGAATTCAAATGAACAAGAAAAACTCAGACTTACAAACAACAGCATATGCATTTGCATTCGAGATCATACACAACAAGAAAATCATCTATATTGATTTTTCTTGTGATTTCTTCAAGCACTGCATGCAAATCCACGTAGTGCGTTGGCGTGAGAGAAACACAATTCTCTCACGAGCAATCTTCTCGCTTTACTAGCGGACAATTGGATCTCTTTGGATCTTGATCACAGAACTCATCTCGCACACAGGCAGACTTACTGTCTACTACATTTTACACTATGTGTGTATTCTGTTCTGATCTATATGTCAAATGTTATCCAGTAAGTATAGTCGCTCTATGTAGAACTAAGATTAGAGTGATTAACCATCTACAACTAATCAGAGAATTACAAGAGTGGCAGATTAGCCACGACCTAGGGAGTATCTGCTGACGTCATGCCATCAGATCAGATTTCTGTACTTCTGGGTACTTGCGCGATCTTTGCTGGTACTTTTTGGAGCGTGAGGGCAAAACGGATTTCGCAACATTTTTTGTGTCGCGTCGTTGGTTTCGTCTCCGTCGTTGGTTTCGTTTCCATTGTTGGTTTTGTTTAGCTCATCTGTCTTTCTCTCATACTAGACCACAAAAGATTCTCACTCGTGAATCTTTTGTGTTCACGAACCGTTCGTCTTCGTCTCCTTTGACTTTTGTGTTCGCAAAACTCTTCGTGTTTCGTGTCTCCAAATTTTTGAGTTTGCGAATGTCTTTGTCAGGCTAAGGGCTGAAAGCTAGCAAGGCTTTGTAAACAGAAATGTTTTGTTTTTTCAGCTCCCTCTCAAAGCATGATAGCTTTACGATCCTGAGACTGCTCTTTTGCCTCTCAAAGAGGCCTTTGTCTAGGGCTTTGGTGAAGATGTTAGCAACCTTGTCTTTCGTTCCTATGAAGGTGGGCTGCATCATCTTCTTTTCAATTAGATCCCTGATCAAGTGATACTTGCTCAAAATGTGCTTCATTCAGGAATGGAACACAAGATCTTTCATCAAGTGTATTGCAGAGGTGTTGTCTATCTGCAAGACCAGAGGCTTGTTCCTTGTTTCACCCAATTCGTCCAAGAACTGCCTTAGCTAGATTATCTCGTTGGCCATCTTTGCTGCTGCAACATATTTTGCTTCACAAGATGACTGGGCTACAACGGTCTGCTTCTTGCTGACCCAGAGAACTACTGCTCCTGATGCGATGGTGCATCCTCTTGAAACGCTTTTACAATCGTCCTTGAGAGATGCCCAGCTAGCATTGCTGTAGGAAAGTATCCTGAAACCTACACCACGACAATAACACAAGCCATAGTCCCTCATTAATTAAAGATATTGCAAAATTTGGTTCGCAATCTTCCAATGTGTCGAGCCTGGATTCATGCAGAATTGGCTCATCTTGGATACTACATAAGCAATATTAGGATGTGTGTTGTCTGCAAGGTACATTAGTGATCCTATCAGCTTCTTGTAAGGTGTGAGCTGCATCTGTTCTCTCTCTTCCTCAGTCTTCGGACAGTCGTCATTCTGATCTAAAATCACCATATCCATGATAGTGCTTCTTTGATGTTGACATCGTTGATGAGCTTGAGAGCTTTGCATCATCCTAGCACCACCAAAATTGATTCCTTCCAATTTTCATGTAGATGCTTGACGTCGAGGCTTGCTCCTTCTTCATGTGCATGCTCCTTCATGAGAAATAAAGATTTCTTCTTGATTTATTGGGATCACAAAGATCTAACATCATGTTACCATGATCTAGAGAATTAGACTCATCCAAATTGGTAAGACTATGCATGCTATAGTGTTTACATCATATCTTCATGCTTGTTTACCATGCTAATCTCAGATCCAATGAGGCTAAATACTTCCTTATGGAGATAAGTGTCTTTAGAAGATGATTCACTTACTCTCATAAAGAGTTTACAATTTGCCTCAATACAAATTTTCAAACTGTGAGTGAACAAATCACTTTTGCTCTTATATGATTCTAGAGCATACATTTGATGTAATAACCATTTGCTTTCTAATTGATTTAATATCAATTTCAACCATTTAAGAACATCATCTATGTTCTCAGGAGAGACTTCATACTCAACTAGTATGGCTTTACTCCAATTTTGAGATGCAATGATCTCACTAAAGCAAATTGATTTATCAAATGACATAAGAGAAGTAAGTATGAGATGTATACCACATGAGATATGCTCCTCTTTCCCTTGAAATGTGAGCCACATGGACTCAACCATATTTCTTGAGTTTCTTTTTGGAATCACAATATGAGAAGGTCTCTCCTTCTCAATCCTTGGCATACTTGAACCTTGAGAAGGACTCTCCTCCTCAATCCTTGGCACACTTGAACCTTGAGATGACTCTTTAAGATCCTCTTCGTGGTGTTCCTTTTTTATGGAAATCTGAGACCTCCATGTCTCATGATGATGACAACAAGTATGACCATATAATATGCACTTTCTATGATTATCAAGATTACTTATGCTAGAAACATAAGTCCAAAAATCACCACAACCTGGCATGATTTTTCCAATATTGAAATCAAAAGGTATTTCCATCTCAATAAGGCTAACTACTTGCTTATGGATAGAAGTTTCCACTTTCGATGCTTCACTTATTCTCATAAGAAGTTTACAACTTGCCTTTAAGATTGAAAACTTACAATTTTCATCTTTACGAATGAACACATCATTCATGATCTTATTGAAACCAAAAGATCTTACATTATGAAGATATTTCCATTTCCTTAATTCATAACTAATGTAAGCTTACAAGGAAAACATATTTTGCTATCTTTTAAGGCATCATACTCAACTAGTATTGCCTTAATCCACCTTTGAGATACAAAAATCTCTTCAAAGCAAAATGGTTCGTCATAAGTTGACATGAGAGCATAAATGAAACTATTTTCATTTTCTGATTGCTCCTTATTCTTTATTGATTTCTCTTGGATAATAACAATAAGTTTGAACTTGTCCACAGTTCAAGAAAACTACTCTCCAAGGACATAAAATAAATCCAAGTTACTTTCATGAAAGTGAGATCTACTTTTGCATCTTGAACCAAATAATGCACTTCCAAATGAAAAAATTCAAAAGATTTGACATGTGTTGTGATGGACTCTTGAAGACAAATCTTGCAAGTCCTTGTGAGACTCCAAGCCTCATTCACCTTTCCACAAAGAAAACACCTTTCCTTGGACTTGTCCTTCTTGTATTTGCATTTCAAACTTGAAGATCCATCTTTCACCTTGGCCCCCTTGCTTTGGTTCTCCTTGGATGGATTGGTCTTCTTTTTGTAGCATCTTGAGAAAATATATCCTCCCTTGCCACAAAGGTTGCACTTAGGATCCTTTCTTTCCTTCAATAGGATGCCACCTATTGATGCCATGTGAATAAAAACCTGTGATATAATTCTACAAATGTAATTTGTGACTTTCAAGAGACTAGATTTGAACATCTTCAATAATCTAGAATGACCTACAAAAGATCTAGCTCACAAACCTAAGAATCAATCTTCACACTAATGACTAGTCACTTGGAAACTTTGCTTTGATCACTAAGACAAAAGCACACAATCTTTGAATATCACAAAAGAAATCAGATCCACTCTCCTATTGGACTCATCAAATACCAATGACTCTTTCTTTTGAAAGCTGAAATGGATATGAAAAGATTTGACACCTAGATTTTCCTTTTCACTTGACTAGTTCTCTCAACACTTGAGATTCTTGAACAAAAGAAGGGTTTTGCTTCAAACACGTGAAAATCAAACTTAATCACTTCTTTTGGACTCACTCTTGACCCAAATGATCTCACTCTTGAGACTTAGAATGAATTTGATTTGATTTGACAACAACTATATCACCAATTGATCACAAAGCTTAAAAATCAGACAACTAGAGATTCACGAAGATCTCAACCATGCATGAATACTCAAATATGGACTCCTCCTCATTCTAGACATCCAATGGGATTATAAATTGACCCTCACACTCTCACAAAGAAAGTTGAATAGAAGTAATTTGAGTTTCATACATACTATGTCAATTTTTACTCAACAAATTGAATTCAATCACCCCTATTGGATTCCACCAATTACTCTACCTTTTAAGACTTGGAATGAAATTCAAAATCTTGTGATTTTTCTCACTAAGATATTGTGCTTCAAAGAGCTAATGCCACGTAGAAAGATTTGATCACTTAGGAGAAGACAAATTCTCCACAATAACAACACAAAATGAGCTTCTAGAGTCACTCAAACAAATTGAGTAGGGTTTAACTATGTGACTTGGATCTCAAGCTTTTTTGTAGAACTCTCAATTGAAGCCAATCTATGTCAAATTCTACAAAAGATTTGCATAGATGCTCTATATGCACAAGAAACTCTCAAAGGTTTCACTTGGAGGTCAGATCCAAAGATGTTTTCTATCAAATTGATGCTTCTAAACTTGACCCTATCACTGTTGAACAAATCTAGAGTGACGGTACAATGGATTCCAACCTCTCACCTTGCATATCACTCCTTAATCTATGATTTTTGGAAAAATCTCTCTCAACTTCAACATGCACTCAAAAAATCAGAGAAAATCATTTAATGCTCTTAATTCAAGCTTCAGTTTTAATTCTTTTGGCTGATCTAATCCAGGAACTAATCAAGGGATTAGATTCTCTATAAAAAATGCTTGATTTTGCACTAAAAATCTCTCAAATTGGGTGTCTGAGTCAAATTGTACAAAATTTTGAATTTTCTTAGCCAAAATTGGAGTTGTATGGCCTCACACGTGTGAAAAGAGTTCCTACAACCCACAACAAGTTCTGGTCCAAAAATTTTGAGAATATCTATCAAATCCAACTCGCTACCCAAAATTTGACTAGTTTCCTAAAACTTGCTAATTTTGGCCTTGATTTGGATCAACCCTATCAATTTCAATAAAACCTCTTGTAGTTGGCTCTGATACCATGTGGAAAAATTACAATATGGACCAAGAGTGGATCCTAATCTGATCCTCAAGAGGGATTGGATGTTAGATTTACTTGATCTATCAATCTAGATCAATTCTAGACATAAAATCCTAACAAGAACAATCATTAATGAAGGTAAATGTACTTGCTGGTTTCACATGTGTGAAAACCTGTCAGAGTACGGACTTCAACCTGAAAATCAAGTACACTATGATAGAACCTCAAAACAATCAAAACAAATGTAGACAAATAGAGAGAATTACACAAAATTGCCTCCAAAACCAAGATTGCTGTTTCATGTTGATTATGGCCAAATGTGGCTCTATATATACAATAAGTGGGAGCTCGTGGTACCGATCATCCCTCTGATCCCACATGTGTGAGGGTGCTTTGTCATATGATGATTCATCATGCAAAACTGACACTTGGACAAACCCTTATATTTTGAGCACTCAGTGGTCCAATTTCCTACTATATGGAGATCAACTTGGAAATCTTCTAGAAGTCAAAACTTGCCTACTTCAGTTTATTCCACACATGTGAGCTGTCCTCTACACATGGGATGTGACACCTAACCAAAGTATTTGGCTCATGCAATCAATAGATTGATGCCATGTGTCATATATCTAGAAAACTAGTTTTTGGCCATTTTAGCCACTAGAACTTGAATTAAATCATATGTACAACATATATGATTATGGTACATGATAAGTACACTAATTTCACACATGGGAACAGGCTCCACACGAAGGTGATCATTCAACAACCTACAAAAGACAAAGCTTGGATTTTGAAGACAACCTTTATGGAGCTCTCACTACATTTGACAATTTGGAGCTCAAATTATGTTCTTATTGTAATGAGTGATCATACTCACTACATACATCAAGAACCTGTAAATTATGTTGTTTTTATGCACATAATTATTATTGATCCAGGATAGTCTTAGCAAGCTAAATTGTGAGGAGGAGTATTAAAATTCTCAATGAGTTCATTCCTCATATTACATTGTGATAGCATCTTTAAAGTGAGGCAAAATTGTGTATGGATAGACTAGAGAAATTCTAGGATCTAAAAATAGCATGTTCTACATTGTTTTTGGATCTTGAGATCTTGACCCCAAGTTAGGTTGGATCCAATGACCTATTAGGGTAGATGTTAGGGTTAGGGTATGATAAGTTCAGAGGTGCCCTAATGTGCTCAGATCCGAGCTTGAACAGTATAATTTTATGATGGGATTTCCATCCAAATATCAAGAAAAATCAAGTTTTTCCACTTCTATCATCATTGTCTTTTGGTGGTGAGTTCTAGCTATTGGATGTGAGTGTTCTTATGCATTAATTTCTTGGTTTGGAAGGTACTGAACCTGTTTACAGGTCTGAGAAGCTTGCTGCATTTTGCTTTGGTTCATTTGATCAAATCTATGTGCCTAATGTGGAGTTAAATGCCAAATTTGCTAGTTTTGGTAACTAGTCTTGATTCTAGCTCATAGTTTGGATCTAGATCTTTTATTTGTGCATCCTCCATCACTTTTACGATTGATTGGAATTCATTTTGCTGTAAAATTTTGTCAACATGCCCTTTTCCATACAGGGACAACTCAAGGTGGTTTTTTGTACTTGAAAACATTGCTTGACATGTTTAGTTGTGTTAGGGGCAACTGAAGATTGCCCATCATCTTAGTTGTTGAGGCAAAACAGAAGCGTGGTACTTGTTGCTAGTCTGAAATCCCCCTAATAAAAACATTAAAAAAAAATTGTATGACATGATGTGACTAAATTTAAGACTTATTTTTTCAAATCGACATGCACACCTCACTTAATTCAACATGCCTCTTTAAATCAATTGAAAATGCCCAAGGAGCTTTAAGTTTTCTTGTCATATGTTGCATTTTCAAAAACATTATATATATATAAATATCATCATGACTTCATCTGTGTAAGATAAAAACCAAGTAAGATGAGAGTGCTACTTGTGCCAATGGAGACCCAACCTTGAACATTTGTCTTAGTGTGAAACAAGCACATCTAAGAGCCCATGGGCTCCAAAATTATTAACTTGGCCTATGGATGTGGATGTGAATATTGCACATGATGATGCTAGTGCTAAGTAACATTCTTGCTAAACAAAAAAGTGATATGAAAGAATTGAGTAGCTCTATCATGCAAATTGTAAAATGAATTTTTTTTTTTGGCATATATCAAAGAATCAACATGATACTTGTCACTATAAGGACATGCATCTGCAAATTATGAAATTCATTAATGAGAACAATATGGACATTATGCTGCACATTGCATACACAATCATGCTTGAGAGAGTTAAGGTCTTTCACATGTCAATAATCAAACAATGCTATGAAATAGATAGCCTTATGATTTCACCAAGCACTTTATTAAGTTATGATATAATTGTAATCAATGATGAAAGAAATAAAAAAAACATAGAAGTATAATTTTCACATTTGCCCACAAGTGGTGTTGTGGTGTTGCTTGCATAGGTTGAAGAAACAAAGTATTTCTATTTACAAAGCCTTGCTAGCTTTCAGCCCTCAACCTGACGAAGACATTCACAAACTCAAAAATCTGGAGACACGAAACACAAAGAGTTTTGTGAACACGAAAGTCAAAGGAGACGAAGACGAACAGTTCACGAACATGAAAGGTTCACAAATGAGAATATTTTGTGGTCCAGTACGAGAGAAAGGCAGACAAGCTTAACAAAACCAATGATGGAAACGAAACCAACGACGAAGACGAAACCAACGACGTGACACAAAAAATGTCGCGAAACCCGTTTTGCCCTCACACTCCAAAGAGTACCAGCAAAGATCGCACAAGTACCCAGAAGTACCGAAATCTGATCTAATGGCATGACGTCAGCAGATACTCCCTAGGTCGTGGCTAATCTGCCACTCTTGTAATTCCCTAATCAGTTGTAGATGCTTAATCACTCTAATCTTAGATCTACATAGAGCAACTATACTTATAGATCAGAACAGACTATACACACAATGTAAAATGTAGTAGTCTGATGCTAGTAAGCAATCCATAGAGATCCAACTGTCCGCTAGTAAAGCAAGATGATTGCTCGTGAGAGAACCGTGTTTCTCTCACGCCAACGCACTACGTGGATTTGCATGCAGTGCTTGAAGAAATCAGAGGAAAAATCAATATAGATGATTTTTTTGTTATGTATGATCTCGAATGCAAATGCATATGCTGTTGTTCGTAAGTCTGAGTGTTTTTTGTTCAATTGAATTCCTCACCCTGATTCACCTAGCAGTGTCCAGCGGTCGCATCCGAACTCCATCCGAATCTTGAAAGAGGATCGCGGTTGCTTTGCAAAAGCTGCACGACTGCTTATCATCATTCTGATTCTCATCAGTGGTATCAGAGCATATCACACACGATTTTTTTTCAGTGCTTCTTATTCTTATTCTCATCAGTGTATCAGAGTAGATTATTCTATCATAGTCTGAAAAATCTCTTCGTTCATGGCTTGGATCCATTTGTCCTTCTCTGGACATTCAATTGCTTCCTCGAAAGTCTATGGTTCGCCACTGAATCCACAGAACTCTTCTGATGTAGAAGCAGAGCTTTTTGACACATATCTTGTTGGCGCTCTTAATGGTCTTGTCGACCTTCTAGGAGATCCTACTAGGATAGCAATGCCTTTGCCTTTGTCTGCTCTGCCAGGTCTGAAACCATCTTGGTTTATAGGTGCTGTAGCAGAAGGCTGCCTCTCAAATCTTTAGTCTTCAGATTCGTCACTCGAATGTGAAGCAACTCAAAAAAATTTGTTTTCGTGTTTGTCTTCTGCTCCCTCTATCACTGGTGGCAGATCATAGTACTGTCTCTCCAGCACTTCATAGCCGACAGGATCATCATTGGCCATTGTCTTGCTCTCATGAAATCTGACATCTCTCACTGTCTTCATAGTGTTCATGTCTAGCATGTAGACTCTGTAGTATGACGAATTGTTGTCATAACCTACCATAAATCCCTGTTTAGCTTTCTCATCAAGCTTCTTTCGAAGCTTATCAGGAATATGTGCATGAGCTGCACAACCAAAGATTCTGATGTGAGACAAGTTGGGCTTTCTACCCCACCATAATTCGTGTGGTGTCGTGTGAGGGACACCAGACTTCCCTGTTCTGTTCTGGATGTATGCGACTATAGCTATTGCTTCAGCCCACAGTACCCTTGGAGCCTTCGAGTAGGCCATCATGCATCTGGTTGCTTCCATCAGGGTCATGTTCTTTCTTTCTACAACACCATTGTGCTATGACATATAGGCTGTAGTCCTTCTGTGAATGATGCCATGGTCATTGCAGAAGTCGGTGAAGCGATTCGAGATGTATTCGCCACCTCGATCTGTTCTAATCTACTTCACCTTGTTGTCTGTATATCTCTTAGCCCAATTCACATACTCTGTAAATTTATCAAGCGCTTTAGATATATTTTGAATAAAGTACACTCTAGCAAATTTGCTATAGTCATCAATGAAGGTTATATAATATTTTGGACCTCCTACTGAGATCACGTTGAAAGGTCCACAAATGTCAGAATGCACTAACTCTAGAATCTTGGTCATTCTATAGGAGTCTTTGACAAATGGAGTGTGTGACATCTTACTCGTCAGACATGCATCATAGGTGGTCGAACTGGTTGCATTCGAGATGTTGACCCATGTTATTGCTCCATGATGGCTTGCTTGGTAAAGTGCCATTGAGTTCATGTGGCATAGTCTCATGTGCTACAGAGTGTCTAGCGAATCATCATGAGTTTGATGCACCTGATCTGTAGGCAGGCGTACCTTCAGATGATATAGATTACTTTTCCTTCTGCCTTGAGTGATCAGGGTACTGGTACTGGCATCAATAACATTGCATGCTTCGTCGAAAAATGTCACACGCATCTCTGCATCAGCTATCCTTACCACAGAAAACAAGTCTTGTTGCAGTGTAGGCATGAACAAAACATCTTCAAGTCATCTGTCTCTGCCATTGGTGTTGAGCCAGGGTGAACCAATACCGTTCACTTGATGTTTGGATACATCTCCAAGAATGATGAATCTTGAAGGATTAGCACTTCTAAAATCAGATATAATTCGCCTTGATGTCATGAAGTGTGAGGTGGCTCCTATATCTAGGATAACTTCTTGTGTGTCAGGCGTTGATGCTACACACAGATCTGCACAAATGTAGGCAGTCGGACAATTTTTGTTCGATCTCTGTTCACCCATTTTTGAGCTCTCAGTCTCCTCGACATAGAATGAACTATTGTTGTTCTCCTATATGTTCTGTGCTGATTTGTTCCTTGGGTTCAGGCGACAATCCATGGCTGCATGACTCTTCTTGTGGCAGTGAATACACTCAATCTTTGGATTGAGCCAGCATGTATCAACTGTGTGCCCATCTCTTCTGCATCTAACGCAAGTATTTTTTTCTCCACCTTGTTGTTTTGACTCCTCTTTGCTCTTCTAGTTGCCTTTGCTGGTCTCCTCTGCTTGCTGATCATGATCATGCCTTTAATTTGACTCCCTCTTAGGCTCAAATTATTTCTTGGCCTTTTCTTTGTTGTCGTAGAGGGCTTGGTCAGAACCATCCTTGTGATCAAGGTGTTCTCTAGCCTCGACTTCTTCTCGAATCTCAACAATTGCCTTTTCGAGGGTCATTGTATGATCTTTCGCGAGCAGGATTCTGGTTGTCTGGAAAGATATGGGTAAGGCTCTCAACAGGTAAGTGAGCTGCTTCTCAACTGACACTGCATTCTCTGCTCTAGAGTTTTGTAGTGACAGAAGTAGATCCTTCATCTTCCTTACAAAAAAAGTAAGATCTTTGTCGTCCCACTGTAGATTCGTCAGTTGATCTTCCAGCATCATTATTTGACTTCTTGATTTTGTTTGAAATCTCGTGAGTAGTGTATCCCACATCTCCTTTGCCTTGGAGAGTGTAGCCAGGTCAAGCGTGAGACTATCTTCGATGGAAGATGATAGCAAGGCTACTGCCTTATTATTTTTCTCCTTCCACTTGCGTAGCTCTTTGTCTGATGTCGTAGGGGAATAAACCTTCACCCTCTAGTATCAATGATGTCTTTACTTTCTAGGCCAGAAAGTTAGATCCTGAAGAATCCAGAACTATACAGATCTTGCTCTGTATGCTGCTGATTGAAGCCATTGCTGCTGAAGTGTGTTTTGTTGATGGTTGTTTGTTTGAATACTTGGCCTCATGTCAGATTATGACAAGGTAGGCTCTGATACCACTGATGCGAGACGTGCGAGCATTTGCGGACACGAAACAATTTGGATGGATTTCAAATACGATTGTTGGTCACTGCTAACTGTATCATTTATACAGTCCTCTAGAATGTAGACAGACACTGCTGATCTATGTTTTGATTAACACATCATTCAACAAAATTCAACCAGTGTGCGAAATTAATAAAATGAGTGAATGAGATACACAAACGATAGCGGACAACAATTCATTCAAGATTAGACAAGATAAGAGTGATATGTGCATAATAGCTACAATATCATCTATAGATCTTCTTGTTTTTCGTGCGCTATATGACAAACCCACATAGCACGTTGGCTTGAGAGAAGTGACGCTCTCCCATGAGTAATGTCTCGCTTACTAGCAGACTTCTTGGATCTCTATGGATCCTGCATACAAAACTTGTCTCGCTCACAAGCGGACATCTATTCTGTATTCTGTCTGTCTATCTTGCTTACTAGCATTAGACTTGTTATATCATGCATCAACCAGAAGGCATATAGTCGCGTCATGTAACTTCTAGATTGGAGTGATTAAGCATCTACAACTAATCACAAAATTACAAGAGTGGCAGATTAGCCACGACTTAGAGTGTATCTGCCGTCATGATATCAGATCAGTATCTATACTTCTTGGTACTTGCATGATTTTGCTGATTGTTTTTGGAGTGTGAGGGTTGAAATAGACGTCGCAACAATTTTCATGTCGCTTCGTGTCTTTTGACTTTCACGTCGTCTGATGTCAGGCTGTTCGTGAACATTTTCACTTCGTGTCTTTTGACTTTCGCGTTCGCAAGCATTTTCATTAGAGTGAGGGCTAAAAGCTAGCAAAGCTTTGGTAATAGAAACGTTCTGTTTCTTCAGTTTGGACAGGTACCAAACCTTTTTTTTATCAAACTTACAAGTTTTTGGATGTACTGCTTATGCACAGATTCCTCATGATCTCAAGAAGAAGCTCGACTTCCAGATCAAATGTATTTTCATCAGATACACTACTTCAGATCAAGCCTACAAGTTGTTCGATCACATCGAGTCAAAGATATTCACTAGCTAGGATGTCATCTTCATCAAAGATCAATCTATCGACCTCAAAGAAAAAGATAGTGCCCATGTAACCGACCTGTCAGATTCTCCTGACATATTGAGCTTCCCAGTTTCTCAGTTGACTATTTTCATTGAAGGTCCAAGATCATCTACTTTCAACGAACAACATATCAACGACGAATCAAAAGATGATGATGTTGCAATTCAGCAACCACAATATGATGAAAATGATCAACTTCCTCTAGTTTCCAGAAAATCATCAAGAGCTAGCAGACCACCTATCAGATATATCGACAAGTCTGCAGCCTACCTTGTTCACGAGCCGACGACTGTCGAAGAGGCACTCAGTCAGCCCGATTGCGATCTCTGAAAAGAAGCTATGGATAAAGAGCATTCATCTCTTATCAAGAACCAGACATGGACAATTGTCGAATTACCTGCTAGCAGAAATGTAGTTGATTGCAGATGGATTTTCAAAGTCAAGTACATAGTAGATGGAAGCATCAACAAAAGAAAATTTCGACTTGTTGCCAGACAATTTTTTGAGGTATACAATGTCGATTACACCGAGACTTTCAGTCCAATAGTCAAACATTCTTCTATTCGACTTTTATTATCGTTTGCTGCTGTAGTGGATTTGCAAATACATTAAATGGATGTACAGACAACATATCTCAATGGAGTTATTGAAGAAGACATTTACATGGTGCAACCCAAAGCTTATATTATCGAGGATAAATACAATCATGTGTGTAAACTCCATAAAATACTTTATGGCTTGAAGCAATCGGCTCGAGCATAGTTTCAAAGGATCAATACTTTTCTTATTGGTCACAACTAGCAACAGAGCAATTGCAAGAAGACAAATCTTTACAACTGCGTCATGAAGCTTTGCACATATTATGTGAGACAAGATTGATGGCAGTTCATGCGTTAGTAGCAGAGAAAGCCCGTCGAAAGGCATGGCACGATCGTCAATTACACAAAAAAGGACCTGAAAGAAGGAGATCTAGCACTGATGTACAACACCAAGCTGGTCAAGGAAAAATTAAAGTTCACAAGTGAAGGACCATCTAGAGTCAAAGAAATCCTGAATTATGGAGTAGTAATTCTTGAGCATTTGTATGGGAAACGATTTGATACTCCAGTGAACGGCAGCCGACTACATAAGTTTTGGCAGCCAGTTCCACCTATTCAGCAAGCATAATCCAAACGATATTTTATTTTGTTCTATTTGTTTTTCAATTTTTTGTTTTCCCTATTTGTTTGATATTTTCTTTTGGAAAAGACATTGAAAAAAAAAATGTATGGAAATACTAATGAGTAAAAGTCAAAAAGTCATCAAAGTGAAAAAGTGGAAGGAAAGTATTTTCAGAAGATAATTTTTGATGAAAAATGACTTAGAAAATCATTATTTCGATCATATGTTGCCCATACAGTATTGGTAACCTTTGCTAAACTTTTAGATTATATATCCACTTCAGATATACCTATACTTAGTGGGGCGAAAGTTCTTTTCCAAAAAAAAGTACATGTTTGGAGTTAGGCGAATGATCAAAGATTTACCATTTTAGGAACTTCGTCAAGCACCTTCCTATCCTTAGGAACCTTCACCGACATGACAAATGGATTTAAAATGCCAAAATTAGGTTGGCTATAGGTTCATGTCCTAAAATTTTGCATTTATGATAGTACCTGGGTGAAGTATGATCTTGGGCGAAGGATGAACCTTCGCCAGGATCTGGAAAATGTTCGTCGAATAGGTTCAGAGCTTCAGAAACCTTCGTTGAGATTTTTATGACCTATTTTCACAGTACTGAACAAGCTTGCAAATTTTGGTTCAGAACTGAACAGCCAAAATAGTACATTGTCTAATGGACCCTTCAAATCAACCTACAAAAGGGCAGAATTTGATTTCATTTCTCACTTGTGCTAGCGAAGCTCTTGCCAATTTTTTCAGTGACCAAAGCCTTCAAAACTTTCCATACTGCATTCTGTTATACACTCGCACTCATTACTTTCAGTTTTTGACCTGGTTCCACCATGTCTTCCATAGACACGTCTCAGTCTCCTCGCTATACTATCCATCATGATGTCCCATCTGCAACGGATGTCATGATCCTTCCTAGCACAAGCATGGTCACTCAGTGGATGACCCTTGCGGAGCCTCTACTCATTGCAATGGGTATTCATGAGAGAGCCTTCTCAAGGAGAATCAACATGGATTTTATCACTCTTGCCTTCAGTACTTGGAAGGAGGAGAAATCCAAATTTTACATTCTTTTTCAAGGAGCCACACACAGGGTGCGTGTGACAGAAGCCGCCTTGCTGCCATAGGGATAGCGTCTGGTACCCAAGCCTCACCAAACCATAAACAAGCCAAACAGGCTATTAACCTTATATTGATACTACCATTGATTTGTATTGGACTAATGACGCTATTCTAGATGCCATTATTGATCCTGCCATTCAAGTTGCTGCTCAGCTCCTCAACAATTTTCTGATGGTTGACAAACTCAGGAAAGATCGTATCTCTTCTCAAATTTTGCATAGGATAGCTGAGTCCCAGGCCAAGAGAGCATATAACTAGCTCAAGACTGTGTTTGGAGAGCTCAAACGAGCTATCAAAAGTAATACCAAACAATAGTTTGCTGCTGTTCAACTCTTGTCCCTCCTTGCAGCCTCCTATCGTGAGAACAAAATCCATGGTTTTAGTATGGATTTTGTGCTCTATTTATGAAGAGGGACACTCCAATTACTTCTGGGGTAAATATGATCAACGTAACATGGCTGTCTGCAAAAACTATGGAGGACCCTATGGATGATGATTTAGTCTCTTGGCAATATGCTTTTACCTACAACAAGGAGATTGAACTGACTGATGAGTAGGTCCTACAACATATGGACCCAGATTATTATGGAATGAGGAAAGTACCAGCTCAACCACCTCAAAGATCACCCATGGTGAAAGTTTCCAAGATAGATCCACCAAAGGTGCCAATGACAAAGAAGAACTAGATGAAACAATGCTACAGTCAGGTGATCCGATCAAGTGATCTACCAGAAGAAGCAATCGCCATAGGTATTGATATTCGTAATCACGAAGCAAATATCAAACCAATTCCCAAGATAGGCAACAAGGATGAATCCAACTATGTGAATAAAAAAGAAAAAAAGGAAAGTGTTGGACTCCTTAAAGTCAATCTGGTTGGAACCTGATGAGAATCGAAACAATTGCGACCGCGACTCTCTCTTATGACTCGGATGGAGTTCAGATGTGATCGCTAGACACTACTGCTGAATTGCACCTACAGTCCTCCAGAGTGTAGTCAAGCACTGCTGATCTACATTTATAAAATTAATGCAGCATTGTATTGTCTCCCCAGAACTTGGTAGTTGACAGGATCGTCGTTGGCCATTGTCCTTCTTTCATCGAATCTGACATCTCTCACTATTTTCACAATGTTCGTGTTTGGCATGTAGCTTTTGTAGTATGACGAATTGTTGTCATAACCTACCAAAAATTCCTGCTTGATGGAGTGCGTGACATCTTGCCCTTCAAACATGCATCATAGGTGGTCGAACTGGTTGTATTTGAGATGTTGACCCATGTTATCACTCCATGATGGCTTTCTTAGTAGAGTGCCATTGAGTTCATGTGGCATAGTTTTCCGTGCCACAGAGTGTATGGCGAGTTGTCAGGAGCCTGATGCACCTGATCTTCAGGTAGACATACCTTCAGATGATACAGGTTACCTTTCCTTCTGCCTTGAGCGACCAGAGTATTGGTATTGGCATCAATCACGTTGCATGCTTTGTTAGAAAATGTCACACACATCCCTACATCTGCTATTCTTGCTACATAAAGCAAGTCTTGTTGAAGAGTAGACACAAACAGAACATCTTCAAGTCGTCTGTCTCTGCCGTTTGTGTTGAGCCATAGTGAACTAATACCATTCACTTAATGTTTAGATCCATCTCCAAGAACTATGAATCTTGAAGGATCTACACTTACTGAAATCAGACATTATTCGTCTTGATGTCATGAAGTATGAGGTGGCTCCTGAGTCTAGGATCACCTCGTGTGTGTCAGATGTTGATGCTGCACACACGTCTTCACAGATGTAGGTGGTCGAACAATTTCTATTTGTTCTTTCTTTGCCTATCTTCGAGCTCTCGGGCTCCTCGACATAGGATGAACTGTTGTTGTTCTACTGTCTGTTCTGTGCTGATTTGTTTCTCGGGTTCTGGCGGCAATCCACGGTTGCATGACCCTTCTTACGGCATGGATACACTCAATCAATCTTAGGATTGAGCCAGCATGTATCTACTATATGCCCGACTCTTCTGCATCTCACGCAGGTTTTCTTGTCTGCACCTTGTTGTTTTGACCTCCCTTTGGTCTTCCAGTTGCCTTTGCTGGTCATGATCCTGCCTCTGATTCGACTCCCTCTTAGGCTTAAATTATTTCTTGGATTTTTCTTTATTGTCGTAGAGGGCTTGGTCAGAACCATCTTTCTGATCAAGATGTTCTCTGGCCTCGACTTCCTCTCGAATCTTGAAAATCGTCTTTTTGAGGTCATGGTAGGATCCTTTGTGAGCAGGGTCCTCATTGTTTGAAATGATCTGGGTAAGGCTCTCAACAGGTACCTGAGCTGCTTCTCAACTGACACTATATTCTCCACTCCAGAGTTATGTAGTGATAGAAATAGATTTTTCATCTTTCTTACGAAAGAAGTGAGGTCTTTTCCATCCCACTGTAGATTCGTCAGCTGATCTTCCAACATCATGATTTGACTTCTTGATTTCGTCTAAAATCTGGTGAATAATGCACCCCACATCTCATTGGCTTTGGAGAGTGTAGCCAGGTCAAGTGTGAGACTATCTTCGATGGAAGATGATAGCAAGGCTATTGCCTTGTCATTTTTCTCCCTCCATTCGCGTAGTTCCTTTCCCGATCGTGGGCATTTCTTCTGTGCCATCCACCTAGGGGAAGAGTCCTTCGCCCTTGAGTATGAGTGATGTCTTAACTTTCCAGACTAGAAAGTTAGATCCTGAAGAATCAAGTATTGTGCAGATCTTGCTCTGCATGCTGCTGATTGAAGCCATTTGCTTCTTGGAGTCTGTTCCCTTGTTGATGGTTGATTGTCTGAATGCTTGGCCTCCTGGATCTAATAGCTTCTCAGCTATGTCAGACTATAATAAGATAGGTAGGTAGGCTCTGATACCACTAATGAGAATCGAAACAGTCGCGACCGTGACTCAACCGCGACTCTCTCTTTTGACTCAGATGGAGTTCAGATACGATCGCTGGACACTGTCTGCTGAATCACTCCTACAGTCCTCCAGAGTGTAGTCAAGCACTACTGATCTACGTTTATAAAATTAATGCAGCATTCAACATAATTTCAACCAAGGTGCGGAATGAAAATGAACAATAGAACTCGGACACATTTGCATACAAGATCATACAGCAAAGAAGGAAAGACATGTGCACAATGGGTACAAGATCATCTATTGATTTTTTTTTATTCTTCAAGCACTGCATACAAATTCAAGCAGTGCGTTGGCATGAGAGAAACGTGGTTGTCTCACGAGTAATTGTCTCACTTTACTAGCGGACAGTTGGATCTTCTGTTCCTAGACAGAATTGTCTTCGCAGGCAGGCAGACATGTATTCTGTAATTTCGTCTTGATTGCTTACTAGCGTCAAACTACTTCACTACATTGTATGTGTATTCTGTCTTCTCTACTTGTCAAGTATTATCCAACCAATATATAGTCGCTCTATGTAATTTTAGATTAGAGTGATTAAGCATCTTCAACTAATCAGGAAATTACAAGAGTGGCAGATTAACCACGACCTAAGGTGTATCTACTGATGTCATGCCATTAGATCAGACATCTGTACTTCTAGGTAGTTGCATGATCTCGTTGGTACTCTTTGGAGCATGAGGGGCAAGAGAAGGTTTCAAAACGTTGGTTTCATTTTCGCCAATGGTTTCGTTTCCTTCATTGGTTTTGTTTCCATCGTTGGTTTTGTTTCTATCGTCTATCTTATTTGTACTAGACCGCAAAAGGTTCTTGTGCCAGACTGCAAAAGATTATCGTTTGTGAATCTTTCGTGTTCGGGAACTGTTCGTCTTCATTTCCTTTGACTTTTGTTTTCACGAACCGTTCGTCTTCGTTTCCTTTGACTTTCGTGTTCGCGAACCGTTCGTCTTCGTGTTTCGTGTCAGGTGGAGGGCTGAAAGCTAGCAAGTCTTTGTAGTTAGAAACATTTTGTTTCTTCAGAACCAGGTACAGCGTCAACATCAAAACCTTCAAGAATTATACATTGGACGACGTGGTAATCATGATGTCACAAGCACAAAGATAACCTGATCAAAATCAGAAATCAGTGGAACAAGTTTTTGAAGGACCTACGTAGACACAGCCTATGAATATAGCTGAGTCAGGCGAAAAAGAGAAGATCCTACATGTGGGAGAACAACTGACACCCACCCAATTCAAAAGGCATGCACATTATTGGTGGAATACAAAGATTGCTTCACATGAAATTACAAAGATCTGAAGGGTATACGACCAACCGTAGTCCAACATACCATACCCTTGGTGGATGGAGCAGTCCCCAAGGTGAGCCGCTACTATCGCTGCAATTCTAACTACACTGGATTGATTAAGTAGGAGTTGTGGAAGCTGCTAGACGCTGATTTTATTTATGAAATCGAACACACAGAATGGGTATCACAAATAGTTATAGTATCCAAGAAGAATGGCAAAATGAGGATCTGTGTGAACCTGAAAGTGTTAAATGTAGTTACAAAGAAGGATCATTTTCCCTTACCATTTACGGAAAGTGTTTTGGACAAAGTAGCAGGAGCAGAAGCCTACAATTTTCTGGACAATTTCAATAGCTACAACCAAGTCAAAATAGCGTCGGACAATCAACACAAGATAGCTTTTGCCATCGAATGGGGAACCTATGTCTACAAGGTGATGCCTTTTGGACTTTGTAATGCCCCAAGCACCTTTCAACGGGTTATGCAAACGACATTCAAAGAGTATTCGAATTTTTTTTTGGAGATCTCCCTGGATGATCTATGTGTGCACGGGACTAACTCTGAGCACTTATCCAACTTGGAAAAGGTGATGAAGAAATGCCGTGAATATTAGATCTTCTTGAACCCAGAAAAGTGTCAATTTTGGGTGACACATGGCCTCATACTAGGCCATATAGTGCCAAGACACGGAATCGCCACGGACCTGTCAAAGATAAGGGTCATTGTTGATCTGCCACCTCTATGGATGATTCGCGAAGTCTACATGTTTATGGGTCATGCCAACTACTACCGGATTTTCATTCTAGATTTTGCGGAGTTAGCATGACCAATATACAAGCTCACAATGGAACCACATTGGATGGAGGAGGCCCTACAGACTTTCCAGAAACTTAAAGATGCATTGGCCTTACAGCGCCAATATTAAGGCCACCCAATTGGTCCATAGAGTTTCATGTGCATATAGACGCATCAAAGTATGCAGTGGCAGTAGTCTTAACCCAGCCAGGAGAATGCAAAAAGGATTTCCCAATCCGATTTGCTAGCCGATAGCTCAGTGTTTCAAAGATGAACTATTCGACCACAAAGTGGGAGGCATTGGCTATGATTTATGTGGTTAAGAAATTTTGACATTATTTGATGGCCACCCATTTTGTTTTTTATACAAACCATCAACCCTTGCTTTATCTTGTTAATAAAACTTGCAACACAAGGAAAATCACTCATTGGTTACTTCTTTTGTTGGAGTTTGATTTTCAGATCATCGTGCGGAAGAGAAAGTAGCATTATATGGCAGATCATGTGTCGTGAATCAAGGGGAAGGAGACAACAGCCCTACCAGATGATGAGTGTTTCCTTGTTTTACATTGACACTGTACCTGAATGGGCCGCAGATATAGTGGAATATTTAATGCAGGGCCAACTAGACAAATCCTTATCCAAGGCAGAACAATGGGAGTTAGTTTTAAAAGCTAGACCCTATCAGTTGATTGCCAGCCAATTATATCGAAAAGGATCAGATAGTATCCTTCGAAGATGTATTCTTCCACTCAAGGCCACCCCCATTATTTCAATTTCACATGAAGGCATGGGTGGTGGTCACTTTGCATCTGACATTACATTTCAAAAGATACTACAATCAAAATACTGGTGGCCAATGATCCATAAGGACACAGATGAGTACTTGAAGTGATGCGACATGTGCCAGAGAGCTAGAAGACTAACAAGATTGAACTATGAGCTATTGCATCTAGTTCTAGCTCAAGCACTGTTTAAAAAGCGGGGATTGAACTATATTGGTCCTATCAATCTTGCTGTACGGAATTCACAAGTCTGATATATTATCATGGCTATAGATTACCTCACCAAGTGGGTAGAAGCCAAGGTAGTGCGAACAGCTGATGCTTGAGCTACTGGCAAGTTTCTTTATGAAAA
Organism: Diphasiastrum complanatum; assembly: GCA_029204225.1. Lineage (NCBI taxonomy): Eukaryota > Viridiplantae > Streptophyta > Lycopodiopsida > Lycopodiales > Lycopodiaceae > Diphasiastrum > Diphasiastrum complanatum. The sequence goes on along the minus strand of CM055094.1, from coordinate 64,027,665 downwards.
TATCATAGTGCGCTTTGGATGTCCGGTGGAGATAGTCAGCGATCGTGGGAGCCATTTCATCAATGAGACCATTAAAGTCCCGTTGGAGGAATTCTTCGTGATCCATCGATTCAGCACACCTTATTATCCTTGTGGTAATGGGTAGGCAAAATCATCCAATAAGATCTTGTCTAGTGTTATCACAAAAACAGTCGAAGCTAGCAAATCTGATTAGGAGCACAAGTTACATGTTGGACTATGGGCATTTAGGATAGCATACAAAGTAATCACTGATCAAACACCATTTCAACTGGTTTATGGTCAAGATGTCGAATGCTAGTAGAGTTTTTGGTATTTTCATTGCGAGTTGTCACCACACAATGACTTGATGAGTCCAAATCTCTACAATTGTGCCATGAATCATTACACAGACTTTTGCAAACACGCTTATTAGCTGTGCATGCATTGTCGACTGAGAAGGCATGACACAAAGCATGGCATGATCATGGGTTACACAAGAAGGATCTTCGATCTGGAGACCTAGTCCTCATGTATAAAACCAAGGCGATCAAGGGAAAGTTGAAGTTCATAGGCGAAGGCCCGTATTGTGTCAAGGAAGTCTTAAGCCATGGAGCCGTGAACCTTGAGCAATTAGATGCGATGCCATTTTATACACCCATCAACAATAGCCAACTTCGCAAGTACTGGCCACCACAGTAAGATCGATCCAGCTAGGTGATGACCATCAGCCCATACAAGAATCAGATCAAGCCCTATCGAAAGTTATCACAGCCAGATCTAATCAAAATAAGTCGGATCTAAGTAGATCTACTCAGATCGAACCAAACCCATCAATATTCAGCAAGATTGGGCAAAATTTGGGCAGATCGAACAAGATCCAATAGGCTCCAAGTAGGATCTGAATCTAGATGGGATAAAAAAAGATAGCAGATTATTATCAAAAAACTATTTATCCTCAAAAAATACAAATTTGAGGCATAGATCTCGAGAAAAAATACCAAAAATAGGGGCGAAAATCACTTAAACTGATGGATCAGCAACCAAATCTTCAAAAGAACCTTCATAGGAGCTTCCATGTCAAATATGACCTAGAAGGTTATTTATGAAAGATCAGTCAAAATGGAGTGTTTGCGAAGGTTCAGGAAAGTTGAATCCAAGGAACCTTCACAGGGCATTAAAACCCTCAAACCAAACCTTCGTAGAGATAAAGAACCTTCGCAGAACCTTTGTAGAGCATCCAAACCACCTTTTGAACCTTCGCAGAATTTTCTAGGCCTTAGAATTATGAGAAGAAGGCCCTTGCAAAAATTTGGTTGGAAATGAACTGGGAAAAGTGTAGTTCTCCTAATATGCACTCAATTCATTGCCTATATAAGAATAGAATTTGAGTCATTTGGCACTTCATTCAACGAAGCTCTACCAAAAATTACACTAAAGTTTCAATGTTCTCCGATCATGACGAAAATTCTCACACGTCTTCATCAGCCGTCACAACCACCTGTTAGACACGTGCCACCTTTTCCACCTTTGTTCTCACAAATTCCACCGTCTACCAGTTTTTGAAGCCTTTGCCTGCTAATCCCGGCCTACCTCATTGGAAGGGTCTACTAAGAGTATTAAGATAAATTATGTCAAGAAATTTTCACCAAGCTTAAAAATCAGACATCTAGAGATTCACAAAAATGACTCTACCTCTTAAGAGTTGGAATGAAATTTAAAATCAAAAGTTGTGATTCTTCTTTCTCACCAAGATATTGTGCTTCAAAGAGCTACTGCCACTTAGAAAGATTTGATCACATAGGAGAAGACAAATTCTCCACCAATAACAACACAAAATGAGCTTCTAGATCTTGCCCTCTACAAAGGAAGGAACTCTTAGAAAATTGGATCTCTCTCTACATATTTTCCATACACACCTCAATGACTTTGTTCAAGCCTAACAAGCACTCAAACAAATTGATTAGAATTGAACAATGTGACTTGGATCTCAATCTCTTTTCTAGAACTCTCAATTGAAGCCAATCTATGTCACATTCTACAAAAGATTTGCATAGATGCTATATATGCACTAGAAACTCTCAAAGGTTTCACTCGGAGGACAGATCCAAAGATGTTTTCTAGCAAATTGATGCTTCTAAACATGACCCTATCACTCTTGAACAAATCTAGAGTGATGGTACAATGGATTTCAACCTCTCACCTTGCATATCACTCCTTAATCTATGATTTTTGGTAATTTTCTCTCTCAACTTTGACATGTACTCAAAAAATGATAGAAACCCATATAAATCACCTTAATCAATCTTAAAATTAATTATTTGGATGATCTAACTCAAGAACAAATCATAGGAATACAATCTCTATAGAAAAAGCTTGAATTTGCACTAAAAATCTCTAAATTTGGGTGTATGAGTCAAATTATGCATCAATTTGAATTTTCTCAACCAATACAGGTTCTGTACGGACCCACACGTGTGGAGGTACACCTACAGCCTACAACAAGTTTTGGTACAAAAAAATTGAACCTAGCTATCAATTCAAACTCTCTACTTCAAAATTAGCTAGTTTCCACAAACTTGCTAATTTGGGAGATTTAGCATCAAATTGAAGCCTAAGGCTCCAAAACTGGTACTATACGTTATAGCACATGTGAAAAGTACCTATGAGGCCCACAAAAAGTTTTTGTCCATAAATTTTGAGTATCCCTATCCTATCCAACTCGCCACATCAAAATTAGCTAGTTTCCAAAAACTTGCTAATTTGGGCTTAGTTTTGGATCAACCCCATCAAATCTTCATAAATCCTCTTGTACTTGGCTCGGATACCATGTGGAAATCTGCAAAATTGGACCAATAATGGATCATAAAATGATCCACAAGAGTGATTGGATGTTAGATACAATTGATCTATCAATCTACACAAGATTTAGATCAATCTAGATCAAATGTAGATGAGAAAATCTAACAAGAACAATAAAAAATGACAGGGAATTGTACTTGCTGGTTTAACACGTGTGAAAACCGGTCATAGTACGGAATCCAGCCTGAAATCAAAGTACAATATGATAGGAACTCAAAACTATCAAGAAAAATTAAGACAAATGATGAAATTGACAAGAATTGCCTCCAAAACCAAGATTGGTGTTGCTTAATGATTATGGCCAAATGTGGCTCTATATATACAAAAAGTTGGAGCTCGTGGTACTGATCATCCCACTAATCTCACATGTGTGAGGGTGCTTTATCATGTGATGATTCATCATGCAAAATTGACACTTGGACAAAACCTTCTATTTTGAGCACTTTTGGTCCATTTTTCTACTATATAGAGAACTAGTGAAAACTCTTCTAGAAGTGCAAATTCGACTTTCTCAGCCTATTCCACACGTGTGAGCAGACCTCTACACATGGGATTTGACACCTAATCTCATGATGTGGCTTCATGCAATCTCTAGATTGATGCCATGTGGCATATGACTAAAAACATGATTTTGGCCTTTTTAGCCAATAGAACTTGATTTAAACTATATGTACAAGCTATATGATTGTACTACATGAAAAGTACATTTATTTCACACGTGGGAACAGGATCCACACATGTGTAATCATCCTATATACATAGATTTGGCCTTGACCAAGCATAATTTTTGCATTTTTCACAGAGGACTCTCTAACTTTACATGCTTATTCCAACTCTGATTGGGCTAGAGATGTGGACACAAGAAAATCCACTTCTAGCTACTTATGCTTTCTAGCAGCAGGACCCATTTCATGGAATAGTTGAAAGTAGAAATGCATTTCTTTGTCTTCCACAGAGTCCGAATATATTGCAGCCACCTCTATAGTGAAGAAAATTATCTAGGTCAAAAGATTGCTCCAGGATCTAATTTTTTCCCAACTCAGAACACCTATACTCTATTGCGACAATTAGAGCTGCATAGCTCTATCTTTGAACCGACGAACTCACTCTAGAACTAAACACATTGAAGTTCAATTTCATTTTCTTAGAGACAAAGTTCTGAACAAGATTGTCGAATTAAGTTATTGTCATCCTAATAGTATGCTGACTGATATTTTGACTAAACCTCTGTTGAGGGAAAAGCATATTAATTCATGCAACTTATTAAGTTTCATTCAAGATTAAGCTTAAAATTGAGTGTTGGAGTTAATCTTCACTCCTACTCACCTAAACTCATTTGCTGAGCACTATGATATTCTCTCTCTACAATGACAGTAGCCTTACTTGCATAAGTCGAACAATCTGTACATATAACTATTTGAAGCAGAGCAGGATCGACTCGACTTCATCGACGTTGACTTCACTGACTCAACCGAAGTCTATCGACGACTTCGACTCCATCGATGTCTTCTCAAGGGCGAACAAGTAGACTCGACTCATTTGACACCTTCGACGATTGTCGATTGTTGACCCTCACTAGTCAAAATGGAACTCATTGTCTGCTCTATGCACTATAGACTACATCACCATTCACTATGCAGTAACTGCATCACTTCATGATGACTGTTACCCACACAGTTGTAATCTTTACGACCACTGCAATTGATGTGTATATACATACAATAAATCAGTAACGAAATATAGATGAAGAAGAAGAGGAAGAACATACATTCCATATACTTGAGTCAATAATCAATGGTAGTGTAAATTAGAGTTCCTTCATGAACTCCCTTGTATTAGACTATTTGAGTCCATAGGATCAGATATTTTAGAGAGAGTGAAAGTAATTCAAGAAGTAGAGATAGAATTTTTCTAGAATATTATTTAGATATTTCTGTTGGTTGAGATAAGTCTTCTTATGTAATCTATCTCTAGTAATGTGCATTTCTAACAACGAATGAATAGTGCCTAAGTCAGTCATGTCGAATTCCTTCGACAAATCACTCTTAGTAGTGTGCAACAAGGATGTGTCATTGGATAGAATGAGTGCATCATCCATGTTTAGAGTATGTCAACTAAATTGACACCTATGTGTTTGGAATAAACATTGTAGTTCAGAGATTGCTTCGTGGAGCTTGCACACTTTGTGCTCTTGGTCTTGACCTTTGACTTTGAAACCTTCAGGTTGGAAGGTGTGTAGCTCCTCTTCAATATAGCCATTGAGAAAGGCTATTTCGGCATCCATTAGATGCATTTCGAGGTCTTCGACAGTTGCAAGTGCAATGAGGGTGGGTCCTGATTGACTACATTTTGAGAAGAGGACTAAATATTTCCTGGTAATCCACTCTCTGGATTTGAGTGAATCCTTTGGCCACCAGCCTTGCTTTCCATTTTGCAATGAAACCATCAGGGTTGATTTTCTTCTTGAAGATCCACTTGTTGTTGATAACTCTCTTGTGAGTGGGGAAATCGACCAAGGTCTAGGTTTGGTTTGACAAAAGTGAGTTGTACTCGCTTTCCATTGCTTCGAGCCACTTCACAACATCCTTAGAGTTGATTTCTTTGGCTAGGGTCTCTGGATCTCTAGATGAAGTCCAGAAAGATTGAGGTGTGTACCTCTCAGGCATTGTTAGAGTTCTCGAATATCTTCGAACAATTGGTTGACCAGATTCGAATGGTGTCTCTTCCTTAATCTCTCTAGACTTGCTCAAACTAGCTTGATCAAGTCTTTTGACATGTGTTGCCGGCTGCTCGACTTTTGTAGCTCAAATTTCTTCGGATGCAAATTCTATGGAAGGGACATCATCAGTGGAAGATTTGATGTTGTGTAAGATAGGATGAAATGACACAACATCATTTGTTGATGGTTGTTAAAGTCGTGGAATATATCCTCTTTGAAGATTACATCCCTAGAACAAATGCTACATTGGTGGATGGATCATAAACTTTGTAAGCCTTATGTTCATGGGGATAGCCAATGAAAATGTATTTATTTGACCTTTGGTCCAATTTCTTCCTAAGTTTCTTAGGAACATGAACAAAACATATACAACCAAAGATTTTTAGATGACTGACACTAGGTTTGTGCCCATGCGAAACTGGATAAGGAGTTCTTCCATTGGCTGCTTTTGTGCTGGATCTGTTTTGTAGATAACATGTTGTGGTAATGGCTTCTGCCCACAATTTCAAAGGTAAATTGGATTGGTGTAGCATAGATCTGGTTGAATTAAGTAGTGTTCAATTCTTTCTTTCTGCAATTCTGTTATGCTGAGGTGAATAAGAGGTTGCAAATTGTCTTCGAATACCATGTTTGGCCAGATAGTCAGACATCTCATTCGAGATGTACTCACCACCACCGTCGCTTCATAGTGCTTTCACATGTCTAGATGTTAGGGTCTCAACCATGGCCTTGAATTTCTTGAAACATTAGAAGGCTTTGGACTTATGCTTTATGAACATGACTGTCATCCATCTCAAATAGTCATTTACGAAGGTGATAAAGTAAAGTGCATTTCCTAAGGATGGAGCTTACATTGGTCCACAAAGGTCACTATGTACAAGATCTTATACATGCTTTGTTCCGATGGAGTGTGTTCTGGGAAATCTGCTTCATGAATGTTTACTGTAAATGTAAGGTTCACAAAAAAATTATTTCCTATCTAATAAAAGAAAAAAATTTAATCCATCAACTAAATTATTACAACGCATGTAGGAAAGGGATCTTGTATTAACATGTCCAAATGATCGTTTACATTCTCATAAGAAGTAGTAGCTAATGCACTAGAATTAGAAAGTACATATAAGTTCCCAACTCGAGTGCAAGTAGTCAAAGTAGCATCTTTGTTGAAGATTGTCCACTGCTCAGGAGAAAAAGTGACAACGTATCCCTCATCAATCAACTTTGAAATTGAAAGAAGATTCTTAGACAACTGAGGTACGTGAAAGACATTCGAAACAAAAATGAAGAACACATTTTTGAACATGATCTTTGATGTCCTATACCTTTCACGTGGATTGTACTTGAGTCTCCAAGGTAGATGATTTCATCGCTGGTGTAACTTACATATTCAGTAAACCATTCTCTTTGAAGACTCATATGTTGGGTAGTGCCATTGTCCAGATACCAACTATCGTAATCTACATCATTATTTTTTCAAGCCATTAATAGTTCTGACGGTTTGACATCATCAATGGTTTGGTCCTTAGATTCTGTTGCATCAGTAGAGTTTGTCTGCTGTTGGTGTTGTTGCTTCTTCGTCTCATTGTAGATTTGAATACGACAATCGTTGATGTCGTGGTTCGCCCTCTTACAATATTTGCAAAAGAGTCGCTTTTTGGATCCAATGCTCTCTGATGGAGGTTGAGGCTTCTGCTGTTGTCGTTTGTACAACTGATTCTTGCCCTTGGACTTGTCTTTCTGAAGTTTTCATTTAGAATTTGGTGTAATAGTGTAGAGAGATGGCATTTGTTCCTCAAGTGTCGGAGACAGTCGTCGTCTGATCAAATTTTAAGGAGTCGAAGACGTTTGTGATTTGATCAGACTGAGTGAGCGAATTGAGACAAGCAATTGAGAAAGTGCAATCAACACAACACACACATATCGAGATTAAATACAGATAGTAGAAGGTGTTATTGATACTTTACATTGAATGCTTGACATAAGAGCATTTGCTCAATATGGAGCACGAACACCACAAGTGGTTACAGCCTTAATGTGGTGCAACTTCCGATGCTCAATCTTTCGCCCTCTTGGATGTTTATATATACACAACATACTTGTGATTACAAGAATTTGCCTGGGAACTAACCTTCTCCAAAACTACGAAAAGGTTGTGGTACAATGTACTGCCAAGTAGACAAGGGTTAGTTGAAACAAAGCAGGAAGATATCATGTAGTGGACGTTTTTTTAGCTCTTTTTCTTGATAGATTACCAAAACTACACATATTTTCTAATTTTTATTGTTTTTTAGGATCTATGGAAGGAATAGGGTGCTTGGATATGAAGTTTCCCACCTCTCAATCTCTCTCCACATATCCCACAAGAAAAAATCATGAAAAAAAAAAAACCACTAATCCATGCTACTCTACCCCACACACCTCTATTCCACAAACAAGAATGAAAACTACACAAATAATGTAAGCAAGCTAATTAGACAAGAAAATGCTAATCTATTCGCTGGCATTGGTGCCAAAAGTTTGTAGCGACCTAAGTCACATGTCACACATCAATTCGTTTCCAAGGGAATAGTGCTTCCCTTCTCAAAGTTAGCTTACAAAACTACCCTATTCCGGGTTGGGCTTATACATGTAGGAAGCTAGTGCCCTCTCACTTATTACTCTAGCTGTACAGTGTACTGAGGAGGGGCCCACTTTGGTAAGCTTAGCGAACAGTACTTTAGTGGCAGGACCCACTAAGTGTCCAACAAGCTAGCTCCTCATCCAAATGGACTTTGTCTTTACAATAACACATAGGCTAAGAATGTCTTCCCTTCTTGCAACATGTAGGACTTTTGATCACTTCCCATGGCTTCGTTGCCAAACTAAAATGACTAGCCTTTGGAATCTCCTTAACTAGCAAAAAAAAGAGATCATAGATTGGCTCAAAAACTCTTTTAACCAAAAAATATCCAAATAGAGTCTAGCTTTTCTCATATTTTCTATTTTATTACTAAAGTTATTTTCCTCTTATGTTGCATTTAAGGTGAAGCTTTTACAAACTTTCTAGTTAATAGATTTGAGATTTGTTTTTTGAATACAACTTGTGGTTTTTTATCTTGTAGATTGGTAATGCTCCTATCATAGAAATCCACAATTTGGAAAAAAAGAAATTAACTTCTCTTAGAGGACCTACAAAGCTTATCAAAGCAAAGCAAATTTGAAAGGCTCTTTTTGTTTTTCATTATACTTCTCTTAGCCGTATGGCCCTTCTCCCTTTGTTAGGCATAACAAGAAAAAACAATGACCCAGAATATTTGTTTGTTACAAAACTTTGTCAAATTTGTCTTTCCACTGAATATAAATCTCCAATCTTGAGAGTCAAATCATGCATGTTAGGTAAAAACTCCTTTAGTAATAAGCATACTTTCTTTTTCAGGATGTTTTTCAAAGTAAACGTCATGTGGTCAATATTGAATGCAAGGAAATACTTGTTGCAAGAAATAGGCCATGTCTAGTGGATTTTGCTATACAAAACATATTGCAAGCATGTTATCATTTTATAAAAATCACTTCACTTTATAAGGGTATATGCCACTTTTGTACGTGCTTTTGGCCTCATTGGTGCGATGTGTCCTATTTGCTAAAGTTTAGCTGTATTATATCCATTGGGTCCTCTCTCATTACATAAAGATTGGAGACAGCTCTTACATTTATGATCTTTTGTACCTTTTTATATTTTGTACATGATAATATGTATAGAATGTTTTCTTATGTTCATAAAACTATATGTTCATTCACATTGTTAAAAAATGTCAAGGATACATTTCATTTTAAAAAGTTTGTGACTTCAATGATGTAAATATAGCATGTGGCCATCACTATTACATATTCACAAATTTCAATCACTAGGACCAATGGAATGACCATATAATCATGAACATTAATGGTTCCAACTTAGATGCAACACTTTGGAGATATTGACCATTCATGAGATATCAACAAAACTAGTACTGCGTGTAGCTTTATCGTTCAATTATGATCATATATGATATCATGGTAGATTCATAATATACATAGATGGTCAACTATGTACAAACTTTTAAGCATAGCACATTATGTAGTATTAATATGTAACAAGAATGATCCAATTTTAAAAACTCGACCCACATTTTCACTACTATTTCTTTTGAAGAAACATATAGAGTATAAGCCACTTTTCAATATGTACTTCACAACACTTCATATAAAACATGTAGTTGATTGAGTGATAGCTACATCCACAATTGACATGTATTATATTGTCCTTTAAATTATCCACAACCATACAAACCATTTGAAATCTAATGGAATTTCAAGAAATTTTGTGTAAAGCAATAATTATCTCTCATTTGTTCAATGACTTTATAAGTTGCATGTGCACCATAGATTGACCAATTCCTTCACATGCTATGATGGACTTCTTCTATGTGCTAAACACATAATGTCTTTCAATTTCGTTTTTGATAAGTACTATTAAAGTTTTTGGAAGGGCATGAAACATACCATAGGCTAGTTTTTTTACTAGGTTTCTTCAAGATAAAAAGCTCTGATTAACTCAATTCATTTTTCAAGCTTGAAACATATAGGAGGGGATGACAAGTTTTTCTAAATTTTTTACAAGCGAGCTAAAAAGCTATTTAAGTTTGTTCTAATTAAATCAAAATGAATGAATTATCTATTGGTTTACTTGTAGAGATAACACAAGAAAAATATAATGTTTATTGAAGTAGTAAATTACATGATAGGTTAGTTTACTTTGAATGTGTTATAAAATTGAGTCTAGTATCTTATACTGGGCAAATATGATAAAAGAAAGTGTTATATTGTAACCTTGAAGTCTTGTGAGCAAATTTTTCCAAATCTTTATGCTAAATCAAAGACATAAGAAAGTCTTCACAGAGCTAAGACTTACTTTCATGTGAATAAAAAAGAACAATCAACTACTGGTGAGAGTGTGTTTTTTTACATTTAGATAAATAAGTTTTTAAATATGAACAAACAATATGCCCATCACACTTTTACAAACAATGAAAAAATAAAATGTGCCCTCAAGAGTTGAGGCCATCAAAAGGATCAATTAATGTTAGTCACATACCACCGCCCCAATGCCCCCCCCTTGCCCCTTTTGCTCTGTTTCCAAAAAACTAAATAATTCTTGGTCTTTAAAATGACAGATGCAAATTTATATCTATAAGTCTTACACAACTCAATCTTTTAACTAGCAGAACATTTTAATTATGGTTCTCATTATATATCAAGAGGTATCACTTTGGCCTACCTTGATCAAAAATATCTATGTTCATGACAGCATAGTATACTCAAAAAAATCAAAACTCAAAGTTAGTATCAACTTTTAGAATTCAAAACAAGATAGCTAATGAAAAAGTTTATAGAAAAAAGTGTTATTTATAAATATTTACTCAAAAATTTGATCTTTTATATTATTTGATGCAAATCTAAACCACTTTGTCTCTCTTGTCTAATAATCCTTGTGCTCTTATTTCATTTTGAATAATGCATAAAAATTGGGATTTTAGTATTCGACTTTTCTATTCAATCATATTTTAGTACAATCATGTTTTTTTTTTTAAAACCTATTCTTCTAGATTTTTTAAAATTAACTTGTCTGACAAGATGATTATTTTTTTCAAGTATATTGTACTCTTTGTATTGGTTTTTCATCTAAGATAGTTATTCGATTTATCCTCCTACTATACATATATGTTACATATTTTTTTATTGTACTTTTGACTTTTATTTTTAAACATCTTATTTATATTTTTAGCATACATTTTTTCTCAAAAAAATTCTTTGAATTTTGATCAACTTGTGTCATCTTTCAAACAATTATAGTATCCAAAACTACCTCAAAAAACTTCTTACAAATTTGTGATCTTTGCTAGAATGATATAGAGATGATGACAACCATTGGAGAACACAGAAGTGAGCAAATTTTTGTATGTGTCTTATATATATATATATATATATATATATATATATATATATATATATATATATATATATATATATATATATATATATATATATATATATATATATATATATATATATATATATATATATATATATATATCTTTGAGTCATATTTAAAATGCTCTCTCTCTCTCTCTCTCTCTCTCTCTCTCTCTCTCTCTCTCTCTCTCTCTCTCTCTCTCTCTCTCTCTCTCTCTCTCTCTCTCTCTCTCTCTCTCTCTCTCTCTCTCTCATGGATTCTTCCTCGTTCATATTCACCTTGTCTTGCTATCAAAAATATGGAATAATACACACGTACAATCTCTTTAGAGAACAAGGTTTCTAACTTACCCAAGCTTCTATAATCAAGGTTTCTTTAGGAAGTAAAGAAACTCTACACAATTTTTTTTTTTAAAACTACCAATTTTTGTAGTAGATGACTCTACAAAGATTTTTAAACTACAACTATAATGGAGGGAAACTCAGTTTTCCACCTTCTTTTGAATGCACGACAGCTTCCGAGAAACTTCAGTATATGACTCTAATAGACTTGCAGCTCTTGACACTTCTCTTCTGCACACTACTAAGAGTGATCTGTCAAAGAAATTTGACATGAATGATTTAGGAGTTGTTCATTCTTTGCTAGGAATTCACATTACTAGAAATAGACGTCAGAAGAAGATCTATCTTAGCCAGCAAGCATATCTAAGAGGCATATTAGAAAAATTTCATATGAACCAATTGATACTCTAATGGATCCAAGTATAGTATTGACTAAATCTACTTGTGCTGATTCTAATAGTGAAGTACTTGACATAACGAATTAGCCTTATCATTCACTAATAGGATCTTTGATGTATGCAATGTTGTGTACTAGACCAAATTTAGCAGACATTGTTAGCACGTTAAGTCAATTCATGTCTAATCCTAGGTTCTCCCATTGGAAAGCATTAAAGAGAGTGATGAGATATATTCAGGGAAGTTTAGAACAAGCCTGCAAAAATACATTACTTTTTCGACAGTCTGTAGAATTACGCTAAGTGTCACTTAGTCTACAGAAATACTCTAAGTGCTGCAATAGTCTATAGAAATGAACTATGTTTTTCACAGTGTCGGCTTTTTCTGAAATGCGACAGTGTTGGCTTTTTGCCTTCAACTTCTTCCTTTCAATTATTTTGAAGAAGTTAAAGTATTTCAAAAATACCTTCACTTTTTAAGAGCATTGTTGGCATTTTAAGAGCACTGTCGACTTTTTCGCAAAATCCCAAAGAGAGAAAAAAATCCCGACACGTTTCCAGCCACTTCCCAAAAATGCAAAGTGAGAGAAAGCCACATCACGTAAAATGCGAAGTGCGAGAATTTGCGACGTCCTCGTTCGCGTTAACATTCCTTGATTCGTTGACCATATATACCATGTATAGTTGTCACACAAGCCAAATACTTCCAATTACAACGGCTTACCTAATTAGGTGACAAATATTTACTATAATTAATACATGGATGAATTCTATAAATGGATCATCCAGGCACAGTCTACGTGATGCTCCGTCCATGAGATGAATGATTTTGAGCCTCCTAGTTACGCTGTCATTCTGGTTGTAACTGCTATTTTGTTGTGCTTCAGTGTAATATAGCGGTAGCATGCTTTTCTATCTGTGTATAACGTAGATGAATGATTGTTGTGATTTGAATGCACTTCATTGTTGTTTGACAACATTTGGTTACTCGAACAGATGGTGGCTGTCTTTGACGCCTGAGGAACTTGCGCTGTCATACTACTCTTTCAATCTATTTTAGAACTAAACTTTAGATTAAATCCATTTTTCAGTAATACTACACACAAACCATTTCTAATCTCTTCGATGGACTGTACTCATTTTTGTTTTTGTAAGTATGAATTAATTTATAAGATCCTGTTGGGCACAAGAACACTTAAACTGTGATTATACTTAGCATAAACATTCTATTGGACTGTTTTATCTAGCAGCCCATTATAGCGGGAGAGCTATTCCGCAAATATTCTTGCTCTCTTCTCCACTCTCGTTCTCCATACTCCATCGTCCCCATCATGGCCATATCCACATTTCCTACAGAATGGGAGTATTGCCCTATACTTGGACGTTAGACAATCTGAATTCTCACATCCAAAACATTCTTGACTAGTTCTGTCCCATTGCTTCTACATTTGTGCAACATAGACAAGGTAAGAATAATTCAAGACGTGATCAAGGTAAATTTTTGGTTGATTTACCCATGGCTCAATGGGTGGTAGAAGCTCAACTTCCGCAATGGCAAAATTCATAGGAGCCCCTGGTACATTTGCTCCAACAAGTGGTGCAGCGATAACCTTTGTTGTTGTGGAGAAGGTCCCAGTCTTGATGTAGCATTTGGCGCACTTTGAGGATACACGTATGAAGTCTAGAACTCTGCCCTTTGTTGCTGCATAACTCATGAATTAAAGGTAGAAAATCTAGTGTCATGCATGGGTGTGCTGCACAGATGATAATATTTTACTGATGAGCACTGCTTCAATATTCATTAGCGGTGTGATTCTGAGCGTAGATTGGACACCAAACATTATCACGTCGTGGGTATTGTTGTGCAACCAAATGTGATGGTTGAGATGAAAGATTCTAAATCATCTTTATCTTTTGATCCAAGTTTGCAGTCATCTGTTCCATTTGTTGCTGCCTTGCCATCTTTTCAACTTGATCCATTAAGACCTGCATTGGGGTAGATACAGCCTATTGGGCGCTTAATGGGTCCCATCACTAAAACTATTGTTGGCCAAGTCTTAAGAAGTGGGCCCCGTCACATTATACTGTACAACTAGAGTAATAAGTGCGAGGGCACTGGCATCCTACAGGTTAAGCCCAACCCAATGAGCACATTGCTAGTTGGTTCAAGTTGTTTCCTAGAGACTTGGGCCCTAGGTGTAAATAAATAATGTAGAGGTCCAAAATCACAAACTGAAGTTGCAATAAGGAATCTAATTTTGGTCCAAGTGGGACTCACATGATACACGTGAATTATTTTGTGCTTTTTTAGAATCATTAGATTCCCTTTGTGTTAATTTGAAGGGCTTGGATTAGAATCTTTGTCTCAATGAAGTGGCCAATCAGAGTGGCGGAGGCTCACCTCTTAAATCTATAAAAGAAAAGTCATTTTCTTTGTATTGTATCTTCCGTCTTTTCTAATAAACTTCTACCAAATTCACTTCAGAAGCTCTCTCTCTCTCTCTCTCTCTCTCTCTCTCTCTCTCTCTCTCTCTCTCTCTCTCTCTCTCTCTCTCTCTCTCTCTCTCTCTCTCTCTCTCCTCTCTCTCTCTCTCTCTCTCTCTCTCTCTCTCTCTCTCTCTCTCTCTCTCTCTCTCTCTCTCTCTCTCTCTCTCTCTCTCTCTCTCTCTCTCTCACATGGGTAGTATCTAATTTCATATCACCCCCTCTTGCTTTAAACTGTCTAAATATATGGTAACATACCTTTAAAAGGCACACCCCTAAATGGTCTAAACTTTTTTAGTGGAATTTTTTTTTTAAAAAGTATCTTCACCGAACGGTCACGATTTACCCTTGTCTCATCCAATGGTTATTATGATTTCTCCACCTCTTCTCTATTCTCCTCTTCTTCTTACTCACTATGCTTTCAAAGTGCTCATGAATGTTTGATAGTGCCCATCTAGCACAAAATCGATCGCATCGCTAACCAGCCTTATGGCGTTCAGCCTTTGCTAGTTGATAGGGCTTGTATTTAATTACATATGACTCGACATATGGCTTGAGTTTTGGCCAATAAAACTCCCTTCTAACCAAGTCTAGAGTCCTGTGTATATCGGGATGTCCTGCACAGGGTATGTCATGACATTCAAACCAAATCTTGCGTTTGAGCTCCTCATCCCCAGGTACACAAACTTTTCCATCCCAAAATAGCAATCCATCTCGAATGGTAAACTGTCTCACAATTTTCTTATCTTTCTTTGTTAGTTGAGTCCCCTGTGAACTTGACTCAACACTGTCCACATTTCTTCCGGTTTGAACAATGTTCCAAATATGACCAAAATGGGAGTCTGATTCATATTTTCCTCTCAGCAAAAGATATAGATCTGTGAAAATCTAGGTGAATGACAAGTCATTCAGTTCATCGATCCGATCAAGAGCATCTACAAATTGATTAGAGATGTCTCTTATGAAACGGATTTCATGATCGAATTCTTGAATCAATTCAACCCATTGAGCTTTCCTCCCCCGAAGATCATGTTGATTGCAAAAATACTTAAGAGGCTAGTGATCCGTATACACTATAAACTTACTACCATACAAGTAGTGTCTCCAAGTTTTAAGTGCATGGATTACTACAAACAATTCCTTTTCATGCGCAGTATATACTGCAACTGAAGACCAATAAATTTTTCACTTTCAAACACTAGTGGCCTATCCATTTGTAATAGAACCACTCCAATCGCAATATCACTTGCGTCAGTTCTCACAACGTAAGGTAAGTCTGGATTTGCGATTTGTAACACGGGAGCCGAAACAACCAGAGTTTAAAGTTTCTCAAAACACCGATTCAATTCCTTGTTCCAGGCGGACTAGGTTGATTCCGCTTTTTCTTTTTATTAACAATCTCTTTTGTCAGATTATTGAGCGGAGCTGCTACCTTAGAATAATCCTCAATAAATCTTTTGAAGAAAATTCTAAAAATGATTTAACTTGCCTCAGAGTTTTCTAGGTTGGCCATTCAATCACTATTTTGATTTTATTCTCTTCAATCTTGATCCCGTTAACAATGATTTTATGATCGAGATAAACCAACTCTTGCTTAAAGAATTCACACTTGGACTCTTTAGCGTAGAGTAACTCCTGCCGGAGTTTCATCAAGACGATTCTCAAGTGTTCTATGTGTTCCATAAAGGTCTTACTATAGACGAGAATATCATCTAGGAATACTACCACGAACTTCCCCAAATAGGGACGAAACAAATCGTTCATCATTTGCTAGAATGTCACTGGAGCATTCGTCAACCCAAATGGCAGCACTAAGAACTCATAATGGCCAAACGAAATCATGTCTTTTGGACATCTTCCACTTTAATTCTTATCTGATGGTACCTTGTCCTGAGATCTATCTTGGTGAAATACTGAGCTCCACCCAAGCAATCTACAAGGTCATCCATTTTGGATAACGGATATTTATTCTTGACAGTTATCTTATTTAACCCCTTGTAATCCACACACATCCAAAACCTCCATCTTTTTTCGCTTTCAGAAGAACATGAACACCCCATGGTGATTTACTAGGTTGTATATGTCCCATCCTCAGATAATTTTCTATTTGATTTGAAATCTCTATCTCCTCTTTCTGAGAAAACTTGTAAGGTTGTCTAGAGATAGGTTGACTTCTTACAATTAGCTCAAATTTGTGGTCTACTGACCTAGGTGGTGGTAAACCATGAGGTAATTCAGATGGAAAAACATCTTTAAATTCATTCATGATCTGTTCTTTCATTGCATATCATGAACATCCACAACTAGAATAGCAAATATTGAAAAAACTTCATACTGTGAATAGTCCAATGCTTCCATTTCATGAACTATAGAAATCTTATCTGACGGACGTACAAAAATATTGTTAAATAAAGTAACTACCTTATCATCCTCCTTGAAAGTGAGAACATGCTTCCCAAAATCAATTATCAAAGAAGGTGATTTACTAAATAACCATTCGTATCCCAAAATTTAATCAGTACGGGCTAGGTCTAAAACATAAAAATTAACTAATTCTCTATGTCTCTGTATCATCATTGGGAGATTTGGGACTTTTACATTCTAAGTCTCCAACTCTGCTCTTGAAGCTAGATAAACTTTGTATATGTGATTGTTGGCTTCAGTTTCCAAGCTGGGTTTCTATACAAGACGAGAATTAATAAAATTATGAGTAGAACCACTATCCAATAGAATACTCACTCTTGATCTTTAATTGTGCCAGTTAAACGGAAAAGCTCATTAGGCAAGAAAGAAGCAGTATTGAAAGAACATTCACACTCACAATTTGTCAGTAGTTTCCAAAGTCTTACCATTACCTCCTGGGATCTCGATCACGGGTCCCGACATTTCCTTCCTTTCTGGACAAAACTTCATCATATGTCTAGGCTTTTTACAGACAAAACATAAGTTCTCTTTCTTAGCCTTTTTCCAAGACAGAGATTTTCTGAACTTCTTTTTCTTCAGTTTCTGGGATTCTGATGTTACTTGATCCAATTCGTTAAAATATTTTGCTTGGTCTAGACCGTGCTTCTTCCTCTTCTTGGTTTTCAAGGCGATTGGAATTTGCGCAACTTCTTGGATGCCACCACTGTGGAATCATATGCTTTCGAGGCTTTGAAGCACATTTCGTCTGCATTCGTTTTGATAATTGGCAAGCAACAAACTACCATAGAGCCAACTTTGCATCACCCTATTCCAAAGGTCCATGAATTTCTGGATATAGGAGTCCAAGCCCTTAGTACCATTTTGCAGTTCACAAATTCCTGGTAGTAGTCAACATCATTTGCTATCACGTAAGCTTTTTTAAAGACTTCCGTAAAAACATCCCAGGTAGTAGTCTTCACCGGTAAATCTCACCACCACGATGACATTTTGTTGCGTAAGTAAAACAAGACACTTCAATTTTCTTCTCATTTAAAACTCCATGCAAGCTGAAATAACTGCTCCATTTAACGAGCCAATCTTCTATGACTTCCGGTTTCTTCTCCTTCTTCTCTCCGGAGTAAGTCTTTGGTTGAAATCGAGATTGGGCAAAAACAACAATTTGACTTGGTTTAGAAGAACTTCCATTTGTTGATCTCTCAATTCCGATTATTCATATCATTGAGTGCCATACTCAATTGTTGGCAAATCACCATATAGGATGGTGCACCTGGATTTGCAGCTTGATTTGCAATTTTTTTGGCCATCTCAATATATCTATTCTTGGAAAGTACTAAATTCAGTTAATAATTGATTAACTATTAGTGAAGTACAGTTGACCAAAAGCTAACTGAAATTGACTTCAGTATGGTCAGTTCACCAACTTTAGAACATTTCATAGATAATTCAAGAAACTGGAAAAAAACTGAAAATTTTGAATTCTCATATTTTTATTTTTATTTTCAAAATTTTACGAACTTGAAAATTTGTCAAAAGCAATGTCAGTATTTAGGCAATCAAAATCAAAAAAATAATTCACTATTTGATTTCTAATCTTGCTAGATTAATGTCTTCAAGCATGCCTGACACGCGACATTAACTATTTTTTTTTTTGACTTTACTAAATTTTACGTAAATTTCAGTTTTACGAAAATTGTCAGCCAAGTTACTGATTTGTGTCCTAATCATCAGAGCACATGCGATAACCACTCAAAACAATGTGAATCCCTCATGCATGTCAGAATCGCTCTCAGACTCAACATGCAATCAATCCATGCAAGCACATTATCGCAAATTAGAAAATTGACTAGCATGTAATCAGAACAATTTTAAATTTTGCCAATTTTGCTCACAAAACTCATATCCCTTTGTTGGCAGTGCCTCGGTGGTGTTGACCACTTTGCATACTACCCGTAGCAGGACCCCTTACGGTGCCTTGGCAGTGTTGTCCACTTCGCATGCTGATCGTAGCAGGACCCTTGCGGTGCCTTGGTGGTGTGTTTACTTTATGAGTATAGTCGCATGTGGACCGCAGTCGTGACTCTTGCGGAGTCTCGCGGTGGCTCGGCAATTGCGATGCCTTTAGGGAATTTCTTGCGGTGCCTTTGGGCGATTCCTTGTAGTGCCTTGGTGGTTTCCTGCAGTATCTAGTTGTGGTGCTTGCAGTGTGTTGCGATTTCTGCATGTCACACATTTGCATGTATTTCTGCAGACTGTCTAAAATTTAGGCCATTTTTGCAGATTCTTGAGAGAGTAATGTCTCTAAGGAGGGTGGAAAGGATGCGTAGGAGTAAGATTAAACTCCAACAACATGCATCACTTAAATCATCATTAAGTACACTTGCTGGAAAATTTAGATCTACATAAGATTTGAGATACACAAGAAAAAGCTCAAAAAAAACAACACAAATTGGCTTTCTAGGACAATTCACCATAAACCACAAAAAATTAAGAGAGACATAGATCTTAGCAACATGAAAATTGAAACCAGGAGAATCCACCAACTTGCACACTTGTTCCACCACCTGGATGAGAATACTAGTTGATCTCCACCAAAATTCCAATGAAAATTAACACCACTCCAATTTTTCCAATCTTCATAAGCCTTGTTCTAATACCACTATAAGGGGAAGCTCCTCAAGATCCTTGTTAGAATTTAGCAATTTTCACATGGTTTTTAATGTATTTTGACATCTATGTGGATCCACACGTGTGAGGACCTGTCCACACGTGTGAAATGACACTTGTAATATTCAGATCCATTTTGATTAGCTTTCATTTGAGTCAAATATGACATCTCCTAAATTATAGGAGTTAGGTCCTAGATTGTAGGAATCTAGAAGGTCAACACAAACCACCAATGGATGATGTGGCAAATGGGATAGATTTATCCAAAGTGGATATGGATAAGTACAATGAGCTATCCCACATGTGCTGGATGCAGCTTAGAGAGAGATTATGATGATTATGTACTTGATCCATGATGGATCCATTGTTGAGCTATGATGAGAAACATTGGTTTGTGAAGCAATCTTTAAGCATTTTCTTTGTGGATCAATGCTTAGTAAATGTTTAGTAATATAGCTAGAAAACTAGATTTTGGCCATTTTAGCCACTAGATCTCAAATCAAATGATATGTACAACCTATATGATTGATCTAAATGAAATGTGCATTCATTTCACATATGGGAACATGCTCCACACATGTGTGTCAATATGCACATAGATTTGGCCTACGTCAAGCAAGATTTTGACATTTTCACACTCCTCAAAATCTAGCTTGGTAAATCTAACATGCATCTATCTACAACTCCAAGTGCTAATCTTAACACTTTTCCAATGACATATTAGTGGACTTTGCATGTATTGACTCAATTTCCCAACACAAAATCTAAGATCTGGTCTAGTGATGGTCAAATAGATCAAAGAGCCAATAAGTTTTCTATAGATGTCCTCAAAGCATCGATGCTTCATCACTTTCCTTAGAAACTTTTACACTTACCTCCATGGGAGTTTCAACTCCTTTACAATCTTTCATGCCAAATTTTTCTAAGATGGATCTAGCATACTTAGATTGACATATGAAAGTAAAATCATTACTTATAGTGACTTCTATTCCAAGTATAACTTTTAGAAGTCCTAGATCTACCATCTTAAATTCACTAGACAAGGAAATTTTTACATGTCTAATGCCATCAAGATCATTTGTGTGAGAATTATATCATCAACATATAATACCAAAATAACAATCTTCTCATCATTACATTTGTAGTACAATGATGGCTCATAAGAACTTACAGCAAATCCAATGGAAATAAGATAAGAATGCAACCTAGAGTACCATGCTCCAGGTGCTTGCTTGAGTCCATAAAGACTCTTCTTCAAAAAGCACACTTTGTCTTCTTCTCCATCTTTGATGAAGCCCTCGGGTTGGCACATATGAATTTATTCTTCCAAGAATCCATTCAAGCAAGCATTTTTCATATCAAGTTGAAAGATCTCCCATTTGAAAGAAGTAGCAAGACATATGATCAATCTAATGGTTACTAGCTTTGCAACAGGAACAAAGGTTTCATTAGTACATCTCTAGTTACAACAACTTTCTTGGTAATAGAATCAAATATCCTATGCTTATGAGATTTGGAGTCCACGAGCCTTCACAAAGCTTGCCACATTTGGATATGGCTTTGGATAGTCTCATTGCAAGCTCCTTTGTCACCATGGTCTCCATGAAGTAAGTGTCAGAAATGTTGAACTTTTGCAAGTTTGTTGTAGAACGAACAAGACACGAAGGTCGAACGAGAACGATTCGCAACAGTCAACGTGTCTTTGACTCGAACCACGAATGATTCGCAAATCGCAAACACGCCTCCAGGACCGCAAACCGCAAAAGGGACGCAAAACAAAAACTACGAAAAGAACGAAAGCAAATGGGAGATTACGAATCAAATGATGAAAAATCTTTCGCGCTGCCAGCTGGCAGCTCAACGGGCTTCACGCCCAGCTGAAATGAGTAGCAACGACGGAGACTAACTAACTAGTTGATTAGCGTCAACTAGTCAGGTAATTCAACGTTTAGCTATCTTGTAAACTCCACATAGTGGAGGTATAAACCATCCTCTCTGGATTATAACAAGATGATGTGAATATAGAGATCTGTAAGAGACAGAGAGAGACGTAGCGAATAGAGTAAAAAAGTAAAGACACCATAGGTGTGCATGAAAGTCTGCCAACGAGCAGAACACAACAAAAGAGTAGAATGTCATTCTGCCAACGAGCGAGACACTGACGAATTCACTCTAAATTTAAAACTGATAATATAGTCACTCTATTTTCGTACATCTCGTCTTGTGCTCTGTATCATGATTGCTAGAATAAAATATGTTATGTGATGCGTGGTCGAGTGTCTGGGATCCTGTAAGGGCTTCCGCACGAAAAGATAATTTAAAGACAAAATTGTTCGCGATAAAGAAGACGAAGAGGACAAATACGAATCAGTCCCACACACGTGCTTCCGCGACATGGTATCAAAGCTAACAGATTGTCACTACTGATATCCCAGTAGTGATTCTTCCAGACAACATAATATGGCTACGACAGTCCAGACCAGAGTAGCAATCAGTCTCGATGGCGCAAATTACATAATCTGAAAATTCAAAATCAAAACACTCATGAAGGACGAAGGCATCTGGTCGATGACCGAGCTCTCAGAGGTGCAGCCTCCAGAGGGAGACCCAAGGAGAGCTGAATGGATCAGAAAGGATGAGCGCACAATGGCAATCATCATTTGGTCCATAAATGAAGATCTACTCATGCAGATTGAAGACTGCGAAAGCAGCCATGCAGCATGGGAAAGATTAAAGCAGAAGTATGAAGTGAGGACTGCAACTTCAATCATGCACCTTCATAATCAGCTATAATCAATACGGTGGAATGGCAACTAGTTGGATCAGCACGTTGAGAAGATCAGAACGATCTTCACTCAACTCGCTGCATCAAGACAGGAGCACCAGGTCCCAGCACCACAGCAGCTGATGTACTTCATGAAATCTCTACCAGCGTCCTATCAACCGCTGAGAATGATTATACTGAGTCTACCAGATATGACATTCGACAAAGCAGTCAGTCTTGTCACTGATGAGAGACTGATGAGAGATGAAGGAGAGGGAAGCAATGATCAAGAGAAGACTCTCTTCACAAAAGGAAAGAAGAAGAACAAAAACAAGCCAAGATTCGAGAAGACGAAGTCCTCGAATCAACAATCTTCTTCTTGTGAACACTGTCACAAACCAGGCCATACGGCCAACAAATGCTGGTTCAATCCAGCAATACCTTGCGTGCACTACAAGAAGAAAGGGCATTCTGCATACGACTACAGATTCAACCCAAAAAGAAAAAATAGAGCTAAAAAGGCAAACGTTGCAGAATCATCTAAAGATGTAGAAAGAGGTGACGAAGCTTTCACGATACTCGACGAAGCTTCGACAAGCTACTTCGAACATGACTACGATGTGGTCATCGATTTAGGAGAAACATCTCACATAACCTGCAACAAGAAGATCTTGATCAACTTTCGCGAACTTGAAAACGACAATGTGGTGATTCTAGGCGATGGAAGCAGACACGATGTCAAAGGCATCGGCTCTCTACAGCTACGAACACTGTTAGGCCAAGCAGAGCTGCTAGGAGCACTCTATGTGCCCTCACTCAAAAAAGATCTGCTATCTATCTCCAAGATGGTAGATCTAGGCATTCGAGTTTTGTTCGACGGCAACACTTGCCTTATGGTCGAGAAGACGACAAACAAGTTGCTGACGGTCGGATGCAGAGAAGGAAATCTCTACCAGGCCAAAATAATCAGCAACTCCGATAGCATATTGAATGCTTCAAAAAACGAAGATCAGCTCTAGCATAGGAGAATATATCATCTGAACATGCGGAGCCTGTACGACATGAGCACTAAGGACATTGTCACAGGTCTCAAAATATCAAGGCCCAAGGCTGAGTTCTGCGAAGCTTGTCAAAAAGGCAAGCAACATTGGAATCCATTCACACACGAAGGAAGAAGAGCCAAGGAAGTTCTTGAGCTTGTCCACTCTGATGTGTGTGGAACGATGAAAACAGATACGCTCTCAAGTTCGAGATATTTTCTAACATTCATAGATAATTACAGCTGAATGACCACGATCTACTACTTGAAGAAGAAATCTGAAGTATTTGATTCTTTCAAGAAGTTTGTGGCATTTGCAGAGCGACACACCTCAAAAAGGATACAAATTCTTAGATCTGACAATGGAGGTGAATACAAAAGCACAAAATTCTCAAGATTCTGCGAAGAACAGGGGATTGAACACCAATTCACTCCTGCATACACACTAGAATACAAACGGTGTGGTCGAGGCAATAGCTGTAGCTGTACACCTGCAGAACAGGTCTACAACGGCAATGTTGGAGAACAAAACACCATCCGAGATGTGGACAGGCAGAAAGCCTGATCTGTCATACGCACGAGTGTTTGGATGTGCAACACACAAGCACATTCCAAAGGAAAAGAGAAGCAAGCTCGACGACAAATCTGAGCAAACAATCATGGTCGGCTACTCGAACGGAACACATGTGTACAAACTCTATGATCCAACCACGAAGAAGGTTGTTTCGAACAAAGATGTAAAGTTCGATGAGTCCACATTCCCTGAACTGAAAGATGAAAGAGGCCATGAGATCTTCACACTACTGCCTATTCAAGAGAGAGATCGAGGATAGTCAGGCTAATCCTTGCATATGCCACATAGTACAATTTGGAAATTCACCAGATTGACGTGAAAACAGCCTTTCTCCACAGAGATCTAGAGGAGGAAATTTTCATGAAGCAACTTGAGGGTTATGAAGACCTCGACAACAGACAATATGGCTGTCGATTGCAGAGATGCATCTACAGTATAAACAGGCATCACGAGCCTGGTACAAAAAGCTTAATGGTCTTCTAAAGTCTCTAGACTTCAATCCTACTCAACCAGACTATAATGTCTACATCAAAAGAGAAGGAAAGGATTTTCGTGGATGATTCACTGATGATAGAAAATTCCTTGATGTTGATAAAAGACATGAAGAGTCGGATTTCTGAAAACTACGAAATCACAGATCTTGGAGAAGCAACAAAATGCCTAGGGCTGGAGATCAGAAGAGATCGAACAAACGGCGAAATGCACTTGAGTCAGTCAGAATACGCCAGAAAAGTGCTAAAGCAGTACCACATGATGGACTGTGAAGAGAAAGCCACACCAATGATACTGGAGCCAAGCTCATGAAACAGGATTGCCCAAAAACAGAAGAGAAAGAACAGAAGATGGCAGGTATACCCTACCAGAACTTAATCGGTAGTCTGATGTACTTAACAATTTGTATCAAACCCGATCTGGCCTTCTCTGTCTAAAAATTGAGCCAATTCTATTCCAATCCTGGTCTAGCACTGAAGGGTACCCATAATCTTGGATTAACCTACAGAGCTAGAAACGAAGAGAAAGGATTTGAGCTGCATCAGTACAGTATTGTGAGCTGGACGAGCTGCAAAGATGACAGCAAGTCCATTACTGGAGGATGTACGATAGCGTGCGGAGCTGCAATCGGCTGGATATGCAAAAAGCAAACCTTGGTAGCTCAATCCTCTTGTGAAGCTGAGTATGTCACAGACTTGAAAGTGGCGAATGAGGTAGTGCGGCTGCAAATGATGTTGGAGGCAATAAGTATGCCTTTTCTCACATCTTGGGTCATTTTGTTTCAATACATTGTAATCATGATTTGAGAATGGTTAAGTATGAATACTTTCCTCATAATACTTGGAGTTTGAATATGCAGCTGTTAAAAAGTCATGCGAATACGAATCTGCTAGTGTTGAGTCAATATGAGTGATCAGCATGAGTCATCTCTTGTTGTCTGAAATAGCTTCAGAAAGATGGGCATGTTGAATCTATGTAAACCTTTCCGATTATTAGTGATGTGGTAATGCCTTGAACAAGAATGGTTATGCAATTATTTTGGGTTAGAAGTTGATTGTCAAGTTTGGCTGCCTTAATGAAAGCGTTTTCTTATGAGATGTTTTTGGTGATGCTGACCACCCTACCTCTTGAAATATAGAGGGAGGGCTAATTGATATCCACAGAGGTGGAATAGTATCTTGGGCTTAGGAATTAATGCTAAATCGTTTGTTTTTTCTCATTTAGAACACAACCCCTAGTGTGCCATCGGAATATACGGGCACTATAGTACTTAGGGGGCCCTAAAACCCGGGTCCACGCATTAGCACGAGCACATTAGCCCACGTAAAACCATCTGGAAAAAGCGAAAAAATAAAAAAAAATAAAAATCTTCAAAAAACAAGATACACCACTGTTCCAACCAAGAATACCAAACTTCCTTAGTCTGAACTCTTAAAACTAGAAGACTTTGAGAAAAAGGGATAAAATGGTGGAATGATCATCGCCACCTATACTTGTAGTAATGAACGTTGATGGGAGGGATGTTTTTATGGGTTTACTTGAAATGGGCTAATAGTGTTAGGGACACACACGGTGAGAAAAGTATTTTCCTCAAGCATACAAAAAAATCATGCCATAATAATATGGAAATGTTTGTATGCCAACCATCGGGGAGCATGTAATACCATCCTAAGAGCCTCACACATCAACATTTCTAAAAATGTACCTTAGGAGAATCATGCTTGAAGTGTTGTGACTAAATCCCAGAGGAGAAATGAGTTTGGATAACCATCAATGAGTGTCATGACAACAAAAGCCACCATTAGTTGTCTCGAGATGATACCTTGTGAACACAAATTGTGAAAGGGATATTGACCTTTGTAGTCGCGATACGTAAACTCATGATGAAAGGAATACACACTTCCTAAAACCATCACGGGAAATTAAGGACCGAGAGTGATGAGTTATGATTTAAACTACACCTACTCTACGAGTATATAGCAGTATGTGAGTATTCAACATAAGGGGTCAGGTGATATCATCAAGGGAATTATTGGGTGTACATAGGAATGAATTGGAGAGAGTGGAATGTTCTAAAAGTTCAATAAAATCTATGATAAATATGAGACTGGATTAAAACATTCTAGAGTTGTTGAGAACTTCAAAACAGCCACCCAAGCTGAGAGAGAGTCTTCGCCACCAGAACAGTACCACAGCATAACGAGATAAAGGACCTAAACATCAAGGGCATGGCAGAGCGCCGACCATGGCGATATTGTCCTATACTTCACCACATCGGACTCTACATGACCATCATAGGACTCGATACTACGATATGTGGCCTTCCAACTGGAGACTTAGCACTTGAAGTTGATAACAAGGGATTTTGGGTAAGGGCCACACTATACATTAAAATAAATCAGAAATGGATATTAGTGACCACACGGACCTTACAATTGCAACCCATTGAGAAAGCGGTAACCTCAATAGTAGACTTCCCATGACAAGTACGGCACAAAGTGACCTTCCCCTACCAGGAGACTTCTGTCAGGTAGTACGACAAGGGGCAACTTTTTTCTACTTTTATAGCCCTTATGTTCAACGTTTTCTCATTCTAGGTGATCGGTTGTTTCGAGTCAGACATAGAGCAGATGAAAGTACTTTAAGCGTCTATGAGCTAGTAGCCTAACAACCATATGGTATACTGAGTTAGTGATACCTCGTCGGCCTCCCCCACCAGCTCCTACTGATGACGATTTAACTGCCATTCTTAGACACGTTACCCAAACTTCAGAAGAACCAACCCCAACATCAGAAGAGCTAACCTCTACACTTGAAGCTAACAAACAGTCTTAATAGCCATAGGTACACTCGGAGAACTACGTTACGAACGGAGTACATTTTGGTCCACGTAGATTTTGTCTGGTTTTACACGTTTTAGGGCCCGTCAATATTGACCTCATAGCATTTGACACCACAACTCGAGAGGTACGTATTGGAGACATTGCCATAGAGATAAACACTCACGGATTTCTCATCCTATCCACTGTTTACATACAAGAATATCATCATTTGGTAGCACAAGCCGTCTATTCACTATGCATCAATAGTACACTAGTCGCCCTTGGATATGTTTGAGCACTAAAGACGATCTCCCGCTGGTCATATCTCTGAGAGCCTGGAAAACTCTCATTGATTCGGGAGTACGGGGTAATCAGTGGAGCCCCTAGGATTGGAAATGGTCTGATTCTAATTATCTGTGTAAGGATAGTGTGGGTCCTTTCTTCACTAAGGCATTTTGGTTGGACCAGTCCCTAATCAAAATTTGCCAACATTGGTGCGTCTGTCTGGAGAAATTTAGAAAAACCTGTGTTAGCTACAAACGACTAATGGTGAACTCACACTTTAGATGTACGATCCCTAAATACCACGGGGCACCATATGAAGGGGCTGAAGATCATATAAATGCCTTTTAGACAGCTTGTCATATAAGTAGAATCTTGACCCCGTGTCACCTAATGATGTATTTCGCGATCACCTTGATTGGAACAGCTAGGAAGTGGTATTATAGCCTTTCCAAAGAATCCATTGCAGATAATTGATACTTTTCATAGAATGTTCTTAGCAAAGTTTGTCCCTCATCGAACAACTGATGGCATGTTATTCTCGCCATGTAGGAGTCAAGGTAGCTCTTCCCCCAAAACTCCTATTGACATTTTTTCTACGAGGATTGAAAAGTGACCTACAGCTGATAGTGAGACATACTAACCCCCAGACTCTAAAAGGAGCTATAGAAAAATCAGTAATAGCCGAAGAAACACAGATAACGATGGCTCAAGCATCAAAATTATCTCATGCAGTAAACAGCCTAAACCTTGGAAGTGATATATGGGAAACACTCCCGAATATGGGACATGGTCACTACGGACCACACATATCACCGCACCACCAATAGCACAACACGCACCGCAAAATAGAACCATCCCGATGAACTACCAAAGTGACGCATTAAACCAAAGGCAAGTTGCACCAATCACCAAGAACACGCACGTAGAACAAGGATATGAAAGCATGGAATCTAATACAGAAATTGACAATGTGAAAGCTATGCTAAAAGGATATATGGATGTGATGTATGAATACATCTCTACTTTGGCTGTAGATGTAAACTTCCTGAAGTGACAACAAAACATGATAGGACAAAGACACCCCTTAGATGCTCCACCAAGCTTGGTGTGTCGGTACTGCCAAGGCAATCATATGAACCAATTAAACTGCCCCAACACGATATGTCGATACTGTCAAATAGTAGGCCATTTGGAGGAAAATGTTGGAATAGAAGAGAAGCCTTAAACAATGGGAATTGAAAACCAGGACCAATTAACCATAGAATTCTCAAGCCTAGTAATGAGGGTCCATCAAGACAAGCACATTTTTTACAAAAAGATCATAAATTTACTACGGTGGACAAAGGAAAGTTCATGGTACATGAGGAACGATCACCAGTCAATCTTATCAAAATAGCAACCCTAGAAACCATAGAAACCTAGGGAAGAGGTATTGGTAGTCACCCAAAGTGGGCTGAAAACTCAACCAAAGGAGAAACAGCCAGAAAAACCCGAAGAGCCTAAGGAAATGGTTACACCACAACCAGTCACTTCGCTGTCATTAGAAAAAGAGAAAGAAGATACACGAATAGAAAAAGAGAAAGGAGAAGTCTCAGAATTAGAAGGGAAGAAGATACCCCATTCATATAATCGACAACCAATGAGACCATTACTTGCACCACGAAATCCCAAACTAAAACCAAAGCCCAAGACTATGGGAGAATGAAACATAAGGAACTTTGGACTGATGAACTATAGAAAGGGGTTGGAAAATATGAAAGTGGAGATAGGATTATGGCAACTAGTGCGGTTAGCTCCTACTGTGAAGAAGAAAGTGAAACAAATGATGAGAATTTCAACATCCAGAAACCTCGAACATACTTTTGAAGAAATGATGGAGATTGGAGCAGTAGATAAACACTACCCAAAAGTAGATGTTATGATAGATGGACTAGTGGTATCAGGGGCCATAGTGGATGTGGGATCTGCTGTTAACATTTTAAGCCTAGAACTAGCTGACCGCCTAGGATTCGATGTAGAACCAGCCACCCTTATTGCCTTGAAGTTAGCCAACAACTCTATCATCAAACCAGAAGGTGAGTTACGTAGCATCCCCATAATCGTGGCCGGGAAGACAATTTCAGTGGAATTCTATGTGATGCAAATGTATGCTGAAAATAGGGGGTACTCCATGTTAGGACGACCATGGCTAAGATTTAGTGACTGTATGGTGGATATCCCAGCAGGGGTACTCATTTTTGGGAGAGGTAAGGAGGAGTAGTGGTAAATGGTTACCCAGAGGTGCCCCAATCTTAACGAGCTCCACTGCCTTCCACCGAATGGGAGGAACTGACACATAGCGAAGAAGACCCTACCGAGAGTGATACTGAAAAAATATTAGAACTGGAATGGAATGCACCCAAAGAAAAACCTCCAAAAGTGTGGATGTAGATGTCTGTTTGATAAACATAGGAACACCTAACATTCCAAAGAACATAAAAGTAGGGGCGCACTTGACCAGCCTAGAAAAACAAGCGTATAAAGGGCTGTGTGAAGAGTATCATAACATATTTGCTTGGGATTATGATGATTTGAAAGGAATACCCCCATCCCAAGTTACTCATAACATACCACTCGAGGAAAGTAAACCTATACGACAGAGGCAGCGGAGGTTGCCACTACACTTAAGAGCTGGGGTATTTACAGAGTTGGACAAACTAAGGAAGGCTAGATTAATCTTCCTAGTGAAAAAAACTGAATGGTGCTCACCAATAGTGCCACATCCTAAGAATAATTCCACCCAAATTCACATATGCGTAGACTACAAGAAGCTGAATCAACACACCAAGAAGGATTATTACCCCCTATCATTTATTGATCAAGTACTAGAAGAGTTGGCAGGAAAAGAGATATACTCGTTCATGGACTGTTTTGTAGGGTATAATCAAATAGCCATTGACAAGAAAGATAAGTTGAAAACTACCTTTACAACCACATTTGAAACCTTCGCTTATCATGTCATGCCATTTGGACTAACCAATGCCCCCGCTACATATCAACGTTTTATGAATCAACACTTTGAGGACATTTTAGATGCCAAATTGAAAAATTTTGTTGATGATCTTTGTGGGGCTTCGTCTCTTTCAGAACACCTACTTGTGCTAGGAAATTGCTTTGAGAAATGCGCAACAATGTGTGTGGCCTTGAATGCCAACAAATATTTATTTGGAATCCCTTGCGGAGTTTTACTAAGCCACGTAATCAATCAATATGGGATGGCCACTGACCCTGAAAAAATCGCAATGTTGTTAGCTATAATGACACCTATCAAGGTGGAACAATTGTAGTCTTTCCTAGGTTCCTCTAGATACTACAAGCGATACGTGATGGCATATGCATCACGTATCTATCTCATGACGATACAAAGTGGGATTGAACCAGTGAATGTGAACAAGCATTTAACGACTTAAAAAAAGCACTAGCTGAGGCACCAGTCCTGAAACCACCCATGTACGACAGACCATTTCACGTGTTCACTAGCACCACTATTACTTGTATTAACTGTTGTTTATCCCAAGTGTGGGACAAAGTTTATCACTCCATAATGTTCACAGGAAGGAAATTGAAAGTAGCCGAACTAAACTATTCCAAAGCTGAAAGAATATGCTTAGGAGTGGCCTATGCCACTAGGAAATTTAGACACTATATACTACATAGGAAAGTAACATTCTACACTAAAAGCGAGGTTGTGACCATGATGATGAATAAGTTGGAACCACCAGATCATTTGACAAAATGGATTCTTACCCTCCAAGAATTTGACTACAAAATTGAAAGCAAACCACCACGTTTATAGGGATTGAACGATTTCATTTGCGAGCTAAAAAACGTAAAAACTGAGGATAGTGATTGGGAGACTAACCAAGTAAGAGGCCTCATGACAATGGACATAGCTATGATTCTTGAGTGGTACGCCAACATAGCCACCTATCTTTCGACACTTACAGTACCAGAATCCATGTCCCATCAAGAAAAGAGGAAACTACGTCCTATACAGACGAGGTATAGAGGGACTATATAGACGATGTATCACACCCAGAGAGGTTGGTTTTGTTTTAGAAGAATGGAGGCCATTTCGCAGGATAATTAACAGCACAGAAGGTACTTAGGATAGGATACTGGTGGCCTACTATATTTTGTGATGCTCATTTGATTGCGCGTAATTGCGATATTTGCCAAAGGATTGATCCACATGCCAATCAAACACGTTCTTTAGTGCCAATACAAGTGATACTACCATTTGAGAAATGGGGAATAGACTTCATGGGACCCATCCACCCTGCATCATCAAGTAGGAAGCACTACATAGTTGTAGCCACTTACTACTTTACTAAGTGGGCAGAAGCCATAGCGGTAGCAAAAGATAATGCCAAAGAGATGGCATGGTTCTAATTGGAAAAAGTGATAGGTAGATTTGGAGCACCCAAAGAGTTAGTGTCTGATAGAGGAACACACTTCCTTAACAAAACAATTAAAGCCTTGACAGAACAATTGATGACCAGACACTGGATTAAGTAGCAAGCCGAGAGTACGAACAAACAGCTACTATCTATTTTGAAAAAAACTGTAGCTGACAACAAAAGGGATTGGGACCGTAAGTTATATGTTGTCTTATGGGCTTACAACATCACCTATAAAGTTAGCACTAACCATACTCTCTTTTTTCTGGTTTATGGAGAAGAATGCATCCTACCTATAGAGATTGAACTCTCCACTATCAGATTTGCCATGGTACACGACCTAGGGGAGAAAGAGGCACTACAACAACGCATTGATACACTACAAGAGTTGGATGAACAATGATTGATGTCCTTGACCCACCAAGAAACATACAAAAAATGGATAAAAACCATACACAATAGGAAAATGCCGGAGTACAAGTTCACTAAGGGACAACTAGAACTGTATTATGATGCGAGAAATGAGTTGATGCCTCAAAAGTTCGGGATGAGATGGGGGGACCATAAATTATCCAAAAATTGTACGACAATAACACCGTTATGCTCACAGAGTTAAATGGGAAAGTGATCAGGCATCGTGTGAACCTGAACAAGTTAAAAACCTACTATGTATAAAAATTCAACACTCGTGTATAGTGTATAATAGAAGTTTGTTTTGTTTCAGGTACCCAGTTATAATAAAATAAAGGAGGAGGATCTGAGACTATGCGACTATGGCACAAGAACAATCAGGGTCCATCAGAGTGATTCGAGAAAGAGGACTTGAATTGACTGAGCCTCTAATGCAGGCAATTAATCCTTATGTGAGAAGTTTTGAATGGGAACCCCAAGAATCAGAATTGTGGATAGATTCACGATTAATGTGGGAATGGAATGGGAGTGAAGACCCAGCATTCTTAGCCTTTTTGTGGGCACACCAAATTATTTGTCGTATACTTGTTAATTGTGAATACGATACCTCATGTCGTTCACATTATGACCTCGACAGTCCGTTCATGAACATAGATATCATAGATGAGTGGGTCCTAGACGATATTGCCACAACCATTCCTCCCCATCAAACAATCTATCTATATTTTTCACCACCTTGACGTAACGTCCCCAAAAGATATCGGTCACGAATCACCAATTTCTTTGGGGGATCGGATGGGGGGAATCCTTGACATGGCATAAACCTCACCTGTTACCCGAAAGGGGCTCGACCTCCAACTAAAAAATAAAAATAAAAATAAATAAAAAAAGAGGAAAGAATTACTTGTACATAATGGAAATCACATCTGGCACAGACATATACACCCTTGATGGGGCATGTAGGCATCCTACAAAAAGAGCAGTAGGGACAAATTTGACAAATCCAAAAGGTACAAAAATAGCTAGCATAGGAGTATATTTGGAAAAGCATTTTACGAATAACACCGCAGAATTTAAGAGTGCCATACTAGAACTAAACATGGCAACAAAGTTGATACCAAAAGAGAGCCATCTTAGGCTACGTGGGGATTCACAGCTGTTAATATATGGGATGACCAATAGGTACCATCTAAGAGATAGAAGATTGAAAGCCTATGCTTTATTCATACACCAACTAACACGAGAGTTTACCATAGTGGAATGGATGCATATCCCGCGTAGTGAGAATATGAGAGCCGACGAATTAGCCAACTTATCATACAGTCACAAGACATCTATCACAATTTTGGACCCAACAAATTTACTCCTCAATTCTCTGATACCGCTCCTGAACTATGGGTACAAATGAGTCTATGTATGGCATCAGATGGATAGAACACCTTTTAACTCACCTATCTCAAATGTCTCCTTATCTCCTACAAGACCTACATATGAACTAGCCAAAACCTATTTTTGGACACACCAATATGACATAACACAAGGATTGATGCACACCTCTTGAAGCAGCACACATACCTTAGCACTAGGAAAATCATCTGAGTATGCACACCACTTGTATGTATCAGGAAATCAACATCATGGGAGATGCAACTACTAGTAATCAGGGACCACGTCCGAAATCATGGAAAGCATTGGCACAAGTTCTTTCCAAGGAACGAGAGAGACACACAAAAGAACTCAATGAACTGAAGAGAGAACTGAAAACTGCAAGGAACCTAACTATTTGAAAAAACGAGATCTTTAGTTTAGAAAAGTCTAGGGATACTTGGAAGAAACAACATCAACAAATAGAAGAAGAGAAAAGAATACAAATCAGACAACTTGCACATATTGAAAGCCATCGACTCATTTCAGAGACAACATCAAAGGAGAACTCAATCCACTCATTGACAAGGGAAGTAGCCGCTTACAACATCAAAGAATTAGAGGAGTCTCGAGCAGCCAGAGGGCATATCCCTAATTTTCCACCCAAAATGAAAAAGTTGATTGCCGAACAGGTCTGCCTTGAAGATCTAGATTCTTACATTCTGTATATACCAGCTATGGAGTTCCCGTTGTCCTACCATGAATTCGAGTTACGGCCATCTACTAGTCACCAACCCCATCTACAGTGGCCCATCATCTTAGGATCCTTTGAGACATATGGAATGACTTGTGACAGTCTACAAAAATTTGCTATCACCACAAGAAATCACAAGGAAGATACCATCATATTAAGCGGACACTACGCACATTGGCTGAGAGAATGGCTATTGTTACCATGTGCCCCAACAAATAAACCTACTAAGATACATCTGAAACAATGCTGGTGTAATTCTAACGAACCTTTGGAAACCGAATTTGATCTCATACTTTACCTCAAAGTACGAGATAGATCAGCAAAGGAACGAAAAACTATAAATGAAATGTTCCGGCACATTTTCTTGGAGGGGGCAAATCCCATGTTTATTGATGACAACAAATCGCACATTTATGGATGAATTGAGAAGTCTTTGTCCCGAATCAGAGCAGGTAACAAGGCTTATGAGTGACAAGCATCTTCTTTTTTACCCACCACTAACGCATCATATAGACACAGTGTGTATAAATCATATGCTACAAACCCGAACAAGTTGCATTCTTGCAATATGCATCAAATCTGAAGAGAATAATGGGCATATCTTTCACATTGTTAAAACGAGCATATGTGTGATTGCTTAGGAGCATCGATGGGATAGGTGTGAGAGGAAAGATTGGGTAACAAAAATGCAGGGGGAAAGGAGAGTGATGTATATAATGTTTATACGTATATAAAAAAATAAAAAAATAAAAGAGAAAAGAGAAAAAGAAAAAGAGAGAAAAAAGAGCTATATGACTTACCTATAGAAACTTACGATGATGGTTGATGTTGGTTTCAAAAAACCCACCTTGCATCTCCACACAATGTTTACTCACATAGACACATTACTGCAGAATGATGTGCATCCACTTTCTGATAAACTTGCATCTGCATGCCTCTCTATGCATGGGCATATCTCGTAATACGGATGGGAATGGGTGCATATGTCAAAATAGGAACGCATGGTTGGGATGTTTTTGAAGGAATGAAGGTACCATGCCTTGAAGAAGATGTGAAAATTGTCAACATTTCCTTGTCTAGTTTTAGGCCAAAATTGCTAAAAATGGCACATAGTTTAGGATCTGACTTTTCACACGTGTGAAACAGGTCTAGATATTCTTAGTAAGTGTATTTTTTCAGTATGAAGAAGTGTCAAACTTCAAGACCTTTGAAATGAGTCCATTTTCATGTATTTTGGACATATATGCCAATTTTACCTATATAGGGCATATTTTAGGTAAGGAGGGTCTAGAGAGAGGAGAGAGAGTCATCTCTCTCAGCTATATATAGCAGGTAGGCCGTGGAGAAACAGGTTGGAGCAGATCCATTGTATTCATTTGCTTAATGAGAGATTTTTCTATTGGGTTCTCCTTCCATTGTTGGCATTGTGTAGTGATTGAGTTCAAGCTTTGTGTGTATGATCTTAGGTGCTTTCCAAAAGTGGTAGGCTGATGTATTATGGACTGTATAATGCTATTTTGGGCCGCACTTGATGTTTATGGAAGTTTCCATTTGTGATAAATGCTTTTTGATCAAGTTCTTTGCATTCTAGGTAGCATAGAATGTGTTGCCAATTCCTAGCTTATGTAGTTTGGAGTGCAAGCATTCAAGCCAATGATCTTGGAGTTTAGATCCACTTAGGATCTGTATTTTTCACATGGTATCAGAGCTGGTTGGCTTCTATTCATAGTAAGTATTCCATTTTTGGTGATATTTGGATGTTTGATCAAGTTCTAGCATGATTTTGCATTGCTTTGTTGATCAAATCTTACTAACCTTTGTTTTGTGAGTTGAACTTGTGGATCAAAAGCATATTTCAGGTCTATTGAAGATCAGAGGCTGAAAAGAAACTATTTTGGATCAGATCATAACACCTAATCATTTGTGATTGTGAGGCTTGTGCATATTCAATACTAACAATGTTCTTTTCAATCCTATTGTTGACAATCTCCATTCTTGGATGAACACTCTCCTTAAGTGGATGAAACTTCTCCTTAAGTGGATGACAAATGCTCTTTTGAGTGAGTTGTAATTCTCCTAAAGGCTGAGCAAAGCTCCCATTTGGATGAAAGATCCCCTTTTTTGGGTGAACATATTGTAAGCTCCATTGTGAAGAGCATATTGTAAAGATTGTCATCAATTTTGGCATAAATTTTGGTGTACTTTGTTGAGCATGTAAGTAACTCTCCTTATGTAATTTGATTGGAGCATTTGCTGGAAGGTGTTAACCATTATGCAAGTGTGTTTTCAGGTTCTTAACAGGTTGAGGAACATTCTCATGTGAAGTGATCTTAGATCTACATCTAAACACCAAATTTTGACAAGATAGTGAAGCTAGTCTTGTGATTCACTAAGTGTGCTCATTCATTCACCTCTAAATCTTGTATTTATCACTTGCTGGAGTTTATAAACTTTTAGAAGTGTGGTTTACATGTGGTTTTACAGGTTGAATCAATATCTTAGTGTGGTGATCATATGTTGATCAAGTTTGTTCATTACTAGGTAATTTTGGCATCCTAGTTTTGGGTATTTTCTAAGAATGCAAGTAACTCTTCACACCATAACTTGATTTGGTCACTTGCTGGAAAGTTTGAGAGCTTAAGCAAGAGTGTGTTCAGGTTGGTTTGAGTTTGTAATCCATTCTTAGTGTGTGCAAAGTGTTGCATGTGTTTCAATCTTCCTTTCTATGCTTGAAAGCCAAATAGTTTCAAGATAGAGGTCATTTAGGGTTCTAAATCTTTTAAGATCTTCTCCTTCTTCATTTATTGAGAGAAAGGAGAGTGCTAGGTGCATTAGAACAGAGCCTAAGGACACAAGAAGATTTTAGCATCATGACATCCAATGGTGGAATCATGTTGGAAGCTAAAGAGAGGTCAAACTATTCAACTTGGAAAGTGAGGATGGAGTCTTTACTAGAGTTGAATGAGCTAATGGATATAGTTGTGGGAATTGAAGAAAGACCTCTAATTCTTCAAGAGCAACTAAATTTTGATAGAAGGGCTAAAAGAGCCTTACATATCATAAAGATGAATGTTACCAATGAACTTCTTAAAGAAGTTGGTAAATGTACTTCTTCAAGTGAAGCATGGAATGCTTTGAAGAAGATCTATGAGTCCAAATCCACATCTAGGGTTCTCACCCTAAGAAGGCAAATCTTCCAAAGTTGTCAAAGAGAGGGAGAGAGTGCACATTCATTTGTCTTGAAGGTTAAATCCTTGAATGATGATCTAGCATGCATAGATGAAAGCATAAAGGATGGGGAACTAGTTCAAGTCATGTTGAATGGTTTGCTTGATGAACATTCTAACCTTGTACAATGCTTTGCTATACAAAAGTCCTTGCCAAGTGTCAATGACTTGCAAGAGATCTTGGTGGCTGAAGAGCATAGGTTGCAAGCCAAAGGTGGTGGTGCATCAACACAAGGTGGAGATGAAGAAGCTCTTTTCACAAAGGGCAAGTTCAAAGGCAAGTGGTCCAAGCAAGGTAGTTTGGAGCATGGAAAGCATTCTTCTTCTTTGCAAAGTAGGAAGCAAGATAAGTCCAAGTTCAAATGTTTTTATTGTGGGATAAAAGGACATTTTGCAAATGAATGCCATAAGAAACAAAATGCTAGATCTAGGTTGAGATCTAATGTACTTCTTGGAGATGATAATTGTTGTGCTAACTTGGCAAGCTTTGGTGAATCTATGGTCAATTTTTTGGATCCATTGGATCTTGAAGATGCACTAGTGTTACCTACTAGTCATATGGAGTCATGTGGAGCTAAATTAGCATCATGTTTGTACTCTTCTACTCATGGACTTCCAAGGCTTGGTGGTTCTTCAATGGTGCTAGATGGCAAGTGCAAAAATGGAAAAGGTAAGGAAGGAGCTAACTTCATCAATGGAGTTGATGAAGATTCTTCTTTGGAAGTGATTGTTGCTAATGACTTGTTTGTTCATATGGAAAAAGATGGAGATGCTAAGTGTCATTCTTTGCAAGAAGATGGTTGTTCTTCTAATTCTTTTCATATTGATGTATGTAATCATGTGGGAAAAGATGATGGTGCTTTGAGCATGCTTGAAGGAAATGGTTCTTTTACATCTTTTTGTGATAAAGTCATTTGTGCAACAAGTGGTGTCACATTTCTTCATAAAAAGAGTAGATCAAAGGTTTCTATCATGAGACTTGGTGAGGGAGATCACAAGTCAAAAGGAAGAGAAGTATGTGAAGTGTTCAAAGTAGGATGTACTTTGAATGATGTTTTTATGAACGATAGTGAGGAAGAATCATTATCATATGACTCATTACCTAAATCATTGAGTAGAAGTTCATGTTTGAAAAGAGAGAGTACTTCAATCACTCTTATGTTGAAGGTACTAAGGATTCTTTTCTTGGCTTCTAATATTCAAGAGTCTTCTACTTCTTATGGTGCAACTATCAAGAGGGAGGTTTCTAACTTTTGTGGTGCTAGCATTAAGAGGGAGTCTTGTGAAGGAAAGGGCAATGGAAGAGTGGTTCTTGGGAAGATCCAAAGCATGGATCTAACATCTCTTCATCAACTCAAAGCATTCTATGATTGTGGTGGATTGTTCATTCATGGTCAAGATGGCAAAAGGTTGGTTGAAGAAGACTACATGGAGCAACTCAAGTGGCAACTTCTTCAAGGCAAGGGAGATATCATTGGTGAGCTTATTGAGGTTTGTTATGAACTCAAGAGGGCTGTTTTGATTAGGTTTGATACTCATCTTCACCTACTCTACTTCATGTTAAATGGAAATGTTGGAATCTATCTTTTGGTTTATGATGGTGGCATTGTTTTCACTAACTATAGTGAAGGGTCAAATTTGAGCATTGATGAGATCTTGTGGGATCTTAATCATGTGTTTGAGAGGGAGTATCTTCAGAGTTTCAGATCTGAAGATGTTCACATATGCAAGATCTTTGATGTCTTATTGGAAGATCAAGAGGTTGATCTTGGATTGCTTCATCAACACCAAGAGACAAGTGGCAATTCGAAGCTAGTGAAAAGCATCAAAGAAGAGACAAATGGTCAAGGCATTTTGGATCTGTTTTTACAGGTTCTTGAAGGTTCAAGTAAGGTCTTTGGAGCTGCAAGGAAGTGTCTTCTTACTCTACCTCACTTGCCTAATCTCATGTATGAACATTGTTATGTCAATGTGTTGAAATTGTCAAATTTCAATAAAACTAGTTCCATAGTTTTGCATCCTTTGGATCTTGGAGATGGAATAGTTATCATTGCTGGTTTGTATGATCAAGTACATGAATTCATTCAGATCTTGAAAGGTATTGAAGTGGTCAATATGTTTTCTTTTGAACAAAGTTCAAGATCTAGTATTCTAGTGTTGGCAAATTGGCAACTTGTTGACATTGTAGGATCAAGCGTTGTGTGCAAATCTTGTGGAGGTACTTCAAGTATTTCAAGTTCAGGTTTTGGTCATTCAAATGGAGTAGGGAACACATCTTTTTGGCATTCATTCACTCAAAGGCTTTCATGGATTGAAGATCTACAAAGGCAAGGTGGTGATGGAGGTTCATTCATGGAGATACATGTTGCATTCACTATATGTATAGTGAAATGTGGAGGAGGCATGCAAACACTTGTTGATCACTTTCATTTACAACTTGTTTGCTGCTATTTTACAGAGAAACCAGAGATGGATACATGGAGGAATTCATTAATTGAGATTTTATGTTCTTTTACATGTACCATTTTTATGATTCTATGTAAAATTGATGTAAGAAATAGTGAAGCATCCTATATGGACACTATTATCTATATCAATTATGTTGTGTCCTATTTTGTACATATTAGGATCCTTGAGAAGAGATCTATTCTGATGATGGAGATCATTCTTAAGTTGGAACAAAGTAGTGTTGTAAAACTAGCAAGTTAAGTTGAAGAGGGAGTGTGAAAATTGTCAACATTTCCTTGTCTAGTTTTAGGCCAAAATTGCTAAAAATGGCACATAGTTTAGGATCTGACTTTTCACACGTGTGAAACAGGTCTAGATATTCTTAGTAAGTGTATTTTTTCAGTATGAAGAAGTGTCAAACTTCAAGACCTTCGAAATGAGTCCATTTTCATGTATTTTGGACATATATGCCAATTTTACCTATATAGGGCATATTTTAGGTAAGGAGGGTCTAGAGAGAGGAGAGAGAGTCATCTCTCTCAGCTATATATAGCAGGTAGGCCGTGGAGAAACAGGTTGGAGCAGATCCATTGTATTCATTTGCTTAATGAGAGATTTTTCTATTGGGTTCTCCTTCCATTGTTGGCATTGTGTAGTGATTGAGTTCAAGCTTTGTGTGTATGATCTTAGGTGCTTTCCAAAAGTGGTAGGCTGATGTATTATGGACTGTATAATGCTATTTTGGGCCGCACTTGATGTTTATGGAAGTTTCCATTTGTGATAAATGCTTTTTGATCAAGTTCTTTGCATTCTAGGTAGCATAGAATGTGTTGCCAATTCCTAGCTTATGTAGTTTGGAGTGCAAGCATTCAAGCCAATGATCTTGGAGTTTAGATCCACTTAGGATCTGTATTTTTCACAGAAGACTGATGCAAAAAAGCACTGGATAGCTGAACTCACAAACTGATCAGAGAATATGGTTAGCATCACCCCTAAAAGGATCCCGAACGATACTACACCAAATGTAGCTGCCAACACTCAAAACTAGAGATTCTGATCTGCCGCATGGGGACCATGCGACCTAGTGAAGATCACCTATGTTAGCCGAATTTTTGACACCAAAACTCGGGCTAATTTTGGAGCTTAATTGCTATAGTATAGAAATCGACATGTAAAAGCCGTAAAATTTCGATGTAAAATGGTTGGAAATCACCAATAGATAGGAGTCCCAACCCGCCCTTAAAGTGGCTAGACACGTTAATTAGTGATAGACGATATATCTGTATACACGGTCTAGAGAACCATCGAAAATATGTGACATAGACACACTTTTTGTAAGACCAAAGAAAAATGCCGGTCCATATAGAAATAGGTCCCAGCCCGTCCGTAATGTGGCTAGAGAAATTTTGGCTTAGAATTGGCCTTTAAAATTTTTGACGGCCTTTAAAAAATCAGCCGATAATATAGTTTCGGCTACTACGCCAAAATTTTGCAATGTACTGTGATTCTCGATACTAATATAAAAACCCGAAGTACTGTGTTTTCAAGTTGCTGCTCAGTGGGAAGTGCGGGCTCAGTTATCAAAATTGCGGAATTACAAGACAACAAACCAATGGCATGGTTAAAAGAGGCTACAAAGTGCAACATCAAAAAAGAGAACCAATGTCAAAGAAAGAGAAAAGAGAAGAAAAAGGAGCATGACTTCATGACCAATTGGGCAATGGACCAAGGGCTGAAGAATTTAGTCATGAGGCCTCCTAATAGCCACATGGAAAAACAAAAAGTCATTCTTAATGCCAAGAGGAATGAGGAGGCCAATAAAAGAGAGCTATGGGTATTTGGACCATTAAGTGAGCACAAAATCAATTTACAAGTAGGTATGGCAATGGACAAAGTGCCCTTCTAATTGGCACATGGAAAAAGTGGCCTAATCATCCCTTATTGCTAATCAAAGAAAAAGGGATTATAATGGGCAATTCAAAGGTTATGGGCTCTTTAAGAGGGCCACTATCCACTACCGTGAGCCTAAAACCAAATAGGCATGAGGGAGTCTTTCATAGGCACATGGGTTAAAAAATCAAATCACATTCAATGCCTTAAGAAGTGACTAGTGAAGGCTGAGAAAAATTAAAAGAGGAGCAAGATGGCAAAGTGAAGAAGTGACTAGTGAAGGCTGAGAAAAATGAAAAGAGGAGCAAGATGGCAAAGTGAAGAAGATAGGTGGGCTC
The DNA here is from genome assembly GCA_029204225.1 of Diphasiastrum complanatum. NCBI lineage: Eukaryota > Viridiplantae > Streptophyta > Lycopodiopsida > Lycopodiales > Lycopodiaceae > Diphasiastrum > Diphasiastrum complanatum. The sequence goes on along the minus strand of CM055094.1, from coordinate 63,984,939 downwards.
GAGGCTTATAAAATGAGCAAAAGTTCTACTGAAAAAGGGCTTCTGTTCTGCCATGAGGTTCACGTTTTGTTGAGGCTTTACATTCTCTTGCATTCACTATAAACTGCATGCTCTTATGCTAAATTTTACTGCACCAAAATGTGTTCTCTACTGGGTTTAGTGATTGCATCTGTCCAATTTGCTATCAATAGTTATGGTGATGAAATTTCTTGTTAGGATCAAGGATGGCACCTCTGGCTACTGCCTTGGATATGGTATCAGATTGTTGTGATGGAGTTCTCCCTGTATTCTCAAAAGTATGCTCAAAGGTTGGGTTGTAAAATTTTACTAATCTCCTTTGAAATGTATCTATACAGGAGCTATTGTTGGGTCATTTTTCCCTCCAAATGTTGTGCTGAGTTTTCCCTTAAAACCCACTCATTATCTTACCTCTTGCTCAGTGCAAACAAATTATTAGTCTTTTCTAGTGTTAACCAAATGTTACATCTGCTGAAGCCAAATGTAGATACCTATTCTGGAAGTTCATGATATGAGAACACTGCATCATCTAGGGATGTGTGTAGGAGTGTTGAGAAGTCTTTGTTAGGGATGATTTGAAGTGAGAATGTGTTGAGAATCACCTTTGAGCTACACCAAACTGTTTGAGACCATAGGGTTGAGTAGAAAGGGTGTGTGTATGTGTTGCATTTGGTAGATATGATTATAGTTCAATATGTGAAGGTCCTTTGTTAAATTTAATGTAAAAGTGAGAAGTAAGCGAGCATTACCAAAAGCCAGACAGCTGAGCAATACCCATCAACAAATGATCAATGACAATCAGTTACAGGGATGAAACAAGCAACCACAAATTCTGAAGTAAGATAGGTAGTGTGCCCACTCTCCACCTCTTATACTGTTACCACAGATGAAAGTGAGAATGACACTCCACATATCCAGTTGCCAAAGCGTTGTCATATAGCCTCCATTCCACGCTAAAGGTCCGATCCACAGCAAGTAAAAGGCTTATGAATAAGCAAGAGCTAAATGTGGACTCTGTCGCACCAAAAAACAACTTCTTTATCCGCTTCGTTGACCTCCAGATTACAATCAAAATGTAGGGAGGCGTGGAACTGTTCTAGACCTACTAGATCACTCTCAGCATGCTAATGTATTCGATGCATCTTCTAAAATGTGTGTTCAGAAGTCTGAACACGTTGGCACCCATATGAACATCTTACACTTTATCTGAGCAAAGCGCATAGTGGGCCGTTGAGCTAGCACATCTCTGAGTCACGGACAGACCTCCTACAGTATCCTATCATCTAAAGCGCAGAAGCCCATGGATCACCCTGAGGTGTGAATCAACTAGCAGGGCGCGGCCGTAGGGTTTACCCTCTTCCTCCTCTTGTGAAGAGAACGAAACAGAGGCACATTTGGTTCTGGGCTCCAAGAACATCAGTGAGCTACCACTTGGGAAGGATCAAGCTATTGGTAAAAAGTGGGTCTTACACATGTCCATCAGAAGGCGGGTCGTTTGAAGTCATTGGCGAGGCCAAAATCTTAACAAGCCTCCCTCCCCACTCAGCGCGACCTGGGAACTAGTTCAGAAAGTATGCCTTTTCTCACATCTTGGGTCATTTTGTTTCAATACATTGTAATCATGATTTGAGAATGGTTAAGTATGAATACTTTCCTCATAATACTTGGAGTTTGAATATGCAGCTGTTAAAAAGTCATGCGAATACGAATCTGCTAGTGTTGAGTCAATATGAGTGATCAGCATGAGTCATCTCTTGTTGACTGAAATAGCTTCAGAAAGATTGGCATGTTGAATCTATGTAAACCTTTCCGGTTATTAGTGATGTGGTAATGCCTTGAACACGAATGGTTATGCGATTATTTTGGGTTAGAAGTTGATTGTCAAGTTTGGCTGCCTTAATGAAAGCGTTTTCTTATGAGATGTTTTTGGTAATGCTGACCACCCTACCTCTTGGAATATAGAGGGAGGGCTAATTGATACCCACAGAGGCGGAATATTATCTTGGGCTTAGGAATTAATGCTAAATAGTTTGTTTTTTCTCATTTAGAACACGATCCTTAGTGTGTCGTCGGAATATACGGGCACTATAGGAATTAGGGGGCCCTAAAACCCGGGTCCACGCATTAGCACGAGCACATTAGCCCACGTAAAACCATTTGGAAAAACAAAACAAAAAAAAACAAAAAAAACCGAAAAAACGAAAAAATAAAAATCTTCAAAAAACAAGATACACCACTGTTCCAACCAAGAATACTAAACTTCCTTAGTCTGAACTCTTAAAACTAGAAGACTTTGAGAAAAAGGGATAAAACGGTGGAATGATGATCATCACCTATACTTGTAGTAATGAACGTTGATGGGAGGGATGTTTTTATGGGTTTACTTGAAAGGGGCTAATAGTGTTAGGGACACACGGTGAGAAAAGTATTTTCCTCAAGCATACGAAAAAATCATGCCATAATAATATGGGAATGTCTGTATGCCAACCATCGGGGAGCATGTAATACCATCCTAAGGCCTCACACATCAACATTTCTAAAAATGTACCTTAGGAGAATCATGCTTGAAGTGTTGTGACTAAATCCCAGAGGAGAAATGAGTTTGGATAACCATCAACGAGTGTCATGACAACAAAAGCTACCATTAGTTGTCTCGAGACAATACCTTGTGAACACAAACTGTGAAAGGGATGTTGACCTTTGTAGTCACGATACATAAACTCCAGATCAAAGGAATACACACTTCCTAAAACCATCTTCGGAAAATGAAGGACCAAGAGTGATGAGTTATGATTTAAACTACACCTACTCTACGAGTATATAGTAGTATGTGAGTATTCAACATAAGGGGTCAGGTGATATCATCAAGGGAACTATTGGGTGTAGAGAGGAATGAATTGGAGAGAGTGGAATGTTTTAAAAGTTCAATAAAATCTATGATAAATATGAGACTGGATTAAAACAAGACCCAGACCTTCTAGAGTTGTTGAGAACCTCAAAACAACCACCCAAGCTGAGAGGGAGTCTTTGCCACTAGAACAGTACCACAGTGTAACGAGATAAAGGATCTAAACATCAAGGGCATGACAGATGAGCGCCGACCATGGCGATATTGTCCTATACTTTGCTTCACCGGACTCTACATGACCATCATAGGACTCGATACTACGATACATGGCCTTCGAATTGGAAACTTAGCACTTGAAATTGATAACAAGGGATTTTCGGTAAGGGCCACACTATACATCAAAATAAATCAGCAATGGATATTAGTGACTAAACGGACCTTAAAATTGCAACCCATTGAGCATGCGTTAACCTTGACAGACTTCTCATGACAAGCACGACACTAAGTGACCTTCCCCTACCAGGAGACTTTTGTCAGTTAGTACGACAAGGGGCAGCTTATTACTACTTCTGTAGCCCTTATGTTCAGCGCTTTCTCATTCCAAGCGATCGGTTGTTTCGAGTCAGACATAGAGCAGATGAAAGTACTTTAAGTGTGTATGAGCTAGCAACAAATCTAAACTGGGTATGTGTAGGCCTAACAACCATCCGGTATACTGAGTTAGTGATACCTCATCGGCCTCTCCCACCAACTCCTATTGATGACGATTTAATTGCCATTCTTAGACGTATTGCCCAAACTTCAGAAGAACCAACCCAACATCAGAAGAGCCAACCTGTACACTTGAAGCTAACAAACGATCTCGACAGCCATAGGTACACTCGGAGAACTACGTTATGAACGGAGTACATTATGGTCCACGCAGATTCTGTTTGGTTTTACACGTTTTAGGGCCCGTCAATATTGACGTCATAGCATTTGACACCACAACTTGAGAGGTACGTATTGGAGACATTGCCATAGCGATAAACACTCACGGATTCCACATCCTCAACCATTGTTTACATACGAGAACATCATCATTGGGTAGCACAGGCCCTGAAAAACTCTCATTGACCTTGGAGTACGGAATAGTCAGTGAGGCCCCCAGGATTGGAAATGGTCAAATTTTGATTATCCGCGTAAGGATAGTGTGGGTCCTTTCTTCACTAAGGCATTTTGGTTGGACCATCCCAAACAAAATACCAAGGATTCAGACCCGCCTCTCTGTTTTTAAAAAAACCCAAACAACAGCCTCATCAATGCAAAATACCACTCTATAACATTGACAACTATTTATAGTAACCAAGTAATATAAAAAATGGTCAACCATACTATTAACATTGAAGTATAAATGTCAACAAGAATTTTATTTCAAAAGGAAGTCATGAAAAAGGTAACAACAAAACACACATCCAAAGGATAGAAACCAAAAACAAAGAAAACTAAAATAAACTCAAACCATTGAGTAAAAGAAACCCAGAAAATAGAAAAGAGCCATACAAGAAAAAGGGCACAGAGAACTGAGTAAACAAAAAACGTAACTACAGCAGGAATCTAGTAAAGAAACCAAACCATAAGATGAAACCCAGGAGTAAACAAGATAAGAAACAAAAGTAATAGAACCATGAAACTAAAACAGAAGGGAATCAAACCTTCTTAGAAGACATGGAGGGCCAAGAGAAGAATCCCAGAGCAACAAGCGCAACACCAGTAGAAAAGGGCACAAACCACAAAAAGATTAGAGGAATCAAGGGATCCTCATTAGAGGTCCAGTAGAATTAAGGAGGCTATGATTAGGGGTCCAATAGAATTGAGGAAGCTATGATTAGAAGTCCAATAGAATGCAGAGGCTATGATAGGGGTCCAATCAGATGCAAGGACGGATCTCCGCACACTCTCTATGTACTTCTCCTTCTGATCATTATGTAAGTTGAGTTTTTTAGTCAAACTTTTTGGTGAGATTTGCTTGTTGTCTCTTCTCTCTCTACACGAGTTGGAATTAGCTCTATTCTCTCTCTACCCGAGGAGAGGAGCTTAATTTTCCTTTGTTTTTCAAGAAGCTTTTCTCTTCATGTGTATGAACTTTGTTCATCAACAATTGCATCTCTCTTTGCCTCTATGCCTTGGGTTTTTCTAACTAGATCTTGGAAATCAATCTAGAATCCATTGTCAAGTGCACAAGCTTGCTTAGGAGATCAATCACACACTTTGGGGCATTCCCACATGTGTGAAATTTCACATGGTATCATAGCCTACCAAAGTATTTGATGTCTGTTTCATCCAAAGTTCCAAAAATTTCTTGAAAATCTAGATCTAGAGAGACTGGTTTGCATCTCCCATGCTATCTCAAGCAAAATTGGATTCATAATCATAATTATTGAATCATTTTAGGTACTGTACAAAATTCAGTGCCTAGGCATGTGTGAAGTACAACCAAGTTCATTGGAAGGTTCTCTTCCATGTGTGATCCAAAATTGGTGCTTGATAGCTAGTTTTAAAGCTATTTGAGTCTAGTTTGTGTAGCAATTGACTTCATAGTGATTGGATCTCCGAATTAAAAGTTATAGTCAATTGAATCAAGGTGGGTAGGGCACCCAACCTGGTTGGACACTTTTATTTATGACTCTCTTATGCTTGTTTGACCAAAAATCTCACTTCTAGGCTTGTCAATCACACTTTCTTGAGATCTAGTCATCAATTTGAGGTCATAGCCACATTCTTTCATACAATTGGCTTGTATTTGAGTGATTTGTGGATTCTTGGAGTGTTTCACATGTGACAAAGATAGTTTGACCCAAAATTTGCCTATACTCCATCAATTGATGAGAGGTTAATCTAGTTTGAGAGAGATTGGTAGAGCTAGTGAGGTCCATATCTCACTTTGTTGCAAGATCTTGCATAGGAGTTGGTAGTACACCTTTACAGGATCCTTTAGTGAGAGAGAAGCAACATTTTAGTGTCTCATCACAAGTAGTCTTCACTATTACATGGCATCTATGGGTTCATACCTATTGGAATCTAGTGAAAGACTATCTACCTCCAACTATTCTATTTGGAAGGTTAGAATGGAGTCAATCTTGATACTCCAAGATGTGATGGACATTGTACTTGGGATTGAGGAGGACCCTTAAGTCCTTCAAGAAGTAAAAAAGTACAAGAAGAGAGCTAGGATGGCTCTCCACTTTATCAAGATGAATTCCTCTAATGAGATTTTGAGAGACATTGGTGATTGCAACTCGGCCAAGCAAGCTTGGGATTCTCTCAAAGCTATTTATGAAGCCAAAAATACCTCTAGGCTTCTCACTCTTAGAAATCAAATCTTCCAAAGTTCTCAAAAGAGTAATGAGAGTGCCACTAATTATGTGTTGAGAGTGAAAGATACTCATAGGGAGCTTGCTTGTATTGGAGAATCCTTAAATCAAAGTGAGCTAGTCCAAGTCATTCTTAATGGCTTGAGAGATGAGTATGAGAACCTTGTCCAATCCTATGCCATCAAGGAGGAGCTACCTACTTTGGAGGCTTTGCAAGGAGTGCTGATGGCTGAAGAATCAAGGCAAGAGAACAAGCTATTAATGATGGACAAATTGTCACTCAATCATAATGGTGAAGACAAAGTTTTATTTGTTCTACTTCAAAGAAGAAGAAAAAAGATGTTAAGTGCTTTTGTGGCAAGAAAGGCCACTATGCCACCAATTGCTTCAAGAAGAAGAATCGATTCAAGCAAGCCAACATCTCTCATGAGAAAGTAGACCTTATTGCAAGTGATGGAGAATGCTCACTTATGGCATCAAAATTCTCCTCTTCCACCTTCAAGACGGATGACTCTTGGTATATTGCTAGTGGAGCATCTTCACATATGTGTAGCTCCAAGGATTTCTTTTGAACTATTATGCCTTATGGAGGAATCAAGAAGACTATATATATTGCAAGTGATCAAGAGTGCAAAATTAAAGGAGTAGGGACTATTCCCTTGAAGCTTGCATAATCAAAAGCTCTATCTCTTCAAGAGGTTCTTTTTGTTCCCAAGATTACAAAGAATCTTGTAAGTGTTGGCAAATTACTTGATGGTGGTTTTGATGTCAATTTCCATATTGACAATTGTGTGATCAAGAAGGATGGTGAGATCCTTGCATATGGATCTAGATATGGAGGAATCTACAAATTAAACCCAAGAGAGAGTGCAACTCTTGAGGTTGCTTATGTATCCAAGTCTTCAAAGGAGGATGATCACACGAAATGCACATTTCTTCTTTCTTCAAGATTTATGGTGCATGATTATTTCCTATTATTCAAATCATATGTTGAGATGGAATTCTCATTGAAGATCAAAGCTTTGAGGAGTGATGGAGCTCTTGGAGGAAATACACCATATGAAGTATTATTCAAGAATCCTAAGGATGATTACCTTAGTGTCTTTGGAGGTTCTTGATTTGCATATATTCCCTTGGAAACAAGGAGGATGAATGATCCAAGCTCATGGATCATGGTTGGATGCTTATCCACCAAGGAGGCCCATAAAGCCATTATACTCTCTATTTCAAAAGTGATTGAGAGCAAAGAAGTCATATGTTATGAAGATCTACATTCAACCTTGAAAGGGACCGGATTCAAGGCATCTCAAGATGCATCTCAAATTCTATCTATTGAAGATTATCAAGATGAGAAGGGGTCGAGGTTTGAGGAGGAGCCTCCTCAACATATGATTTCAAGGGGATCTTCAAGATGCAAGACCAAGTTCTTGTGGTTCTTTTATGGTAAAGAGAGGCAAGTTTTAGGTGGTATCCACTTTAACATCCTCACTTATGCTTCTCTTCCATTATTTGATGCACTATCTTGCTTTGTTGAGATTCTTACATCTCAAAGTTCAAGAGAGGCAATACTAGTTTTGTATGATGCCTACTGTATGGACATATTTCTTGTCATGAAAGGCTTAGATATGTTTCCAAAGTTATTTGAAATCAAGATATTGTGTTATCAAAAGTATGCTCTTGAATTTTGTAAGAGCAAGATTGAGTTTGATACTCATAGTTTGAAAAATCATGTTTTTACATATTTTGAGACAATTTGTAAACTTCTCTTGAGATTAAGTGAAGCATCCAAAGATGACACTTACATCCTTGAGCAAGTGTTTAGTCTCAAAAAGATCAAGATTGCATTTGATTTCAAGATTAGATCCATCATGGATAAAGTTCTTAGTATCTAAACTAGTCAAGCTAGTATGCTTAATCTTGAAGATTAACACTTTTGCTCATCTTATGATCTTGATCTCTATGATCCTTATGAGGCTTGGAAGTCTCGGATTTATTTATTTATGGTGCAGCCATCATGCAAGTGGAACTTTCAAATCAAAGGCCATCATCAAGCATGGAGGAAGCACATGATCATAGTGGCATATTGGTGGAGTACTCTTCAAAGATATTGCAAGAGATTTCTACCAAAGAGATCTTATCATGGATTTGGTGAGATGCTGCTATGATGGATCCTTTTGATGGTTTTTAATTTCATATACATTCAAAAGGATCCACAAACTTTTCAAATGATCTAGTACCTTTCCAAGCTATCTTTTTGAGGAGTATGAAAAATTGGCAAAAATCTAGCTTGGCAATTTTATGTTTGAAAGTATATTTCACATGTGTGGAGCATGTTCCCACATGTGTAAAATAGTTTATCATAGCTTTAGGGATCTTCTAAGTTTTTAGGACAAGCTTCTTTGTGTAGAGTTATGATAGGGCCAAAAATTGGCATAGATGGCAAATTGGCAATATACGCATGTAATGCCTCTACTGAGCCAAAAATGAGTCATGATGTAATCTCAAAGCATATGAATAGGGTCTTGACACTTGTAAGAATACAATTTGAAGAGTGATGAAGTCAAAGAGTCGGCCTTGGTCAAGGGGTCCAATAGGAATCAAGAGATCCTCATTAGAGGTCCAATAGAATTAAGGAGGCTATGATTAGGGGTCCAATAGAATGCAAGAGGCTATGATTAGGGGTCCAATAGGATGCAAGGAGGGATCTCCACACACTCTATATGTACTTCTCCTTATGATCATTATGTAAGTTGAGTTTTTGAGTCAAAATTTTTGGTGAGATTTGCTTGTTGTCTCTTCTCTCTCTACACGAGTTGGAATTAGCTCTATTCTCTCTCTACCCAAGGAGAGGAGCTTAATTTTCCTTTGTTTTTCCAAAAGCTTTTCTCTTCATGTGTATGAACTTTGTTCATCAACAATTGCATCTCTCTTTGCCTCTAGGCCTTGGTTTTTTGAGCTAGATCTTGGAAATCAATCTAGAATCCATTGTCAAGTGCACAAGCTTGCTTAGGAGATCAATCACACACTTTAGGGCATTCCCGCATGTGTGAAACTTCACAGTTATTAGGTGCCTTATCTAGGCCACAAATGCAAAAATGTGACAAGAGCCATTTTTCTTCTCTCCTTAAGGTAGTCAAATCTCTATCTATTATCCATAGAAAGATCAGAAGGCGTAGACTTAAAAAGTTTTTTCAAGGTGGTATCTTTGAAAACTTTAGCATAAACATCAATACTCTCAGAAAACTCAAGAATGTTAGCAAATTCAAGCCAAACATCCTGAATTGCCTCAAAGGTTTCAAAAATATTGGAGTCCCAATTCGAAATATGATTAAGACTTTTTTTAAGTTCAGCATGTAACCATGAATTAACAACAAAGTCTGTATTGTAGGAGATGACATGGCCCCAAGTGTTGTGTACGAGAGGGCCTAGTCTTTTTGTCCATAGGTTTGTCGAAGGAAGAAAACAAATTAGGCATAAATTTCCATCCAAACCTAATCGTATCCCTCAAATCTTCTTTTACTTTTATCAAAAACATGTCTAGTAGTTCCCGAAAAATTATCTAGACATTTATTGACAAAAAGTACATAAATGAAAATTTCATCCGTGGAAGCCATCCTAACCAGTTTCAATCTTCCATGAGGTAGGTGGGAAATGGATTGTACCCGAGCTTCTTCAATCATAGGGACATGCACATCAGTTGTCCCATCATAGCAAAGTTACCAAACAGCCTAACCGTATTATCATCAATCCTCAAAAGATCTTCAAAGACCCTATCAGGCATAAGAGGGTTAGTAATCAAGCAAGCCCATGCAAGTTAAAAAAATCTTTTCATACAATCAGGGGCAAATACCTCAAAATCCTCTTGGGCTTTTGCATCTGCTTCCTCAAGTAACGCAGGAGAGTCATGAATGAAATGAGTTTATCAAGAACCAAGTTTGGGCAATTATGAGAAAGTTGTCATAGTTTGCACCAATCAGAAATAGAAAATTGTGTCAGAAGAAGAAGAGAAGTATTAGGGTCGGATTAGAGAGCAGCAAGGTCAAGTTCCTGGAGTTTGTCATGGAAATCTTTTTGCCCAATACAGGCAATGAAGGCTTGTGCCGCCGAGGAGGCGGCAATAAGCAGTGAGACATACCCTAAGTTTAATAAATCAGCATGCCAAGTATAACTCTAAAAACACATCACCAGAAAAAGCGTCATTAGCAGAATACATGGCAAAATATGCCATAAATAGTTGGAATGAAAGAGAGGAATCCTCTCCAACAAAGAAAAGTGTGTGTGTGTTTAAACCTAACAAAACTAAACTGCACAAAATTGTTTGCTAATGACCATTACAAGACGAAATGAAATAATAAGTCATAAAATTGGTGTCTTCTGAATCTGCCAAAATACAACCGTGTTGAGGAGAGAATGCTCACCTGCATCCATCCACAACAATAACCAAATAAAAACAAGAGAATTGTTGTGGGAACTACAGGTGTCTACACATTCTCTCAGTTGTTATCCATGTCGCAACTTGGAAGTATTAACGACAGTCACAAAATACGTTCTTAGAATTTGAGAAAGGAATGAGAAAGGTATGTTCTATTTCTTTTTCTTATTACATCAAGCCACAAACCCATCGTACAATATCAAAAAAAAGAAAAATACTAAGTCCACAAAGGTATGTTGTAGCCCCAATAATCAGTAAATTAACCAACCATGGCCCTAAACGATCAATAGGGCCATAACCTCTTATTAAAAAAGTGACGAGTAAGTGAAAGCGTAGTATTATGCAACAAAAAGGTCCAAGTCAATCTAGAAAATATAAATGGAACATGGCTAGTGTACCTTAAGAGTCGTACCAAGTTTTTTTCCATTTTTGTAAACATGTATATATGCAAATATTGATAGGAAAAAACTTTGCATTTCCTACCCTGCTTTTTTAGTAATAAATCAGCCAAACTGAAAGTAGGTTAACGTAGAAAATCCAAATGGTATTCAAAAGATAACCATGTATAAAGCCAAAACAAAAAATGGAGTTGAAAATCATATACAAGTAAAAAAAATCTACCAACATTTTTGTGACCATATTCTATTAGGATTGAATTATTTTTTAACAAAACTTATATCTAGGTATTTATCTATTTATAAACTGTAAGTTAGAGGCCAATCTTGTTACTATGGTTGAGTGTCATTGATTTTAACACTAGTAAATCAGTGTCAACACAGGTTTCAACCATAAGGTAGGTCAATGTACCAAGTGATGGTAAACAATATATTATTTATGTGTATACAATATCAAGTATTTTTTTATATATATGTATGACATGCCCAGCAAGTAGCAAGATCAAGCCAAGGCAACAAAGTGTGCCGTATTTCTTATAAATGAATGGTAAAATATCTTTTCTAAGTAGGGAACCTATCAAAACAACCCAAGGCTAATTTTTATTATTATTCCGAGCCACAAATTCATCATACTTTGTTAGAAAATCAGGTCCAGACATGTAATTTGTAAACCTAGTATCCAATCAATTATCTAACCATGACCTTGAAATATCATAAAGGCTTTTTCTCTTATTAAAAAGTAACTTTTGAACCAACATTATATTGCAACAATAACCCAAGTCATAATACATGAATTAAACTTCATTGACCAGGCTAGAAAGTTGTACCAAGATTTTCTCATATGACATTTATTTCCTGGAAAAGAATTTCTATTCATAACCTACTTTTTCAATAATAACCCAGCTAAAATAAAATAAAATAAAAGCAGATTATTCTAAAAAGCCAATAGCCTTATGATATTTAAAGTCAACCTATGAATATTGGTGTAACTACAGAGTTGACAAGCAAACAATAATTGCCTATATACCATACGAACATGAAAAAGCACAAACGAACAAACCTATAGGTAGGTCTTTTTCAGTTTATAACCCTATGTTTGAGGCACACATCATTATTGTCACTGAATACCATCAATATTGTTACTAGTAATGGAATATCAACAAAAATTTCCTATTACATCAGTATAAGCACCCAAGTAAAAGGTTTAATAGTGCACCTATATTAGATTAAAATACCGTATCTTCATCGTTTTTTCTTTTTTTCTAGAGAATGCAACTTGTTTTTACCAAATACCCATGTAGGTCAATGTACCATATAATGGAAGGTATTATATTAATTTTGCATCTCTATGAGCATATTTATATAAATATATATATATATATATATATATATATATATATATATATATTATATGCCCATCAGTAAGGTCAAGTATAGGCCTTAAAAAACTGTGATGTTTTCCATAAATATAAGTGGTAAAATATTTTTTATTACACTGAGGCAATTGTCATTGAAGAATCTAAGAGTATAGGATCCGAGGCTTTCATTTTCGAAGTCCTATCTATTATCGTAGCAGGGATCAACATTTATTTCACATATTTGAAGTAAGTACTCCAATTTTATAGTCACAAAAAACTATTCTTACTATCAAAGTAGTGATTAGCGAACAACGCATTTATATCCTATGGTAGTGCAGCATGCCAGTTTTTGTATTAGAATTGAAGGAAGTCACAGCAGTCTCATCAATGAGAAATACCACTCTATATCATTGGCAACTATTTGTAGTAACCAAGTATTATAAAAATTGGCCAACCATACTATTAACGTTGAAGTATAAATGTCAATGGTGCTTTCCTTTTTTGAAGATTAGCAGAGTAAAATATAGTTACTTCCGTTAAAGCTTCACTGTAACATAAAAAATATGGCAGAGCCAAATCTAAGAATTTTGTTTCAAAACCAAGTCATGAAAAAGGTAACAACAAAACACACATTCAAAGAAAGTAGAAACCAAAAGCAGAGGAAACTAAAATAAACTCAAACCATTGAGTAAAAGAAACCTAGAGAATAGAAAAGAGCCATACAAGAAAAAGGGCACAGAGAACGGAGTAAACAAAAAATGTAATTACGGCAGAAAACCAGGGAAGAAACGGAATCATAAGATGAAACCCAACAAAGAACAAGAGAAGAAACAAAGGTAACAGAACCATAAACCTGAAACAAAAGGGAACCAAACCTTCTCAAACATGGAGGGCCAAGGGAAGAAACCCAGAGCAACCAGCAGCACCAGTAGAAAGGGGCAGAAACCACTAAAAGAAGTGCACACAAAACACCTAGCACATTGAGATCCGCCAGGCAGTAGGAAAGGACCCATAGACATGGGCATGGTATTTATATAGATCAGAGAGACCACCCTACTTGTCTATGCACGATATCCACATGGAAGCAATCTAACTGATCATGCCAACCTCCCATGCATGGGAAGACCCTTTATCAATAATAGCTATTTCCCAAGGCATGTATGCAATCCACATGGTAGTCCACATGGTATATTTTTAAAAATACAACAAAAAAGACTTTGTTGAAGCTAAGAGAGTGCATATGAAGTTAGACTTGTCACACCAAATTTTCCTCTTGAAATTAGTTGTAACTTGCCCCTGGCAACTCAACATGTTAGACAATGTCCCCAGGTTCAAAAAATGGACTTGAGTTGCCCCTCCATGGCAAAGGTCATATGCCACCTCATGTGCAACATTGTGACAACTCAATGTTATGTCTAAAATGGGTGGTGGACCCATTTTTTTTCCTTGGACCAATGAAAAAACTTCATTTTAAATTAGGGACTTGCCAGGGAATGTTGTCTAAAACAATGAAACACTTTAAAGCAACTCTTCTTCTTCTTCTTGACTTGTCACTAAAATGCAACACATATTTTATAGATTTAATATTGGATTAAAAACCATAAACAAGGAACAAAGAAACTTTCCTTTAATTGACTTGGCAATTGAAGATGATGACAACATTATCCATTACCAATATTCAACATCACGGAAAGGAAATGCTCCCATACTTCGTTTTTGTTCTCCACAAAAAGAGCTCACACACACACACACACATATGCGTCTTCCTTCTCTCCTTTCTCTCCCCCATCTTCATTCTTGTTTGTGCTCCTCTCGCCTTCCTTTAATCATTCCCCTCGCCCTTGCTCAGCGATTCTGACATTCTATTACAAGTACAATACCAAAGCTTAGTTATTACTCGGCTTTCCCGTTTCAGCTCCATCCGTACGCTTTTTGGTGTGTGGCAAAGACAAGAACAAGAGCAAGCAAGGGATTAAAAACAACGGAAAGATGTCATAGATGCATCCATCCATGATCGTATGGCTATGGGATGATGGGGGGGGGGGGGGGGGGGGGGGGGGGGATGCAAACCAAATTTGGAAAGCAGAAAACAGCTCGCGCAGCTGCTCTAATTAGAAGACAAGTAAGCGTCACAAAGGAAAAGTCCAATTGTGTCATATAGCTCATGCTCAAGTAGTGCATTAGCTCCTTGATGCCTCCTTGAGCAGCTGAACATCAGATTCTTCTCCCATTCCTCAAGTCAAAGTGGAAAGGACAGAGGAAGATCCTATGTTGCAGCTGCTACTTCACCAAACTCTCTGTTTTACACGTCAAGGCATTCATTTTCATGGGGCAACAAACCACCCTCCAGGAGCAGGGCAGTCGCCAATCCAGACAGAGGCACCAAGACACTAAAGCAACGCATCGGCTCATTCATATCGATTGGGTGCTACATACCAGCACCGAATTAGTGACTAGCTTTCTAGCTCTGGAGCAAAGATCGTGTTGGTAGCAAGATGATAAGGTATTATATCATCATTTCCTCAAAGATTTCATTGCTCGTTGTGCAGTTGCCTGTTTCATGGGGAGACTCTCTTTTGCACACAAATTTCAATGTTTTATTGGAAGCCAATGGAGTATACATGTTTCTGTAAGTAGCTCCGAATATTTGTAGGCCTTGCTCTTGGTAGAGATAGTATCTAGCTCTGAATTTAGGCCATGGCTTCTTTGTTTTCAAGTTCTCTATGCCAATGAAGTCCTCTCATCAAGGCCTTACCAATTTAAAAGGAATCATGTTAAAAGAAAGTTTCGCTGGAAACCCAAATACAAGCTTGATACATTCTTGCAAATGAAAATAAGGATTTTTGGATTCAATGTATTGGAGAGAAAACACAAGTTGGCTTTCTTACTCACGTCTTTGGACACAAGTTTTCTGCATTCACACAATGACACAGATTTTCTGCATTCACACAACACTTACATATGATGGTTAACACACACACATATGCATCTTTGAGGGTTTCATCGTGCTTCAGGAATTGTAAACATGCCAATGACGCTTCTTGTGAACGTTCTAGGTATATGAAGCTACTTTTGGAACTTTTTAGAACCTCTAGCTAAGCAAATTCCATAAACTTGTACTCTACATTCCTGTAGAATTTTCTACACTACCATTTAGCAAACAATTTTGTCTAATCCCATCGTCTTGCTAAGTTGCTCATTCTTTTCCCTTGAGAGTGACTTTGTTGACATGTAAGCAATCACGCATTCGTTCAATATCACTCCATTCTTTTCACGAACAAAGTGAATGCAATATGCTTAGTGTGGGCATGATATGTAGGGTATTTGCAAAGGCAACGACCCTGATTATCCACGAAGATGGTTGATGGATAATCCTTTAACGTTTAAATCCACATGGCTTCTTTTGCCCGAGCTATTCCCATATACTTTCCTTCCGTTGCTGATTGAAACCATGGGTTGTTGCTTGCTATTCTAATTGATTACTTTTTGAACCAAAAGAAACATATGCCTTGAAGTTTAATTGTTAGGGATGGGTAGTCTCTATTTCAGTGTAATATCCTTCATTTTGCATGAGATAAAATTCTCGTTCTCAGTCAAATGATTCCAAGTAGTTGCTACTAGGATTGAAGTGCTAGAGTGACCTCAGCCATAGTGATAGACAATTGTTCTTTTGATGAAAATGGGAGAAAATCAGAGTTTTTGCATGTTTTGCAAATGTTTTTGACCTATTTGAGAAGGTCCTCTTAATCAACCATTTGTGGATCAAAATCATTGATTCAAAGCTTGAATCATTTAGTAATAGGTGGCCAATCTTACTCACAGCTTCAAAAATTATAAAAAACAACTAAGAAATGAGAAAGATCCATCAAAAAACTGGTAAGAGTGTGCTGTTTGCCACAAAAAACATTTTGATGAAAATTTTGTTTCTTGGAAGTGATTGGATAAGAGCTATGAGTAGATGATTAGCTACACGCCATACTTGCATAGAGCGTTTCAGAATGCATTTCGAAACACATTCTAGGATTTTGTCTCGGAACATGGCCCTAGAATTTTTTTTTTGATATGGGTGTCAAAAAACAGGTCTTCTGATGGGGGATTTGATAGTAATTTTTGCAAAAAAAATTTATGTATTGTAGGAGCTTACAAAACCCTGATAATGCCTAGGTATTACCGATTCATTGATTCATGATGCATTGATTCACTGGTTCACAATGACGAGGCCTGTGCTCATCAAACTATCATGACCGTGTTATGTGGAGGCCTTTTGCAAAATGTTACAGTTGTGGATATTTAGACCCGGAATGCCCCATGCATCAATGGCATGGCTATCCTCCACAAACAAGTTTGATAGCTACTGATTGTAAGTTAAAATTATTGTGTTGTTCAAACACTAGCACCAGAGCGAATTGCAAATGTAATTATGAAGTGCCTTTTACACCTTAATGGGACTTGGAAGATATGAAGTATCAAAATTTTCCAAAGCAAGCATCAAGAGCTTAGAACACTTACATTAAAGAGCACTTTGCAAAGAGGAACATTGTGAGGAGTGAAGGGGATCCAAACCTTTATGTCCTCAATTATGAAGGTGATACTGTGTTCATTATTCTCTACGTAGATGATTTGATCATCACTGGAAGCAATAATTTGCTTGTGATTGAAATCAAATCATTTCTTGGTGATAGTTTTGATATGACCAACTTAGGCTTGATGCACTATTGCTTGGCATTGATGATGATTTGAAGCTAACTTTACACAATGATACAGATGAGGTGGATGATTACTTGTATAGGCAATTCATTGGAAGCCTTATCTATCTTACGAACACTCATTCATATTTGTCATTTTTTATTGGTTTGCTAAGTCAATTTATATCTAGGCCTACAAAGAGTCATCGGCTTGCAACAAAAAGAATATTAAGATTTGTCAAGGGAATTCTTCATTTTGGCTGAGTTAATTACATAGGATCCGAAGATATTCAGTTACAAAAATCATTTTTAGATCTTGGAAACACTCAAGAGGATCGATGATATTCTGTAATAACTAGAGTTATCTACATTTAGCTAGAAATCGTATGTTACGTGCTAGAACCAAACATATAGAAAGTTACAAGAAAAAGCCATTGAACTTGTATATTGTAATTTTGATGATCAAGTGGCTGACATATTCACCAAGTTTTTAGGTAGGATGAATTTTGAAAAAAAAAATTCATAATTAGGGTTAGTAGAATGTAAATTGATCATTGAGGTGTGTTAGAAAAGCAATGTTCACTTTACATAGGTTGGCATAACCCACTGTGGACCAAAAATTGGACTTACCCTAACTTGTCCAGCAAGCCACTATAAACTAGTATAAATAGGAGTACTTTCATTGATTAAGTATCTTATGTTTTGGATTAATCAAGTCATTGGTAGGAGGCCCATTCTCTTCCATGTGACGGATCAACTATTGACTATCGTTTTTGTTCTTTCAATATTCTCGATTGGAGGATGCTATTTGCTTCATCTTTTATGGTATTTTTCCTATGTGATACCAAAAATGTGATTTGTGCAAGTGTGGCTTATGTTTGGATGCTCTACTATTTTGGTTTTAATGTCAAAGCTTTATTAACCAAGCTTTACTCATGTGAGATAGATGCAAAAGTTTCTTTGCTTTTAAGCTCTTTGTAGAATTTTATGTACATTTTGCAACACAGTGAAATATGTGCAAAATAAAGAAATTGATGCATCTTGCGGGCGGTCGACCCTTATTACTATGAGGTATTTGACACTCATTGAGACAACATTAATTGAAATCCCATGGCATCATGCACTAGAATGGTGTATGGACTAATGGTTACTTCATATTGGGATGAGATATTGTGCAGTTGTGGCCGCAGGCACGAGTGACCTTGCTCTGTAGCTTTACCGCCCTGGCGCAACTCGAATGGCGTGACTGACATCGGGGGCCATCTCGTGTGAAAAATTGCCTACATTGGCAAATCTAGCCATGTAGAATATTGTACATTTTGTCAATATTGTTTGTTGGTTACTTCAATGGCCAAAGTGCCACTTGTACATACACACCTAAAGTAGGTTACCACGAGTCAAGAGGAGTGGTTGTGTCTATTTGGTAGTGATTCCTACTTTGTAGGAACTAGACCATGATTTATGATGAGATTTGTACCTACCATGCACCTACCAAGCATGACTCTTGGATCTAGGCTAGGGTTTTCACATTAGGGCAAGAAAGTGAAGTCTACTTCCTTATTACATGCTGGATTTTCACCTAACTTTGCAAAGGAAGTGTGTTTTACTATGTATTCCCATTCTCCATAGTGAGAAGATAGAAACTTTTTGGAGCCTCAAGGAGAAACTCGAGTTTCCTCTCATTGTATGGTGATTACTCTATTTTTCCAATGAAACCCAGCTTTGGCACTTTGTAAACACTGTCTACAGGCCGTAGTACAGCCTTATTTCCACACGTGTGGAGTTGGATTATACTAATTGATCAATGCTTTGATTGTCTCTACTTGTTTCCTATCAAGCTGCTAAACTAGATCTTGTTTTCTGATGACTAGTTTCTGATAGATTGTTTAACAAGCATACAATCTCCTTGTGGATCATTCAAAGATCCATTTATGGTCCTTAGTACTGTACTTTTCACATGGTATCAGAGCCAAGTACAAGGCCATTGATCTGTGTTTGAATCTAATCCAGTTTTAGCAGGTTTTGGTGCAAAAAGCTAGTATTGGAAGGGCGAGCTGGTATCCAGGTTTTGGTGAGGGGATTTGATCCCAAACTTTTTCAGGATCAAAATCCGTACTGTTCACACGTGTGGGCATCTCTGAACCAACATTTAATAACCCATATTCATTGGATCATAGAAAATTCATCTAGTGTCAGTTTGATGTAATTTTTGGTGCAAATCCTAGGATAAGCTACCAAGATCACTTGCCATTGATTAGTTTTGAATTTGTTCCATGAAAACTAATTAATCTAGGCTGATTTCAGACCTTCTTAAAGTGGAAACCAAGTCTTGAAAGTACATCAAAGTGAATGAGAGAGATAGAGTCAGTTTTTGTCCAAGAATAGCCAAGATTGGCAAGATTTGCTTGAGTGTAGTTTTCATCTCATCTTATCTTCGTTCCAGCTTGTGAGGGAGTGATAGAACTGTGATTACAAATCCATCTGTTGGATTAGAAGTCAACATTTGAGTGAAACACGGCAAGTTAGAAACCTTTGTGAGTTTCAGGTACAAACAAATCTATATCTTGTGTGTAGAATCTTGCTAGTAAGATGGGATCAGTGGGAGCCTACCTTCTAGAAGCTAGTGAGAGGTTAATATGCAATTTGGAAAGTGAGGATGGAGTCACTAATGGTGCTCCAGGATCTTTATGAGTTTCTAATAGATGATGAAGATGAACCTCTAGGTGCACATGAATTAGTGAGATACAAGAAGAGGTCTAGGCTTGCACTTCACTGTATTAAGATGAATTTAAGCAATGATCTTTTAAGGGAAGTATCATCATGTAAGAGTGCTAAAGAGGCTTGGGAATCTTTAAAATCTATCTATGAGTCTAGTAACACTTCGAGAGTTCTCATGCTTAGGAATCAGATTCTACAAAGCATGAAGAGGAGTGATGAGAGTGCACAAGATTATGTGCTAAGAATCAAGTCTCTTAATAGGGAGTTAGCTTCCATTGGAAAGAAGATTCAAGATAGTGAGCTTGTTCAGATTGTCCTAAATGGTCTAGGGAGTGGCTTTATAAATTTGCTTTGCAATCCAAGACACTTTGCCTACTATAGAAAAGCTACACAGTGTATTAGTAGCTGAAGAGTGTAGGATGTTGCATACCAATGCAAGAATGAATGCTATTTCTCTGCAGGATGGTGATGAGAAAGCTAATTTCTCATTCAAAAGCAAGAAGAAGACCAATGGCAAGAAGAAGCACTAAGGATGAGGCTTCAAGCTCAAAGGGCAAGATCAAAGACAAGTCCAAGTACAAATGTTTTTTCTGTGGAAAGAAAGGACATTTTGCATCAGAATGTCTCAAGAAGAAGAAGGCACAAGAGAGCAAACAAAGCAACATTGCACATCAGGAGGAAGAGGAGGATGAAGAGTCATCCTTGATGGTTTCCAACAAACCACCATCATCCAAGAGCAACACCAATGATTCTTGGTGGATTGATAGTGGGGCAAGTTCCCACATGACATATCAAAAGGACATATTCTCCACCTTACTTTCTTACAATGACTTACATAGATCAATCTATACTGCAAGTAGTCAAGAATGTAAGATAAGTGGAATAGGAACAATTCTCTTGTATGTGGGATCATCCAAAAGGATGAATCTTGATAATGTTCTTCAAGTTCCTAAGTTAATCAAGAATTTGCTTAGTGTTGGCCAGTTAATGGATAATGGCCTAGATGTACAATTTAAGCATGGAGTTTGTTCCATCCTTAGAAATGATGAATGTATAGCCAAAGGCTTTAAGCAAGGTAGATTGTTTAAGCTTGATGCTAATATTGCAGTGGAGAGTGTTAACTTGGAAAAGGTGGAGCTATCAAAGGTGGAACTGTGGCACAAAAGGTTGGGCCACCCCAACTACAAAGCCATGGAATCTATGGCTACAAAGGAGCTTGCAGTTGGACTCCCCAAGCATTTGTCAAAGTGTGGGAAGAGATGTGAAGCATGCAGCCTCTCAAAGGCTCACAAACTACCCTTCTCAAGATCTACATCAAGATCAAACTCTCCTCTTGAACTCATCCATTCGGATGTTCATAGTTTTTCACATGAGTCTAATGGTGGTGCCAAGTACTATGTAATCTTCATTGATGACTATTCTAGATTTTGTTGGATGTACCTCTTGTCTAGCAAATCAATGGTGTTTGATTCTTTTGTAAAGTTCAAGACTTTGGTAGAAAATCAACTTAGTACCAAGATTAAGGTATTAAGGAGTGATAATGGAGGTGAATATATCTCCAATAAGTTGATTGACTTTTGTAGTTCTAATGGCATAAAGAGGGAGTTGTCATGTCCATACACCCCTCAACAAAATGGAGTGAGTGAGAGAAGAAATAGATCTCTTTGTGAGTGTGCTAAGGCCTTAAGGCTATATGCTTCTCTATCCAAACCATTTTGGGGTGAAGCAATAACTTGTGCTAACTATTTGTGCAATATATTGCCAAACCAAGCCATTGGAGGAATCACACCATTTGAAGCTCTATTTGGAGAGAAGCCCAATCTCAAGGATCTCAAAGTTTTTGGATCCACTTGCTATGTACACCAATCCTTGGATAAGAGAAGGAAGGATGATGCAACATCCATCAAAGGCATCTTTGTGGGATATGGTGAGAATAGCAAAGGTTATAGAGTCTTCAATCCCATCACTAGCAAGGTGATAGTGAGTAGGGATGTTATTTTTTATGAAGGACATGCTTGTGATTTGGATGATAATGCTACTAATCATCTTGATGCCAAGGATCATGCTAGGATGGAGGAGGAGCTTCCAAGTGAAGAAGAACTTGAGGATCCACCTCAAGATGCAAGAACTCCAAGAACTCCAAGAAGATCTACAAGGGCAAGATCCGAGCCATTGAGGCTCACCTATGATGGTCAAGGTGATCAAAGGGAAGGCTCATCATCTTTCACATCTTACACCTTTCTTACTTCAATGTTAGATGAGCCAACATGCTATGAAGATGCTTGTAAGTCTAAAAGTTGGATGGATGCTATGCAAGTAGAGTATGATGCTCTTATTGAGAATCATATTTGGGATCTTGTGGATCTTCCTCAAGGGAAGAAACCTCTTGATTGCAAGTGGGTGTTTAGATATGAAGTATAATCAAGATGGATCAATAAGCAAGCATAAAGCTAGGCTTGTTGCCAAAGGTTTTTTACAAACCAAAGGCATTGATTATGATGAGACTTTTGCTCCTGTGACTAAGCTTGTTACTATTAGGTTGATCATTAGTCTTGCTACAACCTTCAATTGGGAGCTATTCCAACTTGACTTCACAAATGCATTCCTCAATGGTTATTTGGAGGAAGAGATCTACACGAGGCAACCCGAGGGCTTCATCAAGGCAAAGCATGAAGGAAAGGTGTGCTTTTTGAAGAAGAGCCTTTATGGGCTCAAGCAAGCACCTAGAGCATGGTACTCTAGGCTAAACTATTTTCTCATTTCCATCAATTTTGTAATGAGTGCCTATGATCCATCATTGTATATAAGTTTTCATGATGGCATGATCATTATTCTTGTTTTGTATCTAGATGACATTATCTTGAGTGGTAATGATCTAGATGGAATTAGAGATGTAAAAATTGCTTTAGCAAAAGAGTTTAAGATGATAGATCTCGGCCTATTGAGCTTCATTCTTGGAATAGAGGTTATTAGAGGATGTGATTTTAGCTTCATTTGTCAATCTAAATATGCTACATCCATCCTAGATAGATTTGGAATGAAGAATTGTAAAGGCATTGAGACACCAATGGAGCAACATGTAAAAGCATCTATTGGTTGTGATGAAGCATCCTTTGAGGACATCACATTATATAGAAGGCTTATTGGCTCCTTGATCTATTTAACTATAACTAGACCTGATCTTAGTTATAGTGTTGGAAAGTTAAGCCAATTCATGCAAAGTCCTCTAGTTTCACATTGAAGATGGCCAAAAGAGTTCTTAGATACATTTCATTCACTAAGAATTTTGGTATTTTGTATAGAGGAACTAATCTTGGCTTAAGAGCCTATAGTGACTCGGATTTTGCAGGTGACAAAGTGGATAGAAGATCAACAAGTGCCTTTGCCACCTTTCTATGTGATGGAGTAGTATCATGGCTTTCCAAAAAGCAAGATATCATCTCCCTATCTTCCACAGAATCCGAATACAAGGCCTTGACATCAACATGCAAGGAGGTCTTGTGGCTCAAAAGGCTATTGGTGGAGCTTCATGTCATGGAGGAGGAGATCCCTATCATCTATTGTGACAACCAATCAGCCCAATCACTTGCAACTAATCCTACATTATATGCAAGGGGCAAACACATCGAAATTGCTCATCATTTCGTGAGGGAAAAAGTGCAAGCTAAAGAGATCAAGCTCCAACACGTGCCATCATCAAGTTGCTTGGCTGATTTGTTTACTAAACCTTTACCTAAAGATTCATTTGTCAAGCTTAGATCTTCAATTGGAGTTATTGATAAAAGCATTGTGACCTCCAAGGCTAGATTTGAGGAGGAGTGTGAAAAATTGCCTACATTGGCAAATCTAGCCATGTAGAATATTGTACATTTTGTCAATATTGTTTGTTGGTTACTTCAATGGCCAAAGTGCCACTTGTACATACACACCTAAAGTAGGTTACCACGAGTCAAGAGGAGTGGTTGTGTCTATTTGGTAGTGATTCCTACTTTGTAGGATCTAGACCATGATTTATGATGAGATTTGTACCTACCATGCACCTACCAAGCATGACTCTTGGATCTAGGCTAGGGTTTTCACATTAGGGCAAGAAAGTGGAGTCTACTTCCTTATTACATGCTGGATTTTCACCTATCTTTGCAAAGGAAGTGTGTTTCACTATGTATTCCCATTCTCCATAGTGAGAAGATAGAAACTTTTTGGAGCCTCAAGGAAAAACTCGAGTTTCCTCTCATTGTATGGTGATTACTCTATTCTTCCAATGAAACCCAGCTTTGGCACTTTGTAAACACTGTCTACAGGCCGTGCCGTACTACAGCCTTATTTCCACACGTGTAGAGTTGGATTATACTAATTGATCAATGCTTTGATTGTCTCTACTTGTTTCCTATCAAGCTGCTAAACTAGATCTTGTTTTCTGATGACTAGTTTCTGATAGATTGTTTAACAAGCATACAATCACCTTGTGGATCATTCAAAGATCCATTTATGGTCCTTAGTACTGTACTTTTCACATCTCGCAATGGGTGGTCCGATGTCAACTTAGAGTTGCGTAGGAGCAGCTCATGAGGAGGACCCGTCACATTAAGCCTATGCACCCTTCGTGTACGACACTAGCCTTGTCACGTTGAAGGATACATTCTCAACGTGGCAGTAGAGCCACCAAAAGATTACATGAATGCTCCATGACGCAAGTCCGAGCTACCAACCACCGGTCTTCTTGGAATGTCGTGAAAAGTATGGAGAGCTTTTGCTTTGGCTACATTGGGATAGGGCCATTGACTTCGGAAATCACACCTTGATGTGTCTTTGGTTCGCATGGGGCCTAAGTTAGTGGACCTCAAACAATGATTCCCCGCCCATTTCAGAGGGTGCCACGGCTTGAACGTGGAGATGAAATGTTTGAAAGGATGACTATGAGATAAAAGTAAAACTTATACAATATTTGTTATTTTTGGATGCATGCAAAGTCTTGTTTGTAAAATCGGGCAATAATTTTATTTTTGAGGCTAAGAGGTTTGCCTTAATTGACCTTTATTATTCAGCAATGAGCTACAAATATAATGGCTTACTAGCCTTCAGTTGGTAGTGCAAGTATGAAGGATCAAGTTGCTTGATTACATTCTATCTTGTATATGGATACATTTTATCAAGCTCGGGTGTACCATTAAGATCGAATGTAATATCACTTAAGGTCTTGGGGACTACTCACTTAGGATCAAAGACATTGGGAATTCATTTGTATTAACTTGCAAAAGGGCTTGTAGTAATAAAGAGAAAGCATTGGTGAGGAAAATTACAAAGATGGGTCTTTGTAAATTGAGCAACCTTGAAAAGAATACTACTGTTCCATTCAACAATCTCTTATGATACTATTGCAATTCACCAAGTACATACTCCACTGCAATTGAGAGAATGCATATTATAACAGATTTGTCCCATGGAACCTTCTTCTTAGTGATATCCATATCAAAAATGCTACATTGTGTTACAAGGACATCACTTGTAATCATTTGAACAAAACTACACAATTTTTTGGATGAGGATAAGATGTGGAAGGGTTTGCTTCAAAAGAACCTATGAATATTGGGACTCTCAAGCTATTAAATTGGTTGATAATAAATTTTGCTATATCAATTAACGAAGTTGAATCAAAAGAGAAATGAAGCATGTCTCAATTGTATGTTGGGGGGTCCAAATGTTCCCCGTTCTAGTTTCCTCGCAAGTATGATCTGAATGGATGATATGTCATGAGGTGCTATGCACCAACTAAAGAACTAATTTGTTCATTCTTATTAAACTCATTCTTCACGCCCACAACAACTTGGGTAGCTACTCTAGTATTCTACTACAAGTATAATATAACTTCACTTGACCTCTTGTGAAAGTTTTTGGGGACGTCAATTAATTCATGTTTTAAGTCTCAACTTCAAAGTCCTCCGAGCTCTAAGATGGTCTTCTAGATTGCACAATAGAGCCAAATGATTCATTGCCAATATCTCATATTTGGCCAATTGAGGATATATATACAAGGTACTCTCTACAAGCTTTTTATGATGACACCTACATTGTCAAAGTTCAAAATCATTGCATTGATTTCACCATGTTGATGTTTCGAGCCTTATTCCAATGTTCTCACCATGTTGATGTATGCCTTCATTGACTTGATGTTCTATAACATATCAAGGAAACCATTACTTGGGTGGGTGGATGGCAAGTTGGTCTAGACTTGCAAATGTACAACCCTAAAGATGTGAAAACTTCGATTATATCATTTGATGTACTCCAATGCTTTCACTTTCTCTAGATTTCTTGATTGACATGTAACTCTTATACAACTTTTGTTATTAAAAGCCAATCATAACATGCTTCCATTCTGTCTACATTGCCACCAGTTCATTGCCCCCATACATTGTGAAGATAAAAGATCTTGCAAATTATGAGGTTTGATCTAGAATTGTGTGTTGTTGTGAGCCAGCTCATAATACTCATGAAATATAATGCACTCTTTGTCAAGTTTCATGAATGCTTGCTTTAGCGATTTTCCAAGAATAAATCCTCCAAACTTGAGGCAAGTTAGTTGATATAAAAAATGATGCAATGGCTTGGCTTGATTGTGACAACTACTGTACAATTCGAACAAGCATTTCCACTAGTAAAAAGGTTCGAACATTTTTTAAAAACAGCTCAATTTGGCTGAGTTCAAGGTGATACCAAAACAATAATGACAATGTGTTCTCAGCTACTTGTACTACCTTGGAAGTTTTCAGCTTGCTTGAAAGCTTTCACAACAAACTTGAGAATGTACCAATTTGATCAGCAACGCAAGCTTGGTTGTATTCTTCTTGGAACTACTCTCAAGAGTTCTTCAACGGGTTGGTATCTTACCTATAAAGTGATCCTCAATGTCCTATTTGAGTTGGTCATTGCACATGGTTGAAATGCATTTTGGTTTCCAAGCGGGCCTTGAACCAGGACCAAAAAAACATTGGATGTCAAGCCCAACCTCGTTGGATCACATGTCTGAAATGAATCACTTATCATCAAACTACTTATCACCATCTTTGTCAAGGACTTTCACCATCTTTGTGAAGTGCTTTACCATTCTTGCTATTGAAATAAGGTTGTTCAATACAATAGAACATAAAAACTTTGTACATGCAAAGATGTTTTCTTGATCATGTTTGCTACCATTTTCTATGCTAGTCTCTATTTTATTGCAAATGATCATGTCTTTCAAGTTGGAAACTTTTTTGCAAATTACTTAGGAATCACTTTGTTTGAAAATCTTATCAATTGTGAGATGTCTTTGCATCTTTTTTGCAACATGATTACAATCTTTGTATAGCCTCTCCCAAATATCACCAACATGACTTGCTTGTGCTCTAACAACTCTCATCATGTCTAATCAAAACTAGCTATTCATTGCTTTCAATGGAATGTTTTTGGCAAGTTTCAATAATGCTAGCACTGGCAATCTACTATATTCCCTTATGGAATGAAATTATTCCTCCATGCGCATATTGGGCTAGTTGGCCCCTTACATATATTGGGTTGCTCATTGCTTCTTGCAAGCTATTGGCCCGGTGCCATGGCCCCTTACATAATATTGGGCTGCTCATTGCTTGCTACAAGGTATTGGCCCGGTTGCACCTCCCCTTTGGACTCTCATAGTGTATTGGCCCTTTTAGTCGAGTTATATACCATTTATGAAGTTCAAATTGTAATGGCTAGTCAAAACAAGTGTTGCAACGCTCTCTTCTAATTCTACAACCCACTGCTTCCTACAATGTATGGGTCCTTTCCAAGTTACATACCAAAATTTACAAGCCCATATTGTAGTGGGTAATGAGGAACAAGAGAGAAGACACAACCTGAAAGGTATGAAGCAAATTATGCTCTCTTATCTAGCATTATTCAAAGCAAAGAACCTTAAACTTATAGTGAAGCGAAGGATGATGACATTTGGGTCAAGGCCATGGGAGAGGAGATGGACTCAATTGCTAAACATAACACATGGGACTTAGTAGAACCACCAGTTGGCAAGAAACCCATTGGTTGCAAATGGGTATACAGGACTAAGTATCATGCAGATGGAAGTATAGCAAAGCACAAGGCAAGATTGGTGATCAAAGGGTATGCACAAATTAAGGCATTGAAAAGATGAGCTTTTTGTGTAATGCATCTACTCCATGTCCAAATGAGAAGAGCCTCCACGAGTTTGGTGCATCCTTTGAGCTCCTTGATCATGATTGTTTTCTTGAGTGATTCTCCTATGATCGTGCCCTTCCATCTCTTGTGTGTGGTTGTGGATAGTAGAGTGGATTAGTTTTCTTGCTTTCCTAGAGTGGATTAGATTTTCTTTCTTGCTTGTGGATGAATGTAGGAATCAGCAATAAGGTAAACTAAATAGGCTGGATTTGTGATGTAAATCTTGCATATCCTCTTACAATCCAGTTCTTGATGTTCTTGGGCTGTCCAAAAATCAAGAAATGAGAGTTTCTTGATCCTTGGACTTCTAAAATGACGTTAGATTAGTTTCTTGTTTTTTGTATTGTGGATTAATGTAGGTGTAGCTTAGTTTTAGTTGGTAAGGCTCTGTTTCAAACTCGTTTTACAGCATTAAAGTAGGATTGCATTGTTTGTTCAATGGTTTTACAAGCTGATTTTATGGTTGAACGTTTTGACATGCATGATTGACTGATTGTGGTTGTTTATGCATGTGCTTTCAATGCAAGAGTGACCAATCTGAGTGTCCTCTGACAGGCAAGACATATACTACATCGTTATCAGTTCCCTCTACCTAATTTGGGCCTTGAAAGAACAAGAATGTTAATCTTTAAGAAGAGTCCAACGAGCCTGGTTACAGGCAGAAACTGTTCTGTAAACAAGAAGAAAGAACAAGACAAAGCCAACAGATTCTCTAGAGTAGGGAATCTGTCAACATGTGGCTCGTTGCCGCTTGCACTATTCACACTCATAGCTGATACATGCTGCAACACTACCTTTGATCAGATCCATACAAGCAATCTGAAACATTTCAAGATCCGTTCATGGCTCAAAACGACATGCAACCACCCTCCACACATTTCATAACACCTTCTATGATCCTTTTGAATCCTCCTTCTCTCCCATCTCAGCCGAGACCTCTTCCATCACCATCTCAACTGAATCCTCCTTCTCTCCCAAGAAAAAACCAACATATTCTCTAGAGCAGAAAATCTATCAACATTTGGCTCGTTGTCGCTTGCACCATTCACACTCATAACTGATACATGCTACAACAGTACCTTTGATCGGATCCATACAAGCAAATTGAAACATTTCCAGATCCGTTCATGGCTCAAAACGACCTGCAACCACCCTCCACACGTTCCATAACACCTCCTACGATCCTTCTGAATCCTCCTTCTCTCCCATCTCAGCCGAGACCATCACCATCTCAACCGAATCCTCCTTCTCTCCCATCCCAGTCAAGACCTCCTTCGTCACAATCTCAGCCGAGCCCCTTCGTTACCATTTCGACCGACGCAGGTACAAAAAGAAAATTATTTAAAAATCTCGATCGAGTCCTTGATTGAGATCTCGACCGAGTCCTTGACTGAGATCTCGACGGGCCCCTGACTGGCATCTCGACCAAGCCCCTCCGTTGGCATCTCGACCGAGCCTCTCCGTTTGCATCTCGACCGAAGGTTTTGGTTACGATCTCGACCGCGGGCATTGGTTCAGATCTCGATCGAGGGCATTGGTTATGATCTCAATTGAGTGCATTGGTTCACATCTCAACTAGATCACTTAACTCCAATCTCAACTCAATTTCGACCGAGCCACCATCTTGACAGAGCCTTAGAGCTCAAAAAAAAAAAGAGGCATATGCACCAAAAATTTTTCCAAAAATAAAATTTATACCAATAGAAATTCCTTTTCATACTGAGTCCCCCCCTCACCTTCCTTATGAGCCAAAAAAATATCAAAAAATAAAAACTCTAAAAAATCAAAAAATAGAAACACCAAAAACTCATACAAAACACAAAAATACACGACAGTGCACAATGGACCAATCTGAAACATTTCAAGATAATATTGCCAAATAGCAGATGGGTTGTTGAATGTTCATTAGCCATCATTTGTTGCATCAATCTGTACTGGCCTAAACACCACCAATGGTAAACTTCTGATAATATACTGTAACAATGATACATCAAGATCATTGAAAATCAACTAATAGATTTTTCTTCTAGGATGTCTTCCTGAATTAAAATACCCCTCAAGGATTCAGTCAATATTAAATGGTGCATAATATCCTTTTGGAAACTGAAGCAAATCCCAGATGAGGAAATGTGCAAAGGAGAAACAAATATTTATGCAAGCACACGTAATATAATCAAGTCCCTATATCTGAAATGAAAGTATACTTTTGAGCAAACATGAAAAGATGTCCATGTAGTAAAATCTGTGACTTAAAAATTGATAGCTAAAATGAAAAAAAAAATATTTTCCTTTTTTATGCAGCTCAGATTATTGACAGTGCCAGACAACTCCATGATGAAGTGCTACCTTGATTGACCTTTGTTGTGCAAAGAGAAAGTTTATATGTCAACTAAATGCAAACATGACATCCATCATAGGACAGCAACAAGAGCAGAAGATGGCTTCTTCTTTTACTACAAAGTGACCGAAGCCATGGATAACCTTTCTCAGGTAATATAAAATCTAAAATCCACATTGTGAAAGAAACTGCAAACAGTTTTTCTGGCTGGAATGTCCTAAACGATTATGTTCACTTTTTTCATGTATAACAAATCACCACCCACATCTGAAATGACTACTAAAATCTTCTGCTCAAGTGTAAGTAAGAATGGTACCCAATAGCCTTCAAAGAATACCTATGAGACCAAATTGAATAACAAAACATCCACTAGGGGAACAGGCAATGTTTGCCGGGAAGTAGCATAGTAGATGAAACTCAAATCATTATTTGGAACCTTAGAAACCCGTTCCGACACTTTTGGGCCAGAACGTACTGTAGGTTCCGTAATACGTTCGAGGATGTACTGGGTTGGAATGTTTTTTATTAGAACAAAAAACCAGGTATCAAACTGCTGGCCGTGGTCTTCCTTCTTCACGATCTTCCTTCTTGATAATGAATTGAGGGATGCTTTATAATGCATTGAGAGATGCTAGAGATCAGACACACTGGAAAACATACACTTCAAGCAGATTCCTTTGTCAAGGTAATCTCGATTTTTTTGTTAAAAATTACAGCTATTTGATGATCGACCACCACGGCCAGCAATTGGGGCCATCCATCAGGACCAGCTTGATCTCATAGTTTCCCTTGGACCACAATGGACCACCACCGCCATATTGGTTACTGTCATGTCCTCCATCTCTGCTCCTCTCTGATATCTTCTCTGACTGCTGCTCACGTTGATCCTAGAATCACTATCTGCCACGATTGCTTTGTTAAAACCACGTTATATATATCCGAGCTAGAATCGCTGTCTGAGCCACACTATATAACTTGATTCCGTTCCTCAATCTCCATTGCTTTGTTAAAAACTACTTTTTTCTTTCAAAACAAAACTTGGCCAAGTTCCGGAACGGAACGCGTTCTGGAACGCGCGTTCCAGACGCATTCCATTCTGGAATGGGCAACTATGTTTGGAACAGTCAATTCAATATATGCACAAGATAACTATCAGAAAGAATATGTGCAAGGGTATTATAGTAAAAACTAGCAAGCAAACCAGGGCCACAAACGTTATACGACTGGTCCATGAATTCACTTCAGGGCAGACCTGCAATGAGGGACAACTAGACAAGAAATTCAATAGAACTTTAAATCCTATTTCCCCTTTCGACCTGAATATGGGAAATATTTTGCCACAGTTATTACATACTAGAAGCTTTAGAGCTTCATCATATCCAATGCTTTGATACCAATCTATATCCACCTTCAAACTGAACACAGGACTGTTCTGCCACAGCTATTACTTGCTAGAAGCTTTTGCCAGAGACTTTATTGTGTCCAATGCTTTCTCAATGTTTTCCATAGCCACCTGCAAAGATTCCAAAGATGCAGCATACGAGATCCTAATACAACGAGGCTCACCAAAAGCACTCCCTGGTACTAAAGCCACCTGCATTCGAGGCACCAGTTAAAAGATTGATTTAAAAACGCAAGTACCAGAATTTTTCAATCTGCATTTTCAGTTTTGAAGTGCTAAGACTTTTCTGACCTTAAGCTCAAGTAACAGCTGAAACAAAAAAGAACCACCAAAACTGGTCAAAGCTTTAATATATCAAAGATATAACGAAGCAGTTACTAGTGAAACCTTTCTTACTCAGCATTTCATTCACAAAGTAATATATACATTCTGAACTGTGCTTTGAAGAATAAGAATACCTTAACTGAAACTTTCAAACTATTTACTTCAGAAAATATGGTAGAAATCCACTCTCAAGCTATTGAGTATATAAGAGCATCCAATGTCAAACAATATTTGTTCTCTACAACTAGCTAGAGGTTTATTCAGCATCACTTGCTAGTCTTGCCACATACCATTCCTGGTACATACTACAACCGTTTCTTCATATAAACTACAACCATTATATAGATATTTGCTAATATCTTGGACCTTTATAGTAACATGCCTATTCGTTGTACATTCTAAGAAGTGTACTATAACTCTGATGTATGTTGAAAAGCTTTTTCTATGACTCTTATATCATCATTATCATACACACTTACATTCTACATCATTTTCATAATTTGCATTAAATCCTATTGTCACTATCAAGCACCCTTAGAAATTTTGTGATTCTCCTTACATGGACCACGTCATATCTATGCTTGTGGCTTGGAACTAAAGGGGCCATATGTTTGGTAGTGGCACTAGGAGTTCATGTAAATCAAATATAAAAATCAGGTAGAATGTCATAGTGTTAGTGGTGGTGATATGAGAGAATTTTAGAGAATTTTCAGCATACAAATGCAGCCAATGCTTACCATATTAACATTTACATGCTATCCTTATATCGCTTATTTGATCTTTGGAGTCACCTTGGAGTATATTGTTGTCTACTAATGCATCCCCATGACAGCCCCATATTTGGGTCCATTGTTTGCTTCACATGTTCTCATCCATCAATAGTAGTGCTTTGAATAGTCAATGCAAGGTGGTACTTGAGTTCGTATAGTCATACACATCATACATGTTTTATTCATTAGACAAAACATCAGGTGTAGTACATTAAAAGCATTGTCTGGTTCATGGCCCTCAGCTCCTGCTCGACCCATTCATGTTTTGCATTCATGTTCACAACTTGTTGCTTGAACAAATTAATTGTCTGCACCATATCTCCAACATCAACTATTGACAGGCTTGAAGATGATGGTGCTTGAGATTCTTATGTCGGTGGCTCCATAACTACCAGAGAACTCTACACATTGTATTTGTTTAGCCATGCTTTAGGTGCTTGAACTAAAAAATAGATCACGTTTGCATATCAACCTACCAAAGGTTCAGCCATTGACTGTTCTTACTTTGGGGATCATTTAGCCATGCTTTAGGTGCTTGCACTAGAAATACATCACTTTTTGCATCATCAACCTACAAAGGTTCAGCCATTGAGTCTCCTTACTTTTGGGATCAAATACCCTAAGTTTGACGTCCTTTCTTTATGGACAGCTGAAATTTTTAGACAAGGTTGCTAGAGAAGCTTCAATTGCAAGTTTGCCAAAATTGTCAGATTGTAGATACATCATTTAAGAGCCATATTTCTTGGGTTTTGCTAATCTTGGAATATCTTACAAAAAGGTAAATCATCTATACCATGCCTTGATCTACTTCTACTAGATACCCGACTCTTCTATTTGTTCACTTGTTGAGAGATTTGAGAAGTTTTAGACATCTACATGATAGATGAGCTCTTTGCTAAGCATCTGAAGTTAGATTAGAGATCAAATATAGAGAAGTCCTCCTAAATTTCTAGGGTTATTAGTGAGAGTTTAGATATTCTTTTTTCCATACTCAATCTGCTCATCAGTCTAACTAATAATTCAATCATAGTATGTTATAGTTCATCAACTGAATCTATAGTAGATTTTATCTTGGAAATTCCTCTTACAATAACTTGTTGAGTTCTTTCGCTAGTACATGTTTCTTCTTCACTAATAATGTCATAACAAAATTTGACTGGTTTTGCTATTTAGAGCTGGCCTTCATCATGACTGAGGCCACCCTTCACCTCTAGAGCAATGATAGAAACTCAGCATTTTGGTCTTTGTACAAATGTATGAAAGCTAATGTGGACATAAATTTGTGCATGTAGCCTACACCTATGCTTCACGCTAACTAAGTTAGTAGGGAAGTCATTGGTCCACGCTATGCATGATGAAATTGATAATCTGAGACTTTGTAGATGGACTCCATGAGGTTGAAGATTGTAAATCTCCTATGTTATGTTGGGTGCTATCCTAGACATAACATCTATGTGAATTGCTGACAAGAAAAAAAAATTTCTCTGTGCCACGCGCGGCAGGCACACACTCCATCGGCCGTTGGCCATCGGCAGGCACACTTTGCAAATATATATATATATATATATATATCATAGGTCCCGCGGTACTGGGACTGCGGATCCCGGTACCGGGGGACCATACTGGTACCGCGGTACCACAATATAATATATCATTCAATATTTAATATTTTTTTAAATTGTTTTTAACCTAAACCTACCCGCCCCCCTCGCATTTCATCTCAAATTTTTTGCACCCTCCTCTGCCCTGCCATCGCTGTTGTTTTTGCCTACCTGCCTTCTGATTCCTTGCGTTGCCCTTCGCCCACGCAACGCCTTGCCTTGCATCTGACTTGCTTCGCCCTGCCTTCGCCCATTTTCAGCGTCTCTCCAACAGTGAATCCTGCTGTTTTTTTTCCAGCAATCCATCCCTCATTTCATCTGCAATGGTGCAATCTGACCTTTCCGGTCTGTGGGACGAGGTAGACATTGTTAGGCGGGTTGCCGACAAGGCCAACAAGACCGGTCAGAAGATCGTGTGCTGCCGATACTGTCTCGTCGAGTTTGCTGCATTCCTCACTTAAAGGCCATTTGCTCGGTGCACGTGCCAAAAATGGTGCGACCTTGAATGCTGCCCCTTGTGGCAGCATGACCGTCCCCAACAGGCAGCGACTACTGGACACCTACGGGCCGGGGCTCGTGGCAGGGGAGAACACCATTTCGGAGGGCATTCTTCGATTTTGCACCGCTCCTTATGTGGCTGACCCAGAGTTGCTGCCTGCTTGGCTGGCACGCACAAGGAGAGGGAGTGCATCCTCCTCCAGTCCCTTTGCCCCTCATCCCCCTCAGACAGTTCTGCCTCACGCACCCCACACCAGTGCCCAGCCTGTCGCGTCATCGTCCATTCCCGTCACGATTGGTGCACCGTGCTGGAGGTCCACCACCCGTCACCCACTAGGGAGAGCCCTTGTGCAGCAGACCATTCGCAGCGCGCATCAGCCGCACATGGACAGAGAGTCCACACAAGTCGTGGCCAGTCTGATTTACGAGCTGAACCTACCCTTTGCCATCACCAACTCTGAGCCCTTCAGAAGGGCCTTCTGCCTTGCACAGTCTGTCAGCCCTAGCTGGAGAGTCCCTAGTTCAGAGGTTGTCCGCACACACATGCTGAGGGATAGGGTTGAGTCCTTGTCTAGAGAGATGGAGCCTCTGCGTCGGCACTGGGCCACTTACGGTTGCAACATCATGTCCGATGGCTGGACTGATGTCAGGAGGAGGCCGATCCTCAACATACTGGTCTCCAGCTGCATGGGCACACAGTTTTTGAGGGCAGTGGATTGCAGCAGGGGGGAGAGTCATATTTGCAGAGTTCATGTTTGATGTCATCAGGTCTTCCATCCTAGCCATAGGCCCACAGCATGTCGTCACGGTGGTGACGGACAATGCCACGAATTGCATTCAGATGGGTGTACTGCTAGAGGCCGAGTTCCCTCATATTGTTCATACCCCCTGTGCAGCGCACGACATAGACCTTCTGGTGGGGGACATAGAAGCACTTCCCTGGGTTAGAGCCATCGTCTGGGAGGCCCTCTTCCTGGTGACTTTTGTCACCAGAAAGAGGCATGTTCTTGCCATGTTCCGGGTGTTCAGCCATCTGGACCTCTGTAAGCCAGCCCCCACACGCTTTGCATTCGACTTGGTGGTCATCGACCGTTTGATCAGGTGCAGGGCCCAGCTTCTACAGATGGTTACCGGTGATCTTTGGTGTGCCAGTACGTTTCCGCGCATTGAGGATGGGGAGCACTTTTCTTCCACGATAAGGGGAGACCAGTTCTGGAGGGATGCACAAACATTGTCAGGACTGCTTCGAACACTCTACCTTGTGCTCCGCATGGCTGACAGCGAGGGGTCGACACTTGGACTGGTGTATGAGCTCATGGACCGGATTGGACAGTTCCTGCAGCTGCCCATCTTGCAGCCAGAGAGGTAAGCGGTACAGTGTTGTAATTGTTCTTTATCTTTTCAATGGTTGCTAGTTTGTTTTTCTGTCAGTGTTAAGTTTTTTCGTAATGCCCTAAACCACATGCCTCTCACCTGCAGGATGACAGAGCTGAAGTTCATATGGGAGATGCAATGGAACTACTTCCACAGGAGTATCCACAGCGTTGCACACATGCTGCATCCCCTCTTCCTCTCCCCGACACAGATCGCAGACAGGGAACTCGAGGGAGAGAGAGGGAGCTTGCCGAGATGAGAGAGAGAGAGAGCTTGGGCTGGAGCACAGAGAGCCTCCATTGTATGAGGCAAATGAGCCAGTATCAGAGGATGAGCATGACGAGGATGAGCCCATTCAAGTTGTGTTTGCCAGACCAGAGCGGGATGAGGCAGATTATACAGGTGCAGGGCACACGCCACGGGCAGGGGTCACAGGTGCATCACGTGGCAGAGGTGGGACACATGGCACAGGTTATACCGGCAGACAGGCAGGGCACACAGGGGGGGCCGGTGGCATACCTACCTATGTCGACATGATGGAGGAGGCTCTTGATAGAGGGCAGAGTGGTTTAGATGCCGGTCCCGCAGATGTTTGGATGCGTGCAGCACAGAGTCATGGTCGTTACTACGACAGCACACCAGAGGAGGCACCAGATGACTTTGATTGCACAGATTGGGAGGCCATGCAGGGTCTACAGGGTGCACATGATGAGGCACGGGATGATTCAGAGGTTGGTGCATGTTACGAGCTCGTAACCAGTGCCGAACCCTAGAGAACACAGATAGGTCAGATACCACAGTCAGGGTCGTGTCCAGCGTACATGACCAACAGGGCAAGACAGTGTGAGTAGTGTGCCCCAGCACGGTCCATAGCCATGGCGGGCCTAACACAGCCTAGGGACCCTGTCAGCAGGATAGGGCCCCCAGTTGGGTCCCGACGTGCAGTCGGCCACGTCAGTGCCACGTGGCCGACACTTGGCAGTAGCATGCTACCAGTCCTCACACTGGGCTAGGAGGGGCTTACTCTATATCAGGGAGTAGGCAAGGTTGGGTGGATCAGTTAGTGTTTGCCCTACTGTGGTGTTAGGATCTATTACACTGGTATCAGAGCCATCTCCATCCTAGGGAGTTCAGGACAGCAGTAGAGAAAGCTATCAGAAGATAGGAAAGATTTCTCAGATTCTCAGAAAAGAATTGAGGAGGAAAATCGCTGTAGGAACAGCTTTCAAATCCTTGAAATTTGCTGGGAATTTACAGTTGTTTGAGGCACAATCCCTTGTAGAAGCTCAGCGCTGAAAAATCAGGGATTTACCCTTGATTTTTATGTATCAGTTGTGGATTTTTGAGCACATTTTAAATAGAAAACGTGGAGCAGGTCCAGCGCTGCCAAATTGGGTGGAAACTTCGAATTTGGAGTGAAATTTTCTGGAATTTGGAGCGGATCTGAGACAGAATCGTGGGTGCAGGTCCAGCGCTGAAGGTCTTTGGCAGGAACCACAAGTTTGCAACTGTTTTGGGTCCTAAAACGGGAATTTTGGAGCAAAAAGTATACACCTCAGACAGCGAGGGAAGGGGCCAAGACGATCAGAAGTTTGTTTCTTTTTCTTGGTACCTTGATCTCTGATTTTTCCGGACAGCAGATCTGAAAGCAGTGGAGGAAGAGCTGAAAGGGCTTTTCTTGATTCTCTCTGTGGAAGTACAGTTCTCAGAAAGAGCTAAGTTTTCTTTCCCTCCTTGTACAGTTGCAAATTAGTCTTTTAGACTTTTTTTTCCTTCAGAAGTTAAGGTAGCTCTCTTTCAGTTCCGAAGATGACCACTCCTTAGGGACCTGATCAACCCCCGGAGAGAGGCTTCGACGAACTTGAAACAGAAGCCTTGGCTTACAAAAAAGGGAAGGAACCCATGGAAGTGGAAGAACAGGAACAGTTCGCCGAAGAACTCGACGAACTGGTTACCAAGGAGCAGTTCCTCCAATTGGTAATAGAAGTGGATGAACTGAAGTTGGCATTAGCCAATTTCAAGTCCAGTGTGGACGACTCGTTCGCTGAACTCAAAAACTTGTTTTTGAGTTCCGCGAAAGGAAGCCTTCCCTCTACTTCTCAGTTATCCCCTTCTCCACTTCCATCAGTTTCGGGTGAGACTTTACGGTCTCACCCCAGTGTTTTTAAAGATTTAAAGCCTCCTACTTTTAATGGGGAAGAGAAGGATAGAAATGCAGATATTCTACAAACCTTCCTCAGCAAATGGAAGAACATTCATGCTCTTAAACAGACCCCTGACCATTTGCAAGCAATTGAGGCCAGTCTTTCTTTAGGGCCTATGGCCTATAAGTGGTGGTTAAATCTCCAGGAGACTGGGCAGACTCCCCGGTCATGGAAAGCTTTTGAAGAAGCTTTCCTAAGAGAATTTCTACCAGAGAATGAACTTGATAGAGCCTGGGAAGCCTGGGAAAGAACAGTAATGGACAAGTCCCTCATCCAATATATCTCGCAGTATCGAGAAGCAATTTTAAAGATTAAAAATATGGATGACTATCAAAAAATCAGGGGATTTGTCCGTGGCCTCAAAGATGAATATAAAGTAGAGGTCCAGAGAAACTCGCCTACTACCCTTGAGCAAGCTCTCAGATATGCTCAAATCTATGATGATTCAGTGGGTAGGAAGAGAGCGAGACAGCAACCACTTTCTGAGCAGCTTCCTCAGAAAGACTTTCAATTTAAAAAGAAATTTTTAAAAAGAAAGAAAGAAGATAAATTTAAAGGTGAAGCTCTTCAGAAACGCCCTTCACTCATACAGCCCTTAAAACCAGATGATTTTGAGAAAGCCAAACAAGAACGTTTGTGCTTTGTGTGTATGGGCAAGGGACACACAGTCAGACAGTGTCCCAAGGGGCCTTTCACTAAAAAAGATAAAAAACAAGTTCATCTTGTTCAGACTGTATGTTTCCCCAGTGACTCGGCAGCTTCCGAGATCAAAGTGTATCATGAAGATCATGAACACTGTTGCCAGCTGACCTCTGCAATGCTAGCGAGACCCTTCAGCTTTGGGCCGCATGACCTAGTACGTATGCATGGGAAAGTTGGTAACCAGTCAGTAAGAGTCATGGTTGATGATGGGGCAACCCATAATTTCATCAACCACACCCTAGTTAAAAAGCTTAAACTACCAGAAGTACCTAGTCAGCATAGGTACATAGTTTCATTAGCTAAGGGTGAAGATAAAAAAATATGGGAAACTATGGTAAGTAAGTTAAATCTTGGTATTCAGGGGTACCAAGATCAAATAAACTTTCAGATAATGCACCTGGATCGAACAGACATTGTTCTCGGGAGAGATTGGCTCTACAGTTTAGGACCTTCCCTCCACAGAAACTATCAGGAGAACACCCTCAGCTTTCAGTATAAAGGCCGAGAGATCCAGTTGCATGGGGAGCATGATGTTCCCAACAGCCCTATGGTCTGCAGTTCAGAGCTCTGTCAGCTAATCGGAGACGAAGACCATCAGGTATTCTTATGTGACTTTCAGTTTATTCCTGAAGTTTCTATTTCCAGTTCTATTCAGCAGAAAATCAGTAAATTAGAAACTTTATTGTCTAAATTTAAAGATGTTTTTCCTGAAGATTTGCCACATGGTTTACCACCTAGCAGAGAGGTAGATCATGTAATAAACCTAGTACCAGGTACAACACCTGTTTCTAAACCTCCGTATCGGGTCAGCCGAACAGAGGATGAAGAAATAACTAGGCAGTTAACAGACTATCTTGGGAAAGGCCAAATTCAGACCAGTAGTTCACCATGGGCCTCACCAGTCCTATTGGTGAAAAAGAAGGAGGGGTCTATGCGTCTTTGCGTAGATTACAGAGCCCTCAATAAAGTCACAATTAAGAATAAATACCCTATGCCTCGGGCAGACGAGTTGTTTGATCAACTCGACGGGGCTAAGTTTTTCAGCAAAATAGACCTTAGATCGGGATATCATCAAGTCCGTATAAAATCGGAAGATGTCTCGAAAACAGCTTTTAGGACTCGTCACGGTCATTATGAGTTTAAGGTGATGCCATTTGGGCTCACAAATGCTCCAGCTACCTTTATGACCTTGATGAACAGTGTCCTCAGACCATACTTGGGTAAGTTTGTAGTCGTATTTTTAGATGACATCCTCGTCTACAGCAAAACGAGGAAGGAGCATCTAAAACACCTCAGAAAGGTGTTTCGACTGCTCAGAAAGCATAAGCTTTATGCTAAACAATCCAAGTGTGAATTCTTCGTTGAAGAAGTAGCATATTTGGGTCACATTATCTCTTCAGATGGGATTAAGATGGACCCAAATAAGGTTAAAGCCATACTCAGTTGGCTGAGACCTCAGAATATTTTGGAACTTCAAATCTTTCTTGGTCTGGCGGGATATTACAGACGATTTGTCAAGGAATATGCTCAGATAGCAGTCCCTATGACAAATCTCCTTAAGGGGAAGGGAAAGGAGTTCATTTGGGAGTCCGCACAACAGGAGAGCTTTGATGCTCTCAAAACAGCCTTAGCTACAGCACCAGTTTTAAAGGTCGTCGACCCCAATCAGCCATTTGTGGTCGAAACAGATGCTAGCGACTTTGCAGTAGGTGCTGTGCTAACTCAGGGTGGACGACCAGTTGCGTTCGAGAGTAAAAAACTCGAGCCAACACAGACTAGGTATAGTGCCTATGAAAAGGAACTCTTTTCTATAGTCCATGCCCTTAAGACTTGGAGGCATTATTTGTATGGTGCCAACTTTGAGGTCCTGACAGACCATGAGAGTCTCAGATACCTTTGCAATCAACCTGAGCTTAGAGGTCGGAAAGCTCGTTGGGCAGAGTTGATGCAAGAGTTTGACATGTCTATCAGATATAGGCGTGGAAAATTCAATACAATAGCAGATGCCCTTAGCAGAATGCCTATGATAAACGAGCTGAGTTTTACTCAGATTCGTAATGAGTTACTCGAGTCCTTGAGAGGGAAATGCCAGCATGATGCATTCTTCTCTATTATCTGGAACTCAGTCCAGAACAGACAGTTACAGACTCCAGAACCAGTTCCCGGGGCTGGTGCCAGTTCATCCAAGAATACGGCAGCTTCCGTTGAGGATGATGATGAGTCCGAGTATACGTCATCAGATGACGTTGAGGATTCTGAGCCTGTATCACCCAAGCAAACCCCAGTGGTTGAGGGTCAGTTGACTCAAGGATTCAAAGGGAAACAGTATTCCATTCAGGATGAGTACTTGCTCTATAGAGATAGAGTATGTGTCCCCAATTCAGAGGATTATAGGCAGCAGGTCCTATATGAATGTCATGACAATCCTAGCGCGGGACACCCAGGCATACAGAAGACCTATGAGCTTCTTCGTAGGCAATTTTTCTGGCCCAGTATGAAAAGGGACGTCCACCAGTATGTAACCAGTTGCCAGAAATGTCAAGTAAATAAAGCAGAGCGTTTAAAGGCAGGAGGGTTGTTGCATCCCTTAGAAATACCAGCTGGTAAATGGGAGAGTATCTCCATGGATTTTATAGTAGGCCTGCCTAAAACCCAAAAGGGTAATGACGCTATATGGGTCACAGTTGACCGTCTGACCAAAATGGCTCATTTTATTCCGACCAAAACAACCGTTAGAGCTCCAGAGTTAGCGAGGTTGTTTGTAGACGGGCTATTTAAATTGTACGGTCTACCTTCCGGCATAGTCAGCGACCGGGACAGTAAGTTTACTGGAAATTTTTGGAAGGCAGTATTCCATCATCTCCATACTAAACTTAATATGAGTACCACCGACCATCCACAGACGGACGGTCAAACAGAAAGGGTAAATCAAGTGCTGGAGGATATGCTTCGTGCATACGTCAGCAAGAGGCAGACTAATTGGGAGGAGTATCTCTCGATATTAGAGTTTGCTTACAACAGTACCAAACATTCAGCTACGGGATACATCCCATTTATGCTGATGTACGGTTTTCAGCCACGCTCACCCACAGCTGTAGGGTTTAAACAAGAAAAAGTTGAAGCAGCCAGAAACTTTTTAGAAGACCTAAACCAGATGATAGAACATGCTAAGCGTAGCATTAGACAATCCCAGGATCGAGCCAGGCATTATGCAGATCCACACAGACGGGATGTGCAGTTCTCCACTGGTGAGAGAGTCTACTTGAGAGTCCCAGTTGACTCTAAAACCCTCAAATCAGGAGTGTGTGCTAAGTTGTCTCCAAGGTATTGTGGTCCCTTTACCATCAGTAGGAGACTAGGTGAGGTCACCTATGAACTAGAACTCCCACACAGCAGTAAGGGTTTTTCCAGTTTTTCATGTAAGTCAGTTACGAAAAGCCTTAACCAGATCAGATAATCTGGTAGGGGACAGTGTTCTAGTTCTCCCATTGGATCCTCAACAACCTCCACATGAACCAGAGGAAATTCTAGATAGTAGAGAGACGCCTACTCGTCATACTCTATACCGAGAATATCTGGTTAAGTGGAATGATCAGCCTGTTGAGAATGCCACTTGGG
This sequence comes from Diphasiastrum complanatum, assembly GCA_029204225.1. Classification (NCBI taxonomy): domain Eukaryota; kingdom Viridiplantae; phylum Streptophyta; class Lycopodiopsida; order Lycopodiales; family Lycopodiaceae; genus Diphasiastrum; species Diphasiastrum complanatum. The sequence continues at coordinate 63,942,090 of CM055094.1, read as the reverse complement.
AAAGAGGCAGCGTCCTTCGCAAGATTTTTCCAGACTTTGTCTTAGAGGACCAAGACGGTTCTTAAGGGGGAGGGAGTGTTACGAGCTCGTAACCAGTGCCGAACCCTAGAGAACACAGATAGGTCAGATACCACAGTCAGGGTCGTGTCCAGCGTACATGACCAACAGGGCAAGACAGTGTGAGTAGTGTGCCCCAGCACGGTCCATAGCCATGGCGGGCCTAACACAGCCTAGGGACCCTGTCAGCAGGATAGGGCCCCCAGTTGGGTCCCGACGTGCAGTCGGCCACGTCAGTGCCACGTGGCCGACACTTGGCAGTAGCATGCTACCAGTCCTCACACTGGGCTAGGAGGGGCTTACTCTATATCAGGGAGTAGGCAAGGTTGGGTGGATCAGTTAGTGTTTGCCCTACTGTGGTGTTAGGATCTATTACAGTGCACATGATGATTTAGTGGATGGTGAACAAGATGAGGCCCAGAGCCCAGAGCATTTGTATTCAGATGCCCAACTGGATGACCTGATTGCCACATTTGATTCAAAGGCCCAGCAGATGCCAAGTGTCAGGGCACCCCCTTCATCTCTTGCCAGCATGCCATACACAGAGTCACAGCCAGAGCAGCCGCACGAGGTGCCCACAGTTCCTCCAGCTCCTCAGAGGGTATATGTGCGCTGCACAGCTCCTCCAGTGCCACCGATGCCATTCAGGCCTGCAGCCCCTCCATCGTCGTCCACTTCTGCAGCACCAGGTCTCCATGGCAGGCCACCATTTGTGCCCAGGTTTTCTCTCACAGCGCCCACAACCACAGTGGCTCCTCCAACTGCTCCTCTAGTGGCAGCACCCACTCCACGTCCTCCTCCTTTGGCAGCACCCACTCCACTGGCTCCCCCTTTGGCAGCACCTAGGATGTACCAGTACCGGCCACCGCAGCGCCCCTTTCAGTACATATCGCCGCTTTACTTGCCTCCTTCACAGCCAGTCCCTCCACCAGCAGCAGCCCCACGGGCACACTCCAGGAGCTCATCATCCTCGCTCAGCTGCACAGGGAGTTCCCTCTTTTGCTTCCCTATCCCAGCCGGCCTCAACTTGGGCCCAGCCTAGCCAACCAAGTGATTTGCATGGGGGTGACGAGGCATTGACAGCTCCTCTTGTCCGCAAGTGACCAGGAAGGCCCAAGGGTGCACCGAACAAGAAAGGCAAGGCACAGAAACTGCCAGGGAGGAGAGGACGACCACGTAGGGCTCCAGGTACAGCTAGAGGTGCAGCATTACAGCGAGCTGGAGCAGGTGTTGCTGGTTTGGCTTGCTTGGGGGCTGATGCGGAGGCAGATTGGGATGATGCTAGTGACGAGTCCTCCTCTTCTGATACACAGCTCATGCCAGCTCCAGACAGGCACAGATATCGGCTGCGAGAGTCAGCTCGGGGCCCTGAGTTGTCTCTAGAGCATTCGTCTGAGTCAGAGCCAAAGCATTGATTGTGGCTCTGTTGTTTTATTTTTTTTTCATATCATGTTCCATGTTTGGCGACCAGATGGTCGAACACTGTATTCAGACCATTTTCCATATTATATTCAGTGTTGGACGTATTCTATTCACTGCACAATGTGTATTTGTCAACTTGTAATTGTGATGTTCTACTTGCAGTTTTACTTCAAATGGTGTGTGCGTGTTTTCAATTAGTTTTCACTACAGAGATTGATAGCATATGCAGAACACAGAAATACAACCCCCCTGATAGCATTTCATAAACACATACATCAGATTGCAATACACAAGACATGCATTGCACAAAAAACACACCGTACATTAATTCATCAGATGTATCAAAGTAACAATACGTATTCCCGCCGCATACGGCTGGGGCTGTTTTTTACACTATGCTAGACACTAAATGCTGCCTCATCTAATGATGAACATTACATAACAACAGTCAGCCACATACGGCTAGACCCCATCTATGCTAAACATTCCTATGGATCCTCCACTGACTCCTCGCCCTCGTCAGGGGCATTGTTATGTCGCTCTCGCTCTGCCTCCCGGTTACCCCGAGCTGCCTCCTGGCCAGCCCGACGGCGAGCAGCCCTTTCCCTGACCATGATGAGCTGCCGTCGTGTGAAGTTCATTCCGATCTGCTCATCCAAATCCAGCTCGACAGCGGGAGCAGGGGCCACAGCAAGGGCGGGGATCTACAGCTCTGGGTGTCTATCCCGAGTTTGTCGCAGCATCTCTGCAATGTCTGCCTCTTGCTTCTGATGCCTTTCGTTGTGCCTTCGGACATCTTCCTCGAGCTTCCTCCTGGCTTCGCCCTCAGGCCTTGGTGGTATGCGCTATGCCATCTCACAACACCTTGTTCCTCGAACTGGCTCTCACTGGCTCTCACAATAACTCTCACAGCCTCTCACTGGCTCTCACAGCCTCGCGAGTGCCTATTTAACCCCACAGCCTGTTCCCCCATGTGCAGTTGTTGATGATCCCTCCATGTGCCCTTGTACCTGTTCCCATTAATTGTGATGTGCTAAAGTACCTGCTCCATGTACCTGTACCACATGCTGCACTCCGATTGGGTCCGTGGTCTGCTCCCCCACAGTGCCCATGTGAAGGTGTACCTGTCCGGATTTGTCCCATGTGCCTCTGTACCTGCCCCCATGTGATGCTCCCCCCCTGTGTTGGTCTCCCATTGGCCCCATGGTCTGCTCACCCACAGTGCCCATGTGCCTCTGTACTTGCCCCCATGTGATGCTACCCCCCTGTGTTGGTCTCCCATTGGCCCCTCGGTCTGCTCACCCGCAGTGCCCATGTGCCACTGCACCAGTCCCCTGAATCGTGTACTGTACCCTCTTTTTTTACACCCAGAACCCCTTTTTTTTACTTTTTTTTGTCCTTTTTTAAAAAAAAATTAAAAAAAAAAAACTGCATCCGTACCCCGAACGCGTGAATACGGGGGCGTCCGGACCCCCGAACGCATCTGTTACTTTTTTTTTTCAAAAAAAATAAAAATTTAAAATAAATAAATAAATAATAGACGCCGGACGCGGACGCGGGGGGCGCGGACCCTCATGTCTGATATATATATAGATATTGGCAAGCTTCTTAAGTAAAATAAATATCACTTCAAACAAAAAATTTCTCTTTAGGGTTGCTTAGGCCCGTTTTATTTCTTTGGGCTGTTGGGCCCAATTGAAACCCTCTTCCCCCTCCACAACCCTCTTCCTTATCTCTACAACCCTAATTGTGTTTTTGGTGTCTTCACTTAACATTGCTCACGATGCTACTACCTTGATGAAAGTAAGGAAGCTAGAGATATTGATGAACTTGTTTCACCTATTTTTGTCAATCTCGTTACTTTGCAATAATCTTCTGATTTACCCCCCGGCTAGTGTACCATTGTTATGTCCCAATTCCCAGAAAATGGCGAAAAACATAGGAAATTCATGTTGTCGCAAGAGAATGTAGTACATCTACCTATAAAGAATCTATAGGAATGCAAGCCAAGAAAAAGCTCGACCACAAAATCTCCAGGATAAAAGAGTTGATTCACAATGAATACCTGGGCTTTTTCCAAGAAAAACTCGCACAGGGATTCTGAATCATGAATAACACCATAATCTCCCACTTCAGATCCAAAATAAGAGCTGAAGTCTGGAAATAGATAAAATGCTCCCTGCATGTGTCAAGATTAAAGTAGAAAGAGTAAAACATGGCTGGTTGATTCCAATGTTGCTGCTAACTACAGAAAAAGGTAATTAGCTTATAAATATGCACATTAAATAATGAAACCTGGCACAGTCACCAAGTACTGTATTCACACCTCAGGTACAGAAAGTTTCACATCTTTCAAAGCCCGCAGCCTTTTAACTAGAAAATCTCTTCTTTCTTGGAATGCTCTGACCATCACAGCAACATCCTCACCCCCAGCATAGCCCAGATGCAAAGCTGCAACACCAGCTTTCTGAGAGACACTACTTGCACCTGATGTCGCCTGACTTGTTCAAACACAAAGTTGAGAGTACAGTCATGGATTGTTTGAACTCAGCAACACGAAAATTTTAGCAACTGCATCAGGGAAAATGGCATGTTGTGCTAACCTGACTTTGAATTCGATTACAGGCATCAGTGAAATGCTTTGGTGCAGCCAGGTAGCCCAATCTCCAACCAGTCATTGCAAAGGCCTGTCAGAACAACAAAATCCAGCCTTATGAATGAACCTTTTCAGGGGTGAAATTTAATCACTTGGGTCAAGTACCATAGAGCCTGCATATGACAACAAAAAGCACATGTCTATAAGAACGATCCCTTTTAAGTATACTATGGCTATCAACTAGAAAATGCAGCTAACATAGGTCTTCTCCATAAGGTTACCAATATTACAGAGTTTCTAGTTTGAATGCAACAAAGGCTAGAAGTAACACGTGCGCACACATGCACACACACACACACACACTTGCCAAGGCTTAAGCAAGGGCAAAAAGCTATGCACGTGAATATCCTACCTAGTAGGAATGTGAAGCAGGTGATAAACTCTTTGGCTAGTACCTTCCATATTGAAGTTACTGCAACCATAGAAAAAGGTCCCACAAGCATTGGGGACCGTGGAGGATTGCCAAGAAACTTAGTAATGCAGCTTATGCTTTGCATCTACCAAAGGGATGCATAACAAGTCCAATTTTCCACGCGAGCAGATTGACAGAGTATTTACATGATAGTGATAGCCTAGCTGAAGGTCTTCTTTACACCAAAGACAAGATACATCAAATTATGAACTTGCACGAGAGCTAAGTAGGAAATGGAGGGTGACTAAGTGATCACACTCTCCAAAAGTATATAGTTGCTTGGAAGACTACCTTTGTTTGCTGTATCTACCTTGAAATGAACCATACTGTACCTAGAACTACTGGCAACCTTCATAAATGCACTGCTCTTGCCAAGAGCTTCAATCTGATACCCATATATTGCCCACCCCAAAAAAAAGTGAGTCTCAAAAACCCTAACTAGAACCGTGAATCACGGTTCAAACCACAATTCACGACATAGTTACCAGCCGATTCAAATCGAGCGATTCAAACCGATTTGAGCCGGCTAGCTGGGTTTGAATTGGGAAAAGTCTCTCTCTCTCTCTCTCTCTCTCTCTCTCTCTCTCTCTCTCTCTCTCTCTCTCTCTCTCTGCTGTTTTGTGGACTTCAGGAAAGCCTTTGATTTTGTACCATGCTCCCTACTCATTCAGAGACTTCGGGATCTTGGTTTCTCCACGGATATTGTTCTGGCAGTGATGGCTCTTTATGAGAAGGTTTTGGGATGCTTCCGACATGGTAGTGGTATCTCTGATCCCATTTGGAGCACCATTGGGGTGAAACAGGGATGCTCTCTTTCGCCAGTTCTTTTTGGATTGTACATTTATGAGTTAGAGCGAGCCATCTCACAGTGTGGAGGAGCTGGCTGTAGACTTGGCACCATCTTGATTGCTATTCTCTTGTATGCGGATGATGTGGTACTAGTATCCACGACCAGAGAGGGATTACAAAGGCAGCTAGATTGTTTACAGGGTTTCTGTACCAGATGGGGATTGGGGGTGAACATTGCGAAGACCAAGGTTATGGTCTTCAACACTTCTCGAGCCTTCATGCAGCGCCAGGAGCTCATGCTTGATGGACGGGCTTTAGAGGTAGTTTCCTCGTATACATATCTGGGGATACTCTTTTCTGGTCCTACTTTCAGCATGCGACAAGCAGCCACCACTCGACTTGGGAAGGGGCATTCCTCCCTTGTTCAGCTTGAGCGGTTCTGCTTCAGGAAGTCCATCAAAGATGCTCGTAGTAAGTGCAGACTTTTTGACACTATTGTCACTCCCACAACTTTGTATGCAGCAGAGACATGGTGTACAGGTCTTCCATCATCACACTGGGCCAGCATTACAGACCACCATGCTAGCTCGTATGATTCGGGCGAAGTCCTCGGTTCTGCACGAGATTCTTCTTGCAGAGTTTGTCGTTCCACCCATTCAGATAGCTGCAGCTTTCCAGCTCATCGCATATATTTAGAGAGTTAAGGATCTACCATATGCAGACACGAGGTATACACGGGCCTCACTTGCCTCCTCACACTTCCTTCATGACCAGGGCTACCGACTGTCCCGGTTCTCACAGGCATCCCATTTCCTCCTTGATTCATTTGGCATATCCATCACAGAGCTCCCCTCAGGCACCCACCAGTATATCAGGCGCTTCGTATTTAGAGCATACCTCGACCGTACTTGGAGGCGACAGCTGCGGGTTAAACCTGCCTATTACTGGACTCACTTCATTGAGTTTGACATAGTAGGGTTCCCAGTTTTGCCACACTATTTGGACTCGAGATTGTCACACACCCTCAGATTTACATTGGGACAGCTCCGTGTATCATCACATCAGTTGGCTATTGAGACTGGGAGATTCCAGGGCACCCCGAGAGAGGAGCGGATTTGTCAGTGTTGTTCCCTAGATGAGGTGGAGTCAAAGGAGCACTTTATCTTTAGATGCCTGGTGTATTGCGAGATCAGAGGGAGATATCACTGTCTGTTTCGTGATTCGCCTGTCACCCTACGATCCCTCCTAGCCTACGAGGACTCTCCATGCGCCGCACTCATGATACGAGAGATGTTTATTCTACGACAAGGCCTATGTCAGACCGCCCAGCGGAGCCATATTTCTCAGCTGCAGATCACTTCTTTCTTCTCCAGGAGAAGAGGACGAGACTTAGTATCTGATGAGGATGAGGATGATGGAGCAGAGACAGTGTTCCACTCATACGCATGTTGTTGCACGAGCTACCCGACTTATCATGAGGAGACCTCATCTTCCTAGACGACGTCATCGACCACCAGCAGTCCTTCATGCTGCATCCCGTATTACATCCTTTTATAGCATCAGCGAGACAGGGCTGGATGATAGTGTCATACCGTATTCATGATAGTTGGCAGTATATATGCTCCCACATGTTTCATATATCATCGCATCCTTTTCAGTTTCAGCTTTCAGTTCCAGATCATAGCAGTTAGATTTTTATTTCTGTTATAGTCTTGGAGACGTTTCTTACGCTCCTACGGTTACCACATACTTGACATGTACATTTACTAGTCTTATATGCCTTTTGGCATGGAAAAGACATTCATAAAGCTTTCTTTCTTTCTTTCTTTCTCTCTCTCTCCCTCCCTCCCTCCCCCCCCTTCTCTCTCTCTCTCTCTCTCCCCCCCCTAAATCCTAACACCCAGGTCCTAGATTCTAATGCCTATTATCTCTCACGTGATATATCCCTCTCCCCTTGCCCTTAGCTATCTCTACTTTCCCCTCCTATGACTCTTTCCTCCTATCTCCCCCTTGCCCCATTTCCAAATTCTCTATCCCATAATCTATCTATAATCTAACACTCTTATGTTCTTACTTCTATCATCTAAATAGATTGATTCTACACCTGTTTCTCTCGTCTATCTCTCTCCTCTCAACAGCAAAACCCAAAAAAAAACCCTAAATCGGTTCAACAGTTCAAAACAGCATGGAGCGATTCAAACGGATACACGTAATCTCATTTATACATAGGACAAACAAATAACATGGTCACAGATATTAGCCATCGGGAGTGGGAGTCTAATGTACAGCATAATTAACAAGACTAGACTATAAACTTCTAACATGATGCTAACATGTGGTACGCATAGCACAGTTTTCCGAATTTTATACTTCTGCGATTATAAATGAATGAAGGACATTGCACTTGATGTGGGAGCTGTTATACTAAAATTATCGTTTTTGAACCTTCATTCATTGAGAACAAATTATGCTGGAATGAATTTAATCAGCTAAATGTTTTATACTTAAAAATTTGTTATAAGGTTGCATTTCAATGTGTTGTCCAAATAGCACATTCAGAATACCACTCGACACGCATGCATTCCAAGTGGCTTATGAGTGATTGTCAACCCTGGTATTCTCTCATTGCAAACTGAACATGGACAGTAGCTAGCCATCGACATTGAACTAACTATTCTCAGCCAACTATGCATAACGAACCACAGAGTGAGCCCGTGTATTCAATGAACAAATTCACACAGCAATACCAAAAGCTGCCAAACAGTAGAGCTTTTGGCTTAACACAAAAGCAACTAAGCCTTGAGCAGCCTCTACAATATAAATAAATTGTACAAGCATTCCAAAACATGACCTTTGAAAAACCATTAACAGTAAGCGTCCTTTTCCACATCCCTGGTAAAGATCCAAAGCTGGTGTGTCGAGCTGGAGCATAGATGATATGCTCATATATCTCATCTGACAAAACCTGTTCAAATAAAGCCACAAAGACAAGTAAAATTGAGGCGTCTTTTCAAAAGAAATTACTGGACTGAAAAAGCACTCCAGCTAGTGTATATGTACATGAGCTAAAATCTCACCAATAGCCTCGGGTGCTTAGCTACAACAGCAGCAATGGCCTCCAACAAGTTCCTTGGGTACACTGATCCCGTGGGGTTAGATGGAGAACACAAAATCAATAATCTTGACCTTTCAGTTAACACACTGGATAAGTCTTCAGGTCTCAGTAGAAAGTCATCATTCAGCAATGTTGGGACGATAACTGGTTTAGCATCTGCCAACCGAGCCATTTCAGGATAACTCACCCAAAATGGAGCCGGGATGATAACCTGTACAGAGACAACAAATAATGTAATTTGAACACGCACAGATCACCTGAAATACATCACACAAGAAACGAAAGCAGTAGTTCATGGGTATCTTTAAAATTCAATTATAAATGCAGGCCGGCCACATCATGGAGCATGAGCCCCCATGCAATGCTAACCATGTATATTGCTTGCAGAGGACCTTGGACTCAGAGTCTGGTTGGCATAGCATTGATTAGCTTATAACAGCCCGAGTGCACTGCAATGATTTTTTAGTCTAGCTCACTTGCTGTGAGGTATATATTAGCAGAGTTTGCATAGGAAACTGTACAAACAAATGAAGGATATAGGAAGGGACTCTTTGTACTTTTAGCATAGTATTTACCTCATCACCAGGAGAGCAGACTGCCAGAACCGCTTGTAAGATAGCCTGTTTAGCTCCGTTGCTAACAAGAATTTCATTAGGCTTGTAAGATAAACCATTCTCCTCTGCCAGAAATCACAAAATCAAACAGGCACTGTAAAGCCCCTAGAGCACCATCTTTCCTAGAACAACCCCAAAATTGGACAAATCTGCTGGCATAAAGAGCACAACAGCAGAACTGACTGAACTATCACTTCCTAGACCAGCTAAAAAGCTTGAAAGATTGGTTGTTTTGCAAGCCAAACAAACACACATGGTAGAATAAGCATTGACCTTGAAGCTTCTGGCAGATAGCAGCACGTAGTTCTAAGGTTCCAGCGTTTGGTGTATATCTTGTGTATCCTTCCTGTATTGCCTTGATACCAGCCTGCACAGTCCATGTGAGAGTATTTGGAAATTCAAAGTTTTTACAACAAACTCAACAGATACAGATAGCTCTGTAGCAATTAGAACCATGGATTATCATACTTTAGCATCTTGTCTACAGATAGCAACTATTAGACAGGTAATATCAGTTTCAGGACATGGAGCCCAAATTCCACCTGGACACTCTCAGTTACTTCTAATTTCCAGACTTGATGTAAATAAGATCAGAGTTCACAAGACTATTCAGCTCAGTTTGAAAGTTTTGTCAAAAGGATGGGAGAGAATATGTCTACCTACCATTGAAAAGGATTTTACCTTAACAGCCATTGTGCCATACACAGATAAAGTTAGTGTCCTCAGCATGTAATTTTGAAACAAACAGTGTTAAGCAACATGTTTAAGATGACAAAATGCTGTTCAAGAGAAAAGGATCTTGAAATTGTGAAAATTTCTACACAGTGGCTCTTCAGACCGAGGTCTCTAACATGATTGTTAGACCATTTTGAAAGCTTATGATTTAAATGATGTTCATAAAGTGACACAGCACTCCAATGATTATACTGAGTCTTCTGAAGTAAAAATCTGGAGATACTTTCCTGACTGTCCTGAACCAGATCCTGCATGAGGTCAGTTCAAGATAGCCCACACTTAATAGTTAGCTGATCAAAATTGGGCAAGGAGAAAGTTACCCTAATACATGAAAGATTTGGGAACAAAAATCTGCGTTCGATAAATAGCTTGTAATTACTCTACATTGAGGAAGCATTCCATTGATGTTTCAAAGAGGTGATTTTGATGTATCACTGGCTGTCCATGCATAGTAGTAGCTCTTCTTATTCACAGCAGCTATCGGCTATTTATCGGTAAGATGCATACCCTTTAGGGACCTTTCACTGGCAGCTCTATTACCAATCATTTGAGAGTCCTTAGGCTATTTTTTAGGAGAAAAGAGCACTACTTTGGTGTCTGATTCGGACCAGATATTGAAGTACTTTTCAGCCTCTCATCCTAATCGTTGACACCCTCTTCTATATCATTGTTGCAAGTCATATTTTGGTACAATATTTAGCAGCCACTATATTGAGGATGTGCTATTGTTGGTGCTTGGTTTGTGTCGGGGATAAGCATGATCAGAAGTCAAACTGGAAGAACCTTAGTAGGATATAAGCCTCAACCCTCTATTTTGGTTATCTTCAAGTTATGGATTTTTATGTGATATGGCCTATCTTTCAGCACACAACTTCCTTATGATTCAGCTGTAAAACTTGGCTTATCAGCATAATAGCTTCTAGAGATTCTTGCTACTTCTAGTACTCCAAATTTTTCAGACAATACCTTGCATACAGCTTCTGGTGTATTGAAATCGGGCTCTCCTGCAGCCAATCTAATGACTGGAATACCAGATTCAGACATTGAAAGAGCTTTATCTGAGATGGCCATAGTCTTTGATGGCTGTAGTGAGACAACCCTGGGACTCAGTGCAATATCCAACTCAGTAAGTGTATCAGCGGAGCCGTTTTCAGTCGTGATATCCATTTCAGTGAACTGTTTGGAGCTCCTAGCAACAATATGTGAATCTGCCTTTCCAGGAACTGTTGATCTGCAAAACAAAGCCTTTGCTCATAATCGGTTCACTCAAATTGAAAAGAATCCAATTATAACAAGTTCGTGAGACAATTCAGCATATCATACAATTATACAATCTCCAAAGATGCTAAGGCATTCTCATTCTCATTTGTAAACAGTTTTTCAGATTAAGAGGAAGAGTTTTGCAAGCATAAAATCTCATGACCACACACATAAAGATCTTATCATAATATATTCTATAAACTCCTATAAAAATTACTCTGCCATTTAATTCAAGCAGTTAAATATAACAAAATGATGATAAAAACATGTTAAAAGATACATATGGCATGATATGATGTCTATTGACGTCAAAGCTGACAGAATGCAAATGCGAATAAGTTTACCGATTGATGTTTGTTTTGGTCCATATAAACTGACCTTCGAAACTGTGATTTGATGCTTTCAATCAATCCAACGTAGTCAAAAACCCTCACTTGCAAGAAATCTTGGCAAAAGATGGAGAGGAGAAAGAGCTTCGATCAAGCACGTGAAAGAGAGGAGGGCACATTTTATTTCACGATAGTCTACCAATCAGTTAGACTCTAGAGGCTGGCTCAAGCTGAGGTAGGTTATTATTTAGGTACACGGGCCCTAAAAAAAAAAAATTTAAAATGGTCATGCACACCTTTTGGGGCCTTAGGGCCTCAATAAAGAAAAGGTTGGAAATGCCCACGTTTCAAACGTGTTTGAATGCAACTATGCCCCTAAGAGAGAGCATCAGATGAGAGATACTAAAGTGTTGTTCAAAATGGAGGGTTACAAGACAACCTTTTTTGGATCGACTGACTGATTATTCTCCTTGAAGGACTTAAATGCGTAGAACTCCCTAGTTTCCTGAGTCGGGTTGCGTCTCTTATGTCAGCTGCGAAGTACATGCACCTTCCAAGCTGAAACTGTACGGCTGTCATGACGCACTCGCAAGCTACCTTCCTGGCACAACTTGAATGTTAGTATTACGTGGCATCTAAGCCTTAAGATAATTTTGGATCTATGTGAAAAGCAATTTCAACATTTACTATGAAGCCTTACACCATCCACAAATTCAACCATGTTCTTCATCATTGATACAGGGATGTTACAAAAAGACCACTTAGCTAAACGATTACTTCACATCACAGTATGTAATAAAAACTTTATAATTCCAACAGATCTTAATCTGATCCCAAACATGTGATGAGAATAGATAGAGTTGAAATGTGAGCCCTTTTTCATACAGCACATAGTTCTAGTTAGTCCTTCTAGCTCATAGTTCTAATTCCGGAAAATTCTGCATAGTAGGTAATGTTTTACGCTTATGAACTTGGAAAAAAAAATTATTTTCTGCACCTTGCATAGTGAGTTCATTGCACGTACAGAAGAAAGCAAGCAGAAGTACCAAAATTTGTCCGAATGGTTTCATGGTGCCATTGTGAAACAGCTAATTTGGGAAATAACCTGTCATGTCCCCATTTTTTGCAGCTGCCGTGCAGCAATAGAAAAGATTTACCATTCCATATTGTTCACAGTAAGGTTCTAGGTCCTTGAAAGATATGTTCGTATAGTTGATCTTCTTACTCTTTTATCTAGGGTTTAGGGTGGCTACAATATGGTAAGTCTCTTGCAGAAATTGCTGGAGTATACTAATGCTATTTAGCCAACTAGTTGTTGACATATATAGCATTTACATTAAGGCCAAACCATTTTCCTAGATTTTTGGCAAGGCTCCTTAGATGTCACTAAGCAGCGGTCAGGGTTTGAGCCTGTGCCTTCCTGCTGTAGCAAATAACTCTACCCAACTCACCACGGTGCAATAAAGTTTTGGAGATTGACATAAACAACAAAGGATCGTGTTCGTCGGTTTACCTGATTTAATTTCATGGATCAGTACACCTAAAATTTTGATATGTACTCTTTGTTTGTACTTCTTTTAAAAATAGGATCTGGGAAGGATTTTCAACCAAACCGGCACAAACAAAAAGAATTCTTCAGGCTACAATTATTTGCCGCTGATATTATTGTGGACCGTAAGCAGGCAGGACCAACAGAAGCCATCACGACTATGCTGTAGAAACTGCCAAAAATACAGCGACTCTTCAGGCGTGTTATTGAAAACCATAACTGTTAAGCCTGATATTTATGTATTATGTCTCATTGCCTAGAGATTTTTCTCTGAACACGATAGATTTAAAATCATTAGACTTGTGTAAATTTGAAAATGATTAAATGTCTGTTGCTCTGTTCCCAAGTGAAAGAATAAGACAATTGAGAAACACAACCCAAATAGTGAAATCTCAAGGCTCAAAAGACCGCGTTTTCGAGCATTCAGATCAATGATACGAAAATAAACTCCTTATGCTCCAGCACGAAACTGAAAAATGTACGCCGCCGCCACCTTACTACCAAAAGCAGAATAGAAAGTGCGCATTATGGAAACTTACGTTTGATAGCTAGAATCGAAGAGCCGCAAGTCAAAAACGCACCGCTATGGACGAACCAAATCCTGAATCCAGCCACTTCAAAACTAAATCAGCATTTTCAAAGCTTTAGATGCTTCTTGTTTGCGCATCGCCGCTCCGCTGAGCCAGGAACCAGGATCTTCAGCATCAGATCTGCAGCAAAACATAGAAGCTCTGCCTCACAAAAACGATGCAAACTAAACATTCAGAACTTTGCTTTCCGTATTTTATTGGATTTGCAATAGAAAGGTGGCAGAAGAGAACACATAGGAAACGAAAAAGGAAGCGACCGTGGAAGGGAAGGTACAAGGGAAGGGGGGTAGGTGAGATGGAGAGTTGGGAGGTGACACGAAAAGCTTGGGAGCCAGTCCCTTGCACCATAAGGACTCTAAACTCAATTGCTCTTTTTTGTTTGAGCTAATGCTAGATTGCCAAGTTGTTTATTTTGGCCAAGGCAATACTATGTGTTGAGGTTGCCCAATGCTATGTGTTGAGGTTAGTCAATGAAGTTAGGAAGAAAGTCATCATTTTTAACTTGTAAGGCTTAGACCTTAATGAAGGGCTCACCGCTAGCTTACCCAACATGAAAAGAAAAGTAGATTAACTTGAGAGAAAGAGAGAGAGAGAGGGGGAGGGGGGAGCGTGGGGATCGCACGCTAGGAATCTGGGTGGAGAGTCTGCACTCTAGCCATGTTCAGAAGAATCCATCTTGACGCACGAAGTCGTTGTGAGTCGTTGGATCAATGCTCAAAGAGATCAAACATCTACAGTTCTACCGCACACTCGGCCCCACAATCAGGACATACAAACGAAAGATTTCTGCTTCAAAGGCACGGAGCTACCTCTACTACATCCAATTAAAACTTGCTGCAAACAGTCGCTAAATTTTCCACAGTGGTGAACCATAGACATTCGAGGAAGCAAATGAATGTTTAGAGAAGGACGAATGGATCCAAGCCATGAATGAGGAGATGGAATCCCTGAGGAAGAACCAGGTATGGACGTTGCAGCCATTACCATATAAGCGAAAGACTGTAAAATGCAAGTGGGTATACAAGCTGAAGTATGGACCGGATGGAGATATCTCAAAGTATTAAGCAAGACTGTAGCGAAGGGATTTTCTCAGAGATATGGTATTGACTATGCTGAGACCTTCTGTCTTGTCATGAAACATTCGTCCCTACGTTTACTATTTGCATATGCAGCTGCTTATGATCTCAGGATTCACATCGTGGATGAGAAGATAGCCTTCTTGCATGGTGAGCTAGACGAAGAAGTCTACATGGATCAACCCCCAAGCTATATCTCGAATTCACTTCCTACTTATGCATGCAGAATGCATAAGAGTATCTACGGTCTGAAGCAGTCAGCGTGACAATGGTACAAGAAGAAAGATCAAGTCCTGAAATCCTTAGGATTCAAGCCACTAATGGCTGATTTCAATGTCTATGTAAGAATTACAGATGGGAAGATTATCATTGTAGCTATGTATGTGGATGACACTCTGATACTCTGCAAGAGTGAAAAGCTCATTGCTGAAGTGAAGTATGATATCTCGAAACATTTCGAGATTGCAATCCTGGAATAAGCCAGATGTTATCTTGTGTTACAGATTGACAGGGACTAATAGGGAGGTAAATTGTACATTCATCAATCCAGATATACCCAGAAAATCTTAGAAGATTTCGGGATGCTGAATTGCAAAGGAGCAAATACTCCAATGCTTGTAGGAACAGTCCTGACGAATGAAAATTGTTCGAAGACTGAAGAAGAAAGAGATTTGATGTAGCTTACACCATACAGGAAGCTGATCGAATCGTTGATGTACCTTGCAGATAACCCACATCCTGACATTGCTTATGGTGTGTTCCGAATGAGCCAATTCTGTACGAATCTAGGCTCGACTCATTGGAAGATTGCAAAACAAATCTTGTAATATCTTCAATTAACAAAAAAAATTGGTTTGTGTTATTCTCGTGATGCAGGGTTCCAGATGCTTTCCTACAGTGATGCTAGTTGGGCATCTCTCAAGGACGACTGTAAAAGGGTCTCAGGAAGATGCACCATTGCGTCAGGAGCAGCAATTTTCTGGGTCAGCAAGAAGCAGACCATTGTGGCTCAGTCATCCTGCGAAGCAGAGTACATTGCAGCAGCAAAGATGGCCAATAAAATCATTTGGCTCAAATAGTTCCTTGACGAACTGGGCGAAACGACGAATGAACCTCTGGTTTTGCAGATGGACAACACATCTGCAATACATCTGACAAAAGACCCTGTGTTTCACTCAAGGACGAAACACATTGCAATCAAATACCACTTGATAAGGGATCTGATCGAGAAGAAGATGTTGCAGACTACTTTCATTGAAACGAAGGAGATGGTTGCTGACATTTCTCAAAGGTCTTAGACAAAGGTCTGTTCGAGAAACAGAGGAGCAGTCTTGGAGTCGTCAAGCTATCATGCTTTGAGAGGAGCTGAAGAAACAAAATGTTTCTATTGCCAAAGCTTTGCTAGCTTTCCACACTGATTTTGACAGAAAAGACACACGAAACAAAAATGTTTGCGAACAATTTCGTGACACACAACACGAAATTGTTTCACCACACAAAATCATTCGTACTCCAAACATGGCTAATCTACCAGTCTTGTCATCCAAGATTAGTTGTAGATGTTTAATCTTTCTGATTTGGAAAGTTACATGACGCGACACAAAAAAGTTCGCGAACTATATACTTTCTACTCGATGCATAAAAAGAAGAAGACGAAAATATACATAATATATGTCTACTTGAGAGTGAGACAATTTTGTAAGAGGATCAACAGATCCAGAAGTCCGCTAGTAAGCGAGACACTATTCGTGAGAGAATTGTATTTCTCTCATGCCAATGCACTGTGTGGATCTGTCACACAGTGGTTGAAGTCAGAAGATCAATAGATAATATTGTAGCTATTATGTGCATATTATTCTGGATGATTGTATGATCTTGAATGAATATTTGTCTGCTACTATTCGTGTATTTGATTCACTTGTTTATTTAATTCCGCACACTGGTTTGATTTTGTTGAATGCTATAATAATCTATAACGTAGATCAGCAGTGTCTGTCTGCATTCTGGAGGATTGTAGGAATGATATAGCTGGCAGTGACCAGCAATCATATCTAAATTCCACACGAACTGATTTTGTTCGTGAATGTTTTTTGCTTCTTGTTTCGTTTTGTTTCGCTTCACGATCACTTGGCTTTTAGCATAAATCAATTTCAGAGTTCATTCAAGTTTCATTTCATTTTGTTTCTTTTCGCTACAAAGTCTGATTAATCTTTTTCGCTAATTCTTCTCTTTCGTCCAATTTTGCTTCGCTTCGTTTCGTTACAAAGCTTGATTGGATTGCGAATTCTTCTCGAGCAAAAATTATTCCTGATCAGAATAGTTTTGCGAAATGTTCGTGAATCATTCGAGAGACTCCTATTAGTTCATTACCAGAATTTTACTAGAATTTTAAACCATCAGACACTTGTGAAGGTCAGTTTTCTAAGTGGCAAATTTCTCTTCCTACCTCCTCTGGTGGTGTTGGCCTAGTATCTACTGCTTGCATTGCACCAGCTGCTTTTCTCGGAAGTTGGGCTCTTGTTGCCTCTGCACTAGTTTCCAGGTTTTAGCAGGGTAACCAGCCTCTTATTTTTGATACGGTGGCTCATGTGGAGACTGGCAAATTGGCTTTTCAACACGCTCTTCGCATTGCTCGAGGTTTACTTGTACAGCCTTTTGTGCCTCCCTTCGAATCTTTGGCGACAAATCAGTGACGAGCTTTTCAAAAGACTATTATGGAGCATCTTCACTCTTATTACTTCGGTCAACTTATTAATGATTCGCCTTCTGATGTAGTTTGAGCTTGTCTGTTGGTCCAGGCGCCATTGCTGGTGGCGATAGCAGATACATTTTTCAAGAATCAGCAATGGCCATCCAAATCTACGTTCGTATCTCTGTTGGTCATTTTGGGAGGGGCAATAGCATACGTTGCTACGGATTCTGCATTTAACATGATTGCATATTCCTGGGCCGTAGCTAACTTGGTAACAATCACAGCCAAGATGGTGTGCATTAAGCACATGATGACAAATCTAGGATTAAACACATGGGGCTTTGTCTTTTATAACAATCTTTTGTCTTTGATGATGGCTCTATTTTTCTAGTTTTTGACAGAGGAATATGCTAGAACCGTAAGCGGTTATATTAATGGGCATTTCTTGACGCACACTTGTCTTGGAAGAAGGTTCTAGTGAGATAAACTCTTATTCTAACTTCGAGGTAGCTCAACTTCTTGACTATATGCTTGATCTTTCAATCTACTGCAATTTGTTGTTACTTGCCCTTTGACCAAGCCTCATGAACTAACTCATGCTAGATCTAGTGCCAATTGTTTAAGTGTAATTAATTTTATAATTATGATTTTGCTTACAAAAATCTTTGTACATGATTCTAGCAGCATAATTGATTCACAAAATATCAAAGATTCAAGCCAGATCGACAATTTTGCGCCAATTTGATGGAGCCTTGTTTTTTCGACATTCTCAAGGCACATGCATGATCTGATCAACTTACAAATTTGAACATCAAACCGAGAGTGGCCTTCCTTAAATCATTAGCTCATAGTTGTCGATCTCTACAATAGCTCGTCAGTAATTCAAGAGCAACGATAGACATTGATAGGCTAGATTCTAGAATATTTCTGGCAAGCTACTCGCTATCAAATTCCACAACCAACAAGGCACAAAATTGAGATAATGGTTGCATGAGCAATGTACATGAATTTATTCAAAGAATTTGTTGGGTGCAAAAGCACACATATATCACCTATTAAATTTTAGGATTGATCAAGAAAGCTATACAAATGGAATGCCAGGGTGGGCAATGAATGATGCATAGCATGATTTTGTTTCTAGAATACAAGCAATATCAGATGGTAGACAAGAAAAGCTATTGTTTGGTTAGTAATTCGGTTCATCAAAATGAGACTTTTAGTTGATATCTTTGGGTCATTTGAAAATCCCATCATTCATTTGGCCTCTAAAATGATGTCATCAACATATTCGTATATGACCGTAGCTCTTTGTTGCAACTTAGTTTATGGTTTGTACTTTTTCAACTACAACTGTTGTAAAATAGCTTATATAGCTCAACATGCATTTTTCTGGATTATGCTTTCAACTTAAATTTTGGCGGTTGCAAATCCTAGCCTTTGCCAAGAATTTTAAAATTTCATCATCTAATCTATAACTACAATTTGAAATTTTAAATATAATCAATCAAATTTCTCATGTGCTTACTCTTGCTCCATGGATTTTGCAATTAATCGTTTGATATGTAATTATTATCTTTTTCCTTTGCACATACCAAATTATATCTTTCAAAGACTGAAAATTTTTATAGAAGAATATTTGCATGATTGATGAAGTATAAAATATCATTCTACAATATATTTCTATTGTTTCTAATAGTGTCTTCTTTTGTAGGATGTCTACAAAATTTCGCCCATATAATACTTCTGATTATTGTGAATTTTGATCATGATTATTGTGAATGTTCATGAATACTCGTGAATAAATATAGAAATTTTTTAATAATCATCATTATTGTTAATATTCATCGTGAATATTCTTGAATTTTTGCCAACTTCAAGATTCCAAAATGACGAACATATTTTATGATCAAAGTATTAAACAAATTGTAAGAAACTATCATAAAATGAAAATCACTTATTTATCGGCAACATCATTTCATATACAGTTTTTAGTCTTTTTGAATCTCAATATGCAATCTTAGTTTTACGATTGTAAAACTTTAACTACTTTTTTGGTGGTTATTGTAATAGTGTAAGCTTTTACAACTTAAAATGTAAAAAAAAAACAAATGAACCGTCATGATATCTTACCAAAAAAACTAATAGATGTATTTATTTGAACTTAAAAAAAAAAAACAATAAATTTGTAAGCAAATTGTTGCTTTGTGCAATTTCAAATGTTAAAACAAGCTAATATCAAATTTGTTATCATAAAATACAAACTTATCAAAAATATAGATATAGCTCAAATTCAAAATAAATGAAAATATGCAAATCAAATATGAATCATCTAAAAAGTGCATTAAATCCAATTTATCTTATCATGCTCTCATGTTACTTAGCTTAAATAACAACAGATGGATGCTATTGTATGTAAAATCAGAGAATCGATCATTCTCATGCTCATCTTTTCATTATTTCCACAATGACTATGATATAAGTTACCAAGCTAAATACTTATTCTATAGCCTTCGTTGACTTAGAAGATCTATGACAATTTTCACTTTCATCTAATCGGTGTTAGATTGGAAAGCAAAGATGAACAAGAGTCAGTTTTAGGACAACTTTGCTTGGTTAATTGTGTGGTCTAACGCAACGGAATAGTAATCGTCAAAGAATTTTATCATGTGAACTCCAAGTCGAAACTCGTCTTCTAAACAACAAAAAGACAAAAAATTGTATCCTAGTGTTTTTACCAAACTATATTATCTATTGAAGCTTTAAATATATGTATTCAGGTTATTATTGTGGTATTTGTTAGGGGCTTTTCAAAAGGGGGCTGGTCTAGCCAGAAAACCCTAAAAGGAGAAGGGCCCACACTGCCCTTATGACAGAAACCGAGGAACACTACTTGTAGCGGGTATTTCCTATCCACTCAACCCTAGATCCAAGCACATCCAAACATCAAAGGATGAAGTAGATCTTGTTGTCGCGCGGAGATTCATTCCCATGAGAGTGTGAAAGATTTCAGATCCTTAAGATCCAATCTACTTGAATGATCTTTGGTTAGAAAGAGAAATACACTACCAATCTCACCAATGTAAAAAAATCAGCATCTACACACAATTTAAGACGCAAACACTAATAGAACTTGATCAAACTTGAATGAAATGATTATGGACTGTTGCTGTCCGTACAAAACCAGCAAGCTACTGTATTTCACACGTGTGGATCCAAAAATAGCAAATATAGATCATTCTACACATAGAATTGCAAGCAATCGCCAAGATAGTGTACCAATGGATAGTAGAACCCAAGAGAACTATGTATAAGCATGAAATGAGATAGAGAAGAGAGAATATTACTCTCTCCACGAGTTACATCCTTTTATAACAGGTCCAAACCCTATTTGGCCACTTGGCTTTCCCACCAAAATGCTAACCCTACTAATTTTGGGTCTAGATTCAATGTACCCTACTTATTCAATTTGAATCTACTCAAAATCGCATTCTATCTTTTTCACACTTTCAAAAAGTGTTTATTCAAATGAAATTTAGACTGTTGAACTTTGAAAAGTCAACCTCTAAGTCTAAAACAAGTTTTGGCCTTAATATGCCAAATATGGAAATATTGCAAAATGTGATGAAACTAGTTGAATCTTTCACACTCCCTCTTCAACTAGTTTTAGCATAGACTTTGATAATACTCCAAGTGAAGTCCTATGCTTCATGAACAAGTCTTTTCCCAATGCTTTGGTGAAGATATCAGCTACACATTCCCTTGAAGACACATGTTGAAGCTCCACCTCCTTTGCAATGACTCGCTCCCTCACAAAATGATATTGTATCTTAATATGCTTGCTCCTAGCATGGTTTTTGACCATAGAACTTTGATCCATCATAAGAATGATTTTCTTCCTGGAAATTGACCTCCTTTCAATGATCATGTAATTCTCAAAATAGAAACAACCATAATTGATATAGAGAATAGTGTCCACTTGGGATGCTTCACTATTTCTTACATCAATTTTACATGTAAAAATGTGACTAGAACATGAAGAATCAGTTAGAATGTAAATGAAATGATTCCACCATGTTTCCAACTCTGAACTCTCTGGAAAAATATAACAAACAAACAATAAATGTGAGTGATCAACTTTTGCTTGCATGTCTCCTCCTCCTTTGTCCTTCATTGCCATGTATCCACCATGATACTCCATGAATGAGCTTCCATCTCCATCTTGCCATAAGATGCCATCATACCTTGATGACTTGACCATGAATGAGTGACATAATGAACCTCCAATAGCTTCATTTCCATAAGCAAAATCAGCCAAGAATTCTAGTACAAATCCAACATCAAAACAATGCTCACCAATGTAGCTAGTTTTACCATATCTTGATAAATTGCACACATCCACATGAAAATGCTCAAACACGAGATAGAACAAGTAAAGTAAACTTGAACGACACTTCCTTGCTGATCATTTGACCTTAATTGAGTCTTCAATATGTTGCAAAAACAGATCCATAACATCTTTGCCAATTACCTCTCCTTTGATGCTCTTGACTAGCTCCAAATTGCCAACTTCCCTTTTGACTAGTTGAAGTGCTTTGAGATCAACCTCTTGATCTTCATCTTGATCATCAAAGTCATTGAACAAACTTTGTTTTCCAGATCCAATACTTGAATTTGCAGCAAGATAACATCCATCTACTTGCATAGCTCCATATACAGAAGAGATCCTCCAAAAGATGTTCCACTCTTCATAAGAGATTGATACTCAAGATCCATTGCTTGGATACACTCCTCTTCTTTCCTTGATTGATCTACACTTGTAGGCTCATCCAAAGAGGTTAGGAAAGAAACATAATTTCCAGAAACTACTTGCTTACCCTTTTGATCATATGTGAGCCTTGAACGTACTTGTCTTTCTCTTGATGTTCTCCTTGGATTTTGACTTGATGAAGGTCCATCATCACCACCATCCAAAGTAGGATCCTTCTCATCAACATCAAGAATGCTAGATCCATCCACTTTACCATCAATCATGCTTGAAGACACCTTTGGAATGTTCCCCTCATAAAAAATGACATCTCTACCAGCAATCACTTTGTTAGTAGAAGGAATGTAAACCTTGTAGGCTTTACTCACCTCACTATATCCAACAAAAATACCTCTTCTTGAAGATGGATCCTCCTTGGTCCTATCATCAAGAGTAATGTTGACATAGCATGTGCATCCGAAAGCTTAGAAAGTTGACACTTGGCCTCCTCTTGAATAGCATCTCAAAAGATGTCCTTCCATCCAAAATAGCACTTGGCCACCTATTGCACAAGAAATTGGCACACAACAAAGCTTGATCCCAAAATGGTTTGTCAATATTAGCACTTAACCTCATGGCTTTAGCACTTTCACATAAAGTCCTATTCTTCCTTTCAGCCACTCCATTTTGTTGTGGGGTCCTTGATGTTGTATACTCCCTCTTGATCCCATGCTCATCACAAAAGGCCTTGAACTTGTTAGATATGTACTCACCACCATTGTCACCTCTCAAGCACTTGATCTTTGTGGAAAATTGGTTCTCCCTTGCATTCTTGAACTTGACAAAGACATCATACACTTCATCCTTGCTCTTTAGTAGATAGATCCAATAAAATCTACTAAAATCATCAATGAATGTTACATACATCTTAGCTCCACTATTGCTAATTGTAGTAAATCCATGAATATCCGAATGTACAAGTTGAAAAGGCTTTGTAGATCTAGAAATAGATCTAGTATAAGGTAGTCTATGTGACTTAGACAAAGCACAAGACTCACAAACATGCTTGTCATTACTTAAGGAACTTGGAAGACCGATCACAACCTTCTTCCTTGCCATTACCTCCAATGACTTGAAGTTGAGGTGTCCCATCCTTTTGTGCCAAACCTCTTGAATAGAAATTTGCTCCCTTGCAACACATCCAACTTGGTTAGCAATAACACAAGCATCAAGTTTGAACACCTTCCCTTGCCTTTTACCTTTTCCAATCAAGACAACCTTCCTTTTGATCAAACAAGCATCTCCATCAAACTCCACCGTGAGGCCCTTACTTAGCATTCGACTCACACTAAGCAAATTCTTGGTAATAGATGGAATAAAAAAGACATCCTCCAAATGAACATTCCTATTTGTAGAGAGAGAAATAGGAATTGTGCCAATCCCTTTGATTGCACACTCACCATCATTGGCCGTGTAGATCACCCTCTTGTCATCTCCATATGCCAACAAAGAAGTGAAGTACTCTTTGTGAAAGGTCATGTGTGAACTTGCTCCACTATCAATCCACCAAGGATCTAGATCTCCATCATTAGCAAGCATACATGAAGACATCACAAAAGCATCATCATTTGCATCTTGCACATCCAAACCATCATCATCAAGAGTAAGATTACCTTGCTTGTCTCCTTGATCTCTCTTCTTCTTGTAGCACTCACTTGCAAAGTGTCCTTTGATGCCACAATAGTAGAACTTGAGCTTTGATCTATCCTTCTTTTTGCCACTTGAAAAAGCATCCATTTGATCTTGCCCTTTAGACCACTTGCTTTTGGTTTTGCCCTTGAATTTGCCCTTTGTGAACATAACATCCTCTTGAAGTGTCGATGTAGATCCACCTCTTGCTTGAAGCCTATATTCCTCATTGATCAAGATCTCTTGAAGATCCATCAAACTTGGCAAAGTCTTTTGAATAGCAATACTTTGAACAATGTTAGCATGAGCATCCAACAAGCCATTAAAAATCACTTGAATAAGCTCTCCTTCCTTAATGCTTTCATCTATGCAAGCTAACTCATCATTCAATGCTTTCATTCTCAAAACAAAAGTACTTGGAGTTTCTTCATTCTTTTGCAACCAAGAAAAGATTTGTCTTCTTAGAGTCAACACTCTAGAAGTAGACTTGGATTCATAAAGCTTCTTTAATGAATTCCAAGCTTCCAAAGATGATGTGCACTTACCAACTTCCTTGAGAAGCTCATTGGTAACATTCATCTTTATCATGTAGAGAGCCTTCTTGGATCTCTTGTCATACCTCAATTGATCTTGTTGTGTTGCTGGTCTCTCCTCCAAGCCTACAACAATACCCAAAGCATCATTCATCTCAAGAAGTGATCCATCCTCACTTTCCACAATGAATAGTTACTTGAGGTAAGCCTATCATTGGCTTCCAACATGACTCCGATTGAGGTTGTCATGTAGCAATGACCTGATCTTCTCTTTCAACCTGCTTCAATGCACAAGACACTCCTTTGAACAACAACAAATGCTTTCAAAAGAAATCACCAAGATTTGAAACTATCTCACAAATTCTCTTCTAGCACTTATCCAAGCAAATCAACACATAGAATCATGGAATCTTGATCAACCTATTGATCTATCCTCAATCTAATGACTTTTGCCACTTCAAAAGAAGCTACAAAAGAAGTTGTATAGATCAGGTTATTACTTCACGACCTACATCACACTCAGTTTAATGCTACCACCATTCCATGTGACAACTTGAGTAGTATTTCATTGTCACTGAATCCCAGATTTCATGGCGAATCCAAGCACATAGAAATCCAGTATCATTTCATTCTGGAGAAAGTTTTCTCAGGACAAGTGATCCTTCAATACTGCTTCACAACAGAAATGGTCACATATATCTTCACCAAAGCGCTTCCCAAGATCAAGCACCAGAAGTTCTTCAACATGCTGAACCTGATGAAGATACAAAGGCACCAACCGTGACCTTAAGGGGGATTGTTGGAAATTAAGCCCACAATTGCCTCCTGGGTGAATGACTAATTTCTATTTCAGGATTCTTCTTGCATGTTTATTGATCATTGATCTAGGGTCAGGTGAAACCAACTTTGGTTCTACATCTGCTTATCTGATACTTGCAAGAATCGCAAACTTAGACAACCAATTTATTTGAAGAACGTCTACAACGGGCTTCCGGTTGATCTCTAGCAAAGGGTAACCAATCATGTCATAATTTCAAGTTCAGATGTAAAGCTTAATAACTTGAAGTCATTAAAGACTTGGCCATCTTCAAGGACTTTCACAAACTTGCATTTAGAACAAGTCTGCAGAAATACATTACTTTCGTGATAGTCTGCAAAAATACTCTTGTGAAAAATGCAAAAATAAGCTTGGTAGAGGCCAAAAATCTTGTATATAGATAAACACACATGTGTGGAGCCTGTTCTCACGTGTGAAACTAGTGTACTTGTCATGTGCCATAATCATATATGTTGTACATATGATTTAATTCAAGTTCTAGTGGCTAAAATGGCCAAAAACTAGTTTTCTAGATAATTGACACATGGCATCAATCTATTGATTGCATGAGCCAAATATTTTGGTTAGGTGTCATATCCCATGTGTAGAGGACAGCTCACACGTGTGGAATAAGCTGAAGTAGGTGAATTTTGACTTCTAGAAGATTTCCAAGTGGATCTCCATATAGAAGGAAAATGGACCAAAAGTGCTCAAAATAGAAGGTTTTGTCCAAGTGTCAGTTTTGCATGATGAATCATCATATGACAAAGCACCTTCACACATGTGGGATCAGAGGGATGATCAGTACCACGAGCTCCCACTTATTGTATATATAGAGCCACATTTGGCCATAATCATTGTGAGACACCAATCTTGGTTTTGGAAGCAATTTTGAGTGATTCTCTCCATTTGTCTTGATTTTTCTTGAATGTTTTGAGTTTCTATCGATGTGTACTTGATTTTCAGGTTGGAGTCCGTAATCAGACAGTGTTTCACATGTGTGAAACCAGAAAGTACACTTACCTTCAATTAATGATTGTTCTTGTTAGGATTTTGTGTCTAGAATTGATCTAGATTGATCTTAATCTCAAGTAGATTGATAGATCAAGTAATCTGACAACCAATCCCTCTTGAGGATCAGATTAGGATCCACTCTTGGTCCTTTTTGTACTTTTTCCACAACTCTAAGTGTTGCGATAGTCTGTAGAAATGAACTATGTTTTCAACAGCTTCGGCTTTTTCGCATTTCCCCGAAATGCGACGCTTGCATAGTTCAAAAAGTTTAACTTGTACAATTCAAAAGTTTAACCGTTTTTAACACTTTCGGCTTTTTCTCATTTTCTCGAAAAATGTGAAGAGAGAGAAAATTCTCGAAGGTCATCTATTTTTGAAAGTTAAACTGTTTAAGGGCACTTTCGACTGTTTCGCAAAATCCGGAAGAGAGAGAAAATGCCGAAGGTCGTCTATTTTGAACAAGAAACGTTTCCAGTCACTTCCCAAAATTTGCGAAGTGAGAGAAAACCACTTTATGTAAAATGCGAAGTGAGAGAATTTGCGACGTCCTCGTCCGCGTCAACGTTCCTGATTTGTTGACCGTATATATACTGTGTACAATTGTCACAAAAACCATATACTTCCAAGTACAACGGCTTTTCTAATTAGGTGACAAGCATTCAATGTAATTAATACACGAATGAAATCTATAAATAGATCATCCGAGCACATATTAGTGGTTGTTCCGTCCATGAGACACATTGTTTGAGCAACCCAATTACGCCGTCATTTTGGTTGTAATTGCTATTTTGTATTGTGCTTCAGTGTAATATAGCAGCAGCTAGGCTTTTATCTGTGTACAACTTAGATGAATGCTTCTTGTGATTGATTGCACTTTCATTGCTGTTTGATCGCGCTTGTTTACTCACTCTGATCAAAACACGGACGTCTAGGATGACTCAGTTTTTGATCAGACGAAGGCTGTCTTTGACATTTGTGGAACTCGCGTTATCATACTACTCTTCCATTTTATTTCAGAACTATACTTCACATTGAACCTGATTTCAGTAGCACCACACACAAACCATCTCTAATCTCTTCTGTGGATTGTACTCTTATTTTAGAATATGAATTAATTTTTAAGATCATGTTGGGCAATTAGAACACTTAAAGCTGTGATTACATTTAGCATAAGCTGTCTATTAGACTGTTTTTGCACCTAGCAGTTGATTAGAATGGGAGAGCTGTTCCGCACTATTTCTACTCTCTTCTCCGTTCGCGTTCTTCTATCTTCCTTGCCCCATCAACCTTTCCCAATTTAAGGCGCTGGGCCCTCGGGCCCAAGGGCCTTAAATTGGGAAAGGCCCTCAGATAGGGGCCTTTCCCTATACATATAAAAATACGAGCACTCGTATAACAATGTCCCTCTGTTCCAATCAAGTATGTCCAAGTGCACATAACTTGTTTTGAGACATACTATGTAGTAGGTAATGGCAAGTTGGGAGGGCCATTACCATAAATAATCTGGGACCCAAAAACGAGTGTGGAGGCCACTAGGTTCGATTGATTTTTTTGACGCGTCTCTCTCTCTCTCTCTCTCTCTCTCTCTCTCTCTCTCTCTCTCTCTCTCTCCCGTGCTCACGCTCTCTCTCCTTCCTGCACACACACACTCTCTCTGTGGAATTACCTAAGGACAAGAAAGCTATTGGATGCAAATGGATCTTCAAGGTGAAGACAAACCAAGATTCATTTCTCTCTTAGGCTTTCTCTCTCTATTGCCTTCTGTCTCTTTGCTGGGCTCTCTCTCTCTCTCTCTCTCTCTTTGTGTGTGTGCTGTTCCCTCTCTCTCTACTGCTCTCTCTTTCTGTGATGCTCTCTCTCTCTCTATCTCTCTCTCTCTTATTTGATTAAAAACTAAAAAAAAAGACACGCCCTATATTATGCAAAATAATATAGGGCCCAAAAGGGCCTTAAAATGAGTGGAACTGCAATTAGATATGGCATAACCTACATCATAAATTATGACTTTGTGAAAAATCAGTAAAATAAACTGCAACTATGTTTTCAAGATCCAAATGTAACACAACAAGACCCCTGGAGGCTACCCTTGGAGGCTTAGGTTCCTGACTCCTGAATAGCCCTTTGTCAAACCTTTAAAGAAAATTTGTACTTGGCTCTTAGCAGGATGTGGGCAGTAGTAGCATAATGCATTGTATAGTGAAACACCCCTACTCTGTGTCCGGACTCCGGACAGCAGACCCCAGTTCCGATCCAGTGCAGGGTGAGCAGTCACCAACCATGCATGATGCAACGTCTCCTTCAACTTTCAACTCTCCCTTTCAAACCTGGCCACTGCCTTTCACACATCGTGTTTGAGGCCCCATAGGCGCCCGTCAATCTTCAGTGTCAGACGTCTTACTAAACAACACCAAAATCTCCGGGTGAAATTTCGGAATCTGTGAACTGACGCGTGGATGAAGATTCGACACGGGTCCACGACTCGTGGGCCCGCCTTATTTCTCCAACTGGCCCTACAGCGGGATGTATGTGCATGCATGATGCATGACACCTGAGTCTATGCCGATGCCTAATGCCCTTAACCCTGGGGCCATTTTAACTCAGCCATGCCATGCACATTGCATTCGCTAGTGCCACCCGGGGGCCGGAGTGACGGTATATGTATGCCCTACACCCATCATCCATGCTATTGAATCCTGATGCCCATGGGGGACCGTGGCCCATCATCATCTTTTAATGCAACTCATAAATTTCTGATTCACACATGGGCATCGCTCTCTTTCATTTTTTTTTTGGGATCGCCCCTTTAGTCTCATTTATTAACAAAGGGTGGGGGGGGGGGGGGGGGGAGGGTGCGCTCAGAGGCCATTCCGTCCCCAAGGAGCTCTGCCAGTGTTCGGGAAACCTTTTTTGGGTTCTCTTCCAAAAACCTGTATTTTTTGAACTCTTTCGGTTTTCTCAAGGATGACCCTCAGTACATGCCGGTTATACATTGTTTTATGACCTAAAAAAACTTGCAAGTTTTTGAGCATGCCGGTTTTTGACAAAAGTTGCCGATTCCATTCCTAAACTTTGTCGGCTTTCCCGAACACTGAGTTGTGCCCAGCCGAACCTTCCTTTAATTGAATTCAGTTTTTATATTCTTTTGAGGTAAAAATTTTTAAATGCACCTTTTGCAAAAGGTGCATGTAAAATAGGTAAATATTTTTACGTGCACCTTTCAAAATGTGCTTGTAAAAAAAATTTGCCCCACAAATTACGTTCTTTGAGACTGCTCCATTTCCTTTGTAAAAATGTTAATACTCATTATTTTATGACATTCTAATCTCATTTTTACCTTTGAATGAAAAAAAAGAAGTATCTATACACTTACGCGGAATCTTTTTTTTTTTACAAGCACTTTGCGACATATCTCTTTTTTTTTAACATGCACCTTCCAGATGTCAGAAGGTGCATGCAAAAAAAATTTACTTTCTTTTACACTTACACGCACCTTGCATGTAAAAAAATTTACAGCAAAAAAATAAATAAAAATTAAAATTATTGCTAGGAAAGATGCCTCCTCCTTGGGACATTCGGCTCGAGGAAGGGCTTGTGCTTTCAGGCAGAGTCCCTTCGTGGGCAAAATGCTCTCCAAGGGCGACCTTCCGCCCCCCCCCCATCCCCCCCCCCCCTTTGGATCAAGGTTTTAACAAATTTTGCTATAAAACCTATATCGTTTTCAAATTTTGAAGAGATTAATTTAATATTACCTATCAAACATAATTTCAACCTGCATTAAAGACCTGTCCAATGTAGTTCCAATCATCCTCTAAAAATTAATAATCTAGTATTCCAATCCATATTTTTGCCAAAGATTAGATGACGTGAAACTTAGAGTTAAGCACCTTCTTTCAATGACGCATTGGATCTTATGTATTTAAAGATTATAACAAAGACTTACGTAAGTTAGTCATGGCTTAGAAAGAGGCAAAACAATATTCATTAGCTTGGAAAGAGGCAAAACCTTTTTTCAATAGGTCAATGTGTTAGGCCTTTTGTAATGATTAACAAAATTTTGTGTGATCAGTGGTGATAGCGTGGCAACTGCCTCGTGTTGGAACGTGGAGGGCCCGCCAGAGCGAGAGTAGAGTACAAACATACAGAATAGTCGTTTCTGCCTCCATCATCATTCATGTGGCCAATCCCATAATGCACAATGTATAATGTATAATGGTATGTAAGGTGAATTCTACTTTTCACTTCAGTCCAGTTCTGGATCGTGATTGATCTGATGATCACCGTAAATTATTGCCTCTCTTTTCCTCGTGGATTCTCACCTTCTGGTAAAGTATTATTGTTGCTATCATGTTTCTGTAGCAGTTGGCTTTATTTTGTGTGATTCACAAATGCTCTCCTCAGATCTCGATTTATCTTAATTTTCTTTGTTTATTTCTGTCCTCCGTTACGACATCAGTGGACTGTGGCTATGTTAAACGACTAATTTTTTCATGCATTTATTGACTACTTGCCCTTGTGAGGCAGTGTTGGCGCAAGTTCACTAGCTAAAATGCAGAAGTAGTATATTGTAGTTATTAAAAAAAGGTGTGTCAATTTGCAATGCCATGGTGAGTTAGATCCAAGTGTTGAATGTGGTGATGTAGGTAAGATTATTAATCTGCAACTTCACGTATGGACGCCTGATTCAATTGTTACGTTCCACTGAGTTTTTTTTTTAATTGCTTTAAGTTTCGACAGTGGTATTTGTATTTACATGTACAGATACATACAATCATCTCAAGTTCTTTATTGCATTTTTCATCGGAATGTGTTGCAGATCGCTCGCGGTCAACCTTGACGCTAGGACAGAAGGAATGCATGTGGCTTCCTGCTCTTCAATTTTTTAAAGGCAGCTACGGAGTCTGACGAGGACTCAGCAATGCTCCAGACTTATTTCAGTGCCTCTACTTTATTTTAAGCTTTGATGATCAAAAGGCTTAAATCACGCTTCGGGCCAAATTCATGTATATTTTATATATCGTTGTACATCGTCCGTGTCTTACTTGAGTGTTTCAGTTTCATGTGCACTTGGTTCCACCCTTGAAACACCTGTACGACGACACTTTTATTGATGCAATGAGAGTTCTAGAATCTGTTTTGGGGTGCTCTTTCATTTCTTTCGAAACATGGCTTCGCTCATCACGTAAGTCCTTGATCCGAATGCCGGATCTACTCTTCTGGCCATGTTGCTGCAAAGTCTAGCTTCCAATATTATCTTGAGCTTGATTCTCACTTTGCTAGAGTGGGAAGCAACATAATACAGATATTGCAACTACTCTTTCATGAAAAATGATTGTCGAGCAATGCCTTGTACAAGCTCCAACGGATTGAGATGGTCTGAATTTTAGAAGAGCGAGAACAGTCATGCCGCTGGTTAGGTACGAGCTTCAGAATGAGTACAGCCTTGCCAATCTGGAGCTCTTCAGGGCTGCACCAATCAATGATCCAAACGCTATATTTGAAGGAGTGGCTATGGTTGGCTTGGTCGGTGTTGTGAGGCAGCTGGGGAACCTGGCTGAGTATGTTATCTCAATTTTCCTGTGCAATTGCTTTTGTATTTCTTCCGATGCAATCGAATATGTGGTAGGATTCAGAAGAAAGGATGCGTGTGCTTGCTTTCACTTTGAATAGCTGATTCTGACTTCACTTGCCATTTTCTAGATACGGATACTATAATCGTCTGTCTGTACAGACAGACTGATAAGAGTGCGCTTTCGTATGGCATATTATTGTGATGCAGAATTTTATCCCGTGTCGCTTAGAAACATCTTGGCAAGGAATCATTAAGCATTGTTGAAATGCCAGTTCTGCGAAAAGTGCCAGACTCACAAATTTTATACCCAAAACCACTCCATTCTCTTCGATCTGTATTACTCAAATTTCCGAGAGGCAGATCATCTGCTTACAGATATATAAATAATAATCGAATACTCAAATTGCTTACAGATAATTATGTATTGAATAGAGAAATGAAGGCGCGACATATGCTCGAGATCTGTTATCAGAATGGCACAATGATTATCCTTTTCTAAGTTTAACATATCAGACCATCCTGTAGATGGAAGCTGCTAAAAGCAAAAGGAATGTCATCAGCTGCAAGGTCTTGTTGCTGCTGATCAGTTAATGTGACACAGAAACTTGCATATACGGGACAGTACTAACAGCCCTCGGGCCATTCTAAGAGCTGGCCAGTAGCTTACCTGTCCATTGAAATCGTTTCAGCAGAGACTCTTGGGAATTTAGTGAGGTAGACTGAAGCGCAGGAGTGATCAGTTTCCAGAAATGAGTTCATAAAGATGGTAATCAAAGCCCGGTAATTGAACGTATTTACAGATGGCGAGCCCTTTTATACCGTAGCTTCACTTTTAAGGGACTTACATTTATATCACTGCTGAAATAATCATCTCTTAGAAAAATACCTTTGCCTTCGTGAAAAATCTGCTCCTGAGGAGCTTGTCCTGGCTCACAAAAGGATTGCGAACAAAGAGGATAAGGGAGAAATATCGATTAGCGAACAGCCTGCCAAAAAACAACAACCTCTTGATGCCCAGATCTTGAAAATTTTACTGCAAACATACAAGGGAAAATATGTACTATTGTCAATTGATAAGATTTTTATTCACAAGTACCACTCCTCCAAATAGATAAAGTCAACTCTCCCATGTGACAAAACAGGTTTC
Source organism: Diphasiastrum complanatum (assembly GCA_029204225.1). Taxonomy (NCBI): domain Eukaryota; kingdom Viridiplantae; phylum Streptophyta; class Lycopodiopsida; order Lycopodiales; family Lycopodiaceae; genus Diphasiastrum; species Diphasiastrum complanatum. The sequence continues at coordinate 63,909,281 of CM055094.1, read as the reverse complement.
CTAAGTCTTATTGGGGTGAGAATGATTTAATTTGTGCATATCATCTTTGGAATCCGTCAAATTCTGAAGATGACGACTGTTAGTGAGGTTCGTACAACCAATTCGTTTTGGTAAATTTAGGAAGTGGCTCATCCTTTCTGATTCTCAGTGGGATTAATCAGAGTATAAAATGAGTTTCAATGGATTCACGTTCACAAATGCAATACTCTCAACGAAGAGTGCGGTTACCGTTTGTATGTTCTTCATTCAGATTACGGTAGAGTGCCCTCCCTTCTCCAAACAAGATTTACTGCTGAGAACAGCGTATGCTAGATCTTGGCTCCAGCCAACTGGTGGGAGCTGTTTGGTCGCAAGTCCTTTGGAAAGTTTAATAACGTGCTTAGGTTTATCAAAATTATGCACTTTTTATTGTAGCTTTCCTTATTGAAACAAATGTTGGGCTGAGAGTAGGCGAGGCAATGTAGTAATTGCCATTACTTAGACACTAGCAAATGCCACTCCCAGAGTTAGTGTACCGGATCCTGCTTTAGTTACGAGAAAATCTGCTCAACGGAGGGCCGCAACGTAGAAACAAATCACCCCTATTTGCATTTGATCTGCGGCTGATATGATGTGTACACCAGAGTTTTGCCCAGTTTGCCACGTTCTATCCTGAGACAATCTTTAACCACTATAATGAAACCTGACAAATATGGAATTCGTAAAACCGATACTAAAGACTGACCTGGAAGTTTAAAGACGGCTGCTGCGTTGATTGATCGTACCAAATTTTCTAACATTTCCGACTCTGTTAAGGATTGGCTTCACCTAACACTATTGGAATGAGACTAGTACTATGACATTTTCTGGTCATTCTTCTAAGTTTCATCTTCAAAAGCTAGAAGTCTCCTGTAGGAATTTAAAGACTTTTATTTAACCTTTTAATATGAAAGAAAGTACCGCCATTACAAAATCTTCATGCCTTGAATATGCTTGCTGGAATGCTTTGGTTTGGACCCGTTCTAATTTTTTCTTGGTTTGGTCATTCTTAGACTATCTTTAATCCTGTCTCAAATCTTTAGATGTTCATGAACCACAAAGTTTCCTTAACTGAAACTTGTAAAGATTGTGAGACTATCTTGTGTAGGTTTGCAGCAGAAGTTTTTCATGCATTGCATGATGAAATAATGGCCACAGCCACCCGCAGTCATGAGTTGATGTCGAGGGTGCAACAGCTTGAGGCAGAAATTCCTGTTATGGAAAAAGCTTTCCTTTCGAAATCTGATCGGCTTACTTTTGCATACTCAAGAGGTACAAGCACTTACATGGAACATCTGCTGAAGGTCTTGTATAACTATAATGTTAAGGGCAGAAAATTAGCAATAGGACAGAGAATCAGATATTTCACAGTGGGATCTTTGTTGATTTGAAAAGTGAAAAGAAAATGTAGAGGTATTCATTTCTGATAGTTCGATCAAAAGAAGGTACTCTCTAAGTTAAAGAGTGAATTAGTCCACTGGATGCCTCTTCAAGTTTGAGCTATTCATTTCCGATTTGTGCTTCTTGTAATGTCTCTAGTTTTGCATTTTATTGACCAGTGCATTTGATTTTTGGCATTTCATGCATTACTAGGTGCTGAGTGGCATGCACGCATTTGTGTACGTCAGAATCATTGTTCTGAAGGAGACTTACCCCAATTCGTTCGAAATTCTTATGAGAAGTGCAGAGGTCCCCCAAAATTCTTTCTCTTGGATAAGTATGTCTCCACATAGAGGCAGATATGATGGCTTCTGCAAGTCCTTAAGTATTCAGAGGTTAATTTTAAACATGTAACTAATGGCTGGTTGATAAATATCAGGTTTGACATTGGCGATGCTGGGACTTGTCACAAGCGGTATTCAGATCCTTCCTTTTTCAAAACAAAATGGGCAAATTCTGAGCTGAAACAGGCAGAAAAAGTCCGAGAAGATCGGAGAGCTCGGAGAATGAAGGTGCTTTCTGAACACTGGATTCTGTTCACAGCCAAAAACCATGAGCTCCTTAACGCAACAACCCAATATGCTGTAGGACTTCTATGCATGGAAGCTGTGGGGTACGATGATAACTCGTGAAAGAAGTAACTTAAGCTGTGTATCTCATCAATGAACAGCAAAGAGTAGTCCGCTTACAATGTGTCAAGGCTGAGAAGGTGCCAACAACATTTAGTGCCAGAATGAACTGTCTCCAAAACTCCAAAGACCCTCAAGGGAACCACACTGGTTCTGCTTGCTGCGTTCACTTGATCCAAAGATCACAATGATCAGTTCCTAAGCCCTCTACACCTTTGTACATATCATAGTTGCAGCGAATCGCGATTCGCTGGGTCTGCGATTCGCGGGTCGCGATTCCCAGAATCGCAAAAAAAAAAAAAAATCTGGAAAAATAGCTTATTGCTTAACTTTTTTTTAAGGGATCAATGGTCAAACCAGCGTTTTGCCTCTCAGAAGTGCAGTAGATGAGGCACAAACAGATCTTATTTTCAGTAGCTATCCGGTTGTCATTTGCTCTGGTTTTCAGTAAATGTTAATGTTACAGTTTGGACTATCAACTGTATGGATGATGATCACTTTTGCAATTGGTTCACTGGAGATGTGAGTGCAATGTACATACAGTTGGGGGCATAAATATTGGGCCCTTCTCGGCGCGCATTTGGACCTCATTTTTATCTACAGGGGGGCGGTGGCATTTTTATCTACAGTGTCTATCTAGCAAGAAGCTCTAGGGGGTTCAGGGGACAGTAGTCCCCCGGGAAACGGGGGGTTCGGGGGGCAGTAGCCCCCCGAGAAACGGGGGGTTCGGGGAGCGGTAGCCCCTTGGTGGGGGGTTTAGGGGGCAATGCCCCCCAACGGCAGGGTCCGGGGGCTGCCAATAGACCCCGGCCCCGACGGTAAGGCCTCTTCATGATTTGGCCTTCCAACTCCCCGAGTGAAAACACACTTTTTGGTGTTTCGCACCCGAAACAGTCGGCAAACTACACAATCATAATCCCCTCGATCAGAGCTTTCATCTGATACCCATATTGCCTTAAAAAATTTCAAAAAAAAAAAAAAAATCGATTCTACACGATTCTGGGAAAATCCCGAATCGCGAATCAGAATCGCGATTCTGATCGCGATTCTGAATCGCGATTCGGGAATCGCGCTGCAACTATGTACTACATATTAACTCCTTTGTTGTCGCACAGGCTTCATCTGTAAGCTTACATTCTTCAAAAGAAAATGTTATAGGAAATATTGATATCATCTTCATTGCCTTATACAGTTCTAGACGAAGATTTTGAGAGCTTCATTGGCCATTCTTTTGTCCTACAAAATGCGAATCATCAGGGGAATAACATGAGAACTGTCAGGACTTGACTTCAAGCATGACAATGTTTTAATTACAATCGTAGCCTCTGGATTGTATTCAACTTGATAGATAAGCTCAAATCTATTCCGACTATGTTCTTTTCAAGCAAATACCTAGGCACTTTTAAATTGCAGTCGTTTGAAGGTGTGATTGGATCACTACGCTTTAAATGTTCTTTCAAAATACACTCCTATGACTACATATTTAGATGAACTGGGCAACTCTCTAGTATACAAAACCTAGATTCATTTAATGTCAGTATGTTTGTATACCTGTTCGGACCTTGAAACTTAAAAGTCAGACCTAATTCATTCTGATCATGAATCCAGTATTCGAAAAAAGTTTAGGTTTTGAGCTAATTCACTTACCCCAATTCAATGTAAGGTTTTCATTTGTTGCCTTGAAAACACCAGTCCAGTGAGCATAACAACTAGTGGCAACCTCCTTGACCCGATAATCATGATTTAAGACACCAAAATTTGAAGCAAGTTTGACTCACTTAGTTAAGGAAATAATCAGACATTTCATCATTCTTTCTAGGGACAAAATACATTTGTAGTGGTGTAGAATCTCTTACTAGGTCTGTGAGAAAAGTATGTGTTTTGTTTCTTCTCAAGGGAAAAATTCATCCAGCAGCTTCATTTCTACCTTTGCTATAGAAAGATTGAAATCCATGACAATCTGTCCTTAACTCCACGAAAATTGAATCCATCCAGCTTTTGAAAATTTGACCATGTACTAAGCTATCCTTGAAATTGTTTCCAGGTCCATAGTTACATTCCAGAGAGCTAGGCACTATGTTGTAGAGATTTTTGAAGCACGTCTTGTAGATATTTCACTGGTTCAGTTTTGAGTGCCACTCTTTATTAGTCTGTTTTAGGCATTTATGCCTTTTAATCATCTCCAGAATCAGCACATTGTGAAAATATAACTGTCAATTTGCTTGATTCTGCTTACTCAAATGTACTTCTCTTTGACTGTCTTGGTTTCATGGGTTTTTGTTTTGTGGAGTACGCCAGGCTAATCATAAATCAGTGGCAGTAAAGAATTTAACGCTTACTCCGTTTGTTGCTTTTTCATTTTGTTCACCTATATAGGTGCCTTAATCTATGTAACGGTTTTGCTGGGATTTGGCATTCATGTATCTGTCTTGTTTGTTTTTGCAGAAAAGAAATTATTGTGGCAATGGAAAAGTGAGAAGTGGTACTTTTGAACCTCGGCCTGCTGCCAGGTAAATTGTGCAGTTTATGTGCGAATGACAATGCCGCTTTGTTCATAGACTTGACGTACTAACTTCAGTGGCAGTCTGTCTGTTGCTTTTTGCAATTTTTGTCACTAACACATGTACTTCAAAAGAGACCCCTTTCTCCTACATGATGTTTGAAGGAAATGCATTGGTCCAATCATTATACTTATTGGGGCAAAGCTACTTCAGTCAAGGTTTACTTTAGTCATCTATTGCTTTCATCTTCCTCATTTATGGTAGCACATTCCCAAGTCCTTTTTGGGGATTGGTTTTATTTTTTACCTCCTGCTGCTCACCTGTCAAGGGACAGCCTAACCACTCCACTGTTAGCCTAATTGACAATTCAATCTTTGGCAGGTCATCAAAATTGCAGTCACGTTAGTGAAATTCTTGTTTGTTGTCCATTTCCTGCTATGCCTGTCCCTGTTGTGCATATTCCGAGCTACTTTTGGCCTCCTTTGGTCAAGATTCTAAAGCTTGATGTCCATCACATGCTGTTTTCACACATTTTGGGTCGTCTTTGTCCCAGTTGTGGTTGAGTATACCATCAGCTACATCAGGAGACATTAATAACATACTTTAAGGCATCCTACTACTGATTTCCATCAGGATTTCTTTCCCTTTTGCTTGTCCGCTCACGGTCCCTTCTCTGCATATTCGAGGAAGTTTTAAACTACCTTCATATGGATCATGATCTACTTCAGTTGACACCCATAAGCAGCCCCCGTTCGTCATTCGTCACACATTTAAAATTACTTTGGCCTTTGTCCGGTCAATTTTCAGAATATTATGTTGGCTGTCAAGGAAAATAGTATTACAGGAGTTATCAGCCTCTTATCCTATCCACTGAGAATCATTCCAATCTTAATTTTGGCTTGGTTTCTCAATAAAATTTTTAACTCTTAAGTTACCAGTTCTTTTTCTCTTGTATGTCCTCATTTCTGCAATGGATTGGAGTCAAACTCCCACTTATTGGAGGACCTTTTGTTATGATCTTGAGGCATTTCCATTCATGCATTCATTGTTGGTGGCCTCATGCCCACTGAATGATCTACATCCCTCTCTCTTTGGGAAACTTTTCAAGAGGATGATAGATTAGGGACACATAACAACAAGAGGCGACATCAAATCGATGGCAAGTTTGAGAAGTCACATCCGCAACCTTAATATTCTGATTATGCTATACATATTCGATTGCTCCTACCCCTATACCATTCACTTGTTAGGGCCCTATTGTCATTCCACCTCCTAAGGTACATGAGGTTGCATGTTTTCATGACTTCAAGGACAAGGCTTGCTTTTTGTTTATTACAACTCATCTAACGGCAATGAATTGGAGAATTGGCTCTGTAAGCTTGAGAATAATTTTAAGATATAGCCACTATAGGTACTTGTGATACATATGAATGCTAAGACTTCCATTGGTGGAGGACTTATGAACAGAAAATCTTGGATAGCAATATTCATAAAATGCCAATCTGGAAAATTTAAAGCAAGATTGGAGGGGTGCTATAATTTAACCAGATTGGCTCACTAGACGGGGATGTTTTTCACACTTTTCTTCAAACAAGTACTATATGTTGTTAGAGCTGTGTTCAGTGATTAATCTGCTGTGAGACCAATTGTTGGAATACTAAGTGATGCTACAAGCTATTGGTAACTTCAAAAATCAATTAAATGCAGAATGGATTCAATATCCTAACACAGCCAACTACAGTGATTGAAATTTTTTAGGATCTTGTAGTTAGTCTCAGTATAATGATCTGATCAAATGGTGTCTGAGGCAACCATGCTACTAAGTTTCAGGAGGCGTCTGAGACAGCCATGAACTCAACAGAATTGATCAGATCATTACCACAGAATAAGAAAGAGACAAAGATGAAAGACTTGGATGATTCGGACAATTACAGTAGACATTCAGACTAGATCGTTATGCAAACACTAGTGAATAGAAGGGCTCGTGGCCTTTTCTTATTGAATATGCATACGTACAAAAGGTTACAAACTGTGTGACTCAATATTGGAACCACAGTTGCAGCGGATCGCAATCTGCTGCAAAAGCGTTCCGGATCGCGCAATCCGGAACGTCAGCGATCCGCGACCCGGATCACGATTTTTTTTTTTCTTTTTTTTTTTTTTAAAAAAAGACTAATGGCCAATTTTTTTTGTTTGAGTTTATTACTAACTAAAACCTAATTGAATGGTGGACATGATGGAATGATCACAATCCAAGATATATCATAGTTCAATCAGGCTATTTCTGATAGCCGATTCTAAGATGCACGTTCCGTGAAGTATTTCTGATTTTTGACAGACTAAGCCCTTTCCAAATATTTACTTTTGAAATCAGAAATCAGTTTTGCTTTTGAAATATTTGCTTTTCCAATAGATATCAGAAATCAGTTTTGAAATGGCATTCTGATGCCAATGGTTTGCAGATCTACTGATTCCGTTTTCTGTTAGAAAATGATAGAAAGAGTTAGAAGGAGCCTTCCTTAGACTGGCGGGAATTGTATACTTCTTGTGGAATAGCTGAAACTATCTGAAACCATCTACTGATGTCCAAATTTCTGAAACCATCTGAAAATGCAGCCATCTGAAACCATCTACTGATGTCCAGATTTCTGATGAATGTAGCCTGCGGCCATCTGAAACCAAGTAACAGATCTGCATAACAATTGCTTTTTTGATATCCTTTCAATGATTACCCATATTGGCAACTTTCCAGAACAAAAACAAAAAAATTTGTGATCTGGAAAACTTTAACATGAATTCCTGGATTGCGTTCCGGAACGTGGCCTGCAACTAAGATTGGAACTATTACTACTCCCACACACTTTGTGCTTGGATTCTTGTGTGTCCTACTTATCGAGCTACAGCTCCTTATATGTACAAGCTAATCCGAGTTAGCTAAAATAAAATCTAATCTTGACTTTTACAAAGAATTACAAGAAAGTGTTTATTTTGTTAGGAGTTTCCATCAATCTTGAAAGTGACAGATGGTGGCTTGGGTCGATTTCAGTGTCAGGTTGAAATAGCCGCAGTCCAAGGTTGCAATAGTCCAGGGTTGACATAAGATCAGGGATCGAAATAGATGGAGGATCGACATGAGAGGGTCAAATTTTTTATTTCGACCCTTGGGGGATTGAAATAGACGTCGACTCAATTCGACCTGTCAATCCAAGCCAAGAATCGACTTAGTTTCCGATCCGATTCGACTCAACCCAAGGTCGATTCTAGTTTGATCCTAAACTAGGACAATATTTGCTTTTACAATTTCTTGAATGCATTTCGACTTGTGTGCTGTTCCTTATGCCGTGCATTAGATCAGTGAATGAAGTGAGGTTAAAATCCAACATAAGTGAATATAATGGTAGATTCACTGAATTTTCATACTTGTTTCTTGATCTTTCTATTAGAGAGATTGTACCACTATGGGGAATCACAAGGCCTCCCCAATATGATGTGGATTTATTGTTGCTTCTACAATTGTGAAGGCCATGGCACTTGCTACCACTTTAAAACAAAAGCATGTTGATGTAGTGGTGTCTTCTACTTCTACTTCGATACTATGGTATGCTTCTATTACTTTTTTATGCCGGTTAATTTCCTACTATTTTTAGACCTAAATTCTTTCAACGATATACTTCAAGTTGAAGTATATCGTTGAAAGAATTTAGGTCTAAAAATAGTAGGAAGCACAAGTTTTTTGAGCAAATCTCATCCATCTTAGTTGAAGCCTTCAACTAAGATGGATGGGATTTGCTCAAAAAACTTTTGCTTTAAGTGTAAGAGCCCGGATCATCAAGCTAAGAGTTGTAAGCAGCCTCCTAGTAACACCACTATTCATACATGAGGTTGATGATGAGGATGATTCCAAGCTTTTGCTCATATTGTTATTCAATGCTACTACTCTTGATAATGTAGAGTATCATATGCGTTGGGGTTGACGGTACCTTCACAAGTTCCAATAAAAATTTGGATATTTGGCAAATGGCTTATAGCACTAGATGATAAATGCTTCAATCATTCATTTGGCATTGGTGATATCTCCCAATGCTCATGCTAGTCTGAGGATGCGCCTTATTCTTTACAAGTGAAGGTCGCTATTTCTCACATGTCATGGTACATAGATGCTAAGAGATGTACAACAACAACACATTGGCAACTTTGTTGCACAAGCAAACCTCGATATCATTCCTTTGAAGAGCTGTGACATCGCACTTTGGTGCAAATTATTTCACGTCTCTAGGTGTGATGACTTTGAGTTTGGCACAGTATTTCATGGGTGTTTACGGGCAACGGTATGCCCTCTTTGATATAGACTCACGGGATGAGTAATTTTGGTAGACATTCTATTTGTGATAAGCAATTTCTGAGGAGTATTTTTAACTCTTATGTTGATACGATTATCAGTGTTCACGACGCAGTCATTACATGTTCATCGTCTCTGTTAGAGCACGTATCCAACTCGGTCACTTACTAAACTTGCATGCCTTTGATGAGCTCTAACTTTTACCACCAATGTTGGGTGTTAATCAGTGCATCAACTTGCTTCTAAGCATAGCTTCAATTCATTGTCTCATACTGTATGTGTGAGTTTGAGCATGAGGAGGTTTAATGTTAAGTCTTTGTCTTGCTGCATGGAGGGTTGATTTATGGTAGTTAGAGTTCCTTTAGCATCCTAATTTACTCGTTGATAAGAAGGCATCTAACAAGCTTCACCACAAGAGGACGTCAGTACGAGACAAGTTGTTGAAGAGAATGAAGCTCCTCCCCAACTTAGATCGGTATTTATTTCCCCTATCTTCCATTCCACTCCTTAGGTCACACTATCGTCAATGGATTGATCAAGCATCTAATGAGACATTTGTATTTTTGCCCCATCAATCTAGTGTAGCGATAATAATCACCACCACCTTGAGCATGTCACAATGGTCAAATCACCATATTTGAAGCTTGCCAGCTTACTTCTAGTCATGCCACAACAAACTTTGATTCTAACAACTAGGTCCATGATGGTGAATGACTCTTACTCATTCACAAACTATATGCTTGGAAATCTCAGTGTGACTTTCTTAAGCAAGAGGTGGAATACGTCAGGTAGCTGATCTCCAAGGATTAAGTGCAAATGGATCCACCACAATTTGCATTACTCTTAAGTGTTAGGAATTCTTTACATGACTTAATCATAGAGGTTTGGAGATAGGAGCATAGCACATTTCTCAATCAAATAAAGTACATCTATGAATTGCTTAAAAGATGGTTGCAATTACGATTACATCAATGGAAGCAAATCAAAAGCTTTCATCATCTATATATACTAAAAGAAAAGTGGTTTCCGGGCAGCTCATGCTGCCCGTCACGCTCTCACGGGCAGCGTGAGCTGCCCGGAAACCACTTTCAAAGTAAAAAAGCTAGGGAAGGGTGAAGGCCACGGGCAGGGGAGGGCATGGGCGGGGACGGGGCGGGCAGGGGGATGGGCACGGGCCTGCCACCGTCACATTTGAATTTGCCCGCCGTCGGGCGGGCAGGCGTTACTAGTCAAAGACTAAATAGAAAGTGAATGAGATGCTTTATAGACAAATGGTTGAGAGTCTCATCTACACCACTATCAACAAACTAGACCACTCTTATATTGTAAGAATAATAAGTCAATTTAAAAGACAACTAAGAGAATGCTACAACATCTTAAGGGAACGCACAATTAAGGCCTTGAATCTAAAACAAGTGTTAATCTCAATCATTAGGGCTATTGAAAATGTAGATTGGGCTGGTGATGATGAGAAACGAAAATCTATCACAAGTCACAGATTCTCACTCGGTTCAGTATAATGGATGAGCAAAAGCAACCAATTATAGTTCTCTCATCAACTGAAGCAAAATATAGGACAATAGCAAATGCAACATGTGAATGTATGTGGCTTCAACGATTACTAGCTAAACACAAGGAGCTTCAAGGTAACATAACTTTGATTAAACTCGATGTTTCATAGACATACTTATCACATCGAGGTCTACTACCTCTTCATGCGAGAGAAAATTCAAGCCAATGAAGTGGAGCTCATTTACGGCTAATTAAATGAGCAAGTTGCTAATATACTTACGAAAGGGCTTAGCAGGGAAAAATTTGGGAAATTTTATCTGGTTATAGGTATAAAGAAAATTGGATTAGTCATTAAGGGAGAGAATCCTAGGAGTAGTGACTAATAATCAAATTAAAAGGTTAGTTCAATATTGTTTCTTAGTTTCTCTAACTTGCCATACCGAAGGAGGTCTGACATGGTCCTCTGGCGAACACGGCGGGTCCGATCTGGATCATCATCAACATGAACATCTGCAGGAGCCTGTGAATTCTGCACACCATCAATCCCTCCCACTGTGGCACAAGTATCTCCACCCTCTGCTGTATCCCCTACAAAAGCGTCCTGTGCCATATGGTCAACATCCCCAACATGTGCTGCATCCAATGTCTCTCTCTCATGCTGTATATCCTTTGGTAGTGGATCAGGTCGATACACATCCTGCTCTGGTAGAGGTGGCTCATACATCCCTGCCATCATCCTCCAAGCCATAGCCTAGGTCTGCCTCATACTTTGCTTCAAACTCTGCCTCAAGCTCTGCCTCAGCCATGGTCTCCAATCCTAGAGCAGGAATACCCAAGTCATCATCATCATCATCCTCATCCTTATCCTCTTCATCAGCACCCATGCCCATACTTGTCCCCTGGCCAGAACCTGTATCCTGATCATGACCCACTCTGTCCATCAATAACCGTCTAACCCGCAACATCTCTCTCTTTGTCTCTGCTGCAATGTCAGCCACAACATCAAATTATCGTCAAATACAATCCTCAAAAATCTCAAATCATCAGGCCTACTAGAGAAAGGCAGCTCCCTAAATGCAGCACTAGTGGCCATGTGTCTGAGCTGATGTTTGACTGTAATAAGCCTATGCATGACAATCAGGTCGAATGCAAAACGTGTGGGAGCTGGTTTCTTTAGATCAAGTGGATTGAAGGTGTGGAATAGGGTGAGGGCACGCCTCTTCCGGGTGATAAATGTCACCACGACAAGTGCCATATCAGCTATCGTGCGAACCCAGGGCAAGCGGCCAATATTCCCCAGTATAAGATCAATGCTATGTGCAGCACAGGGGGTCCATACAATAGCAGGGTACTGCTGCTGTAGCAAGTGAGACATGTTCATGCAATTACTTGCGTTGTCGGTGACAACCTGCACTACGTTGGCAGGGCCAACCTCCTCTATAACCTCACTGATGATATCGAACATAAACTGTTCGTCAATGACCGCACCACCTCTACTAGCATCAATGGCCTGATAAAACATAGTAACCATGCAACATGACACCAGTATGTTAATCACTGGCCGACGGCGGGTGTCACTCTAGCTATCAAACATGATCGAGCACCCATAACTCTCCCAGGCCTTCCTAAGAGGCATCATCTGTGTGGTGAGCTCCTCCACCCTGGACCTAATGTAGGTGGTACGGACAACCTCATCCATGGGTGGCCTGAAGCGTGGACCTGCAGCAGCAACTGCAGCTATAGCCCTCTTGAAGGGCTCCGTGTCAGCAATGGCAAATGGTAGGTTCAGCTCATAGATCATGTTTGCCATAGCCTGTTGGGCCTTTGCCTCAAGATGGGGCTGGAAAGACTCCCCCATGGACTGCTGTCTATACTGGGAGCTGCGAGACGATTTACTGGAAGATGCCCTAGTGCGGTAAGCACCCCTACGAGGAGCAAGAGGAGGTATGTCAGTGGCAGGGGGGGAAACTGGGCCTGAGGTGGCTGAGGGGGATGCTGCGGCTGCGGGGGATGCTAGGGCTGTAGAGATGGTGGCAAAGAAGCTCCAGAAGAACCAGCCTCACCATGCTGTCTATCATCACTGTCCTCATCATCAGAGTCCAAATCATCCTGATGTGGGGGGAAAGTGGATGGTATGTCCTGGGTGTCCTATGAGAGACCATCTAGTGCTGACTCAGAGTGAAGAAAGCGGAATGTCTGCATTGGGCGAGTCATCTGAGTGACTACAGGAGGATGCTGTGGAAATGCACCGACTGGAATAGATGTAACAGGAGGAGGGGCGGGACGTGGTGCAGTGGGCTGTGGTGGTGCGGTGGGCTGAGGAACGAGTGGTGGATGTGCATCAGGCTCAGGGGGAGGAGCAGGAACAGGAGGTGGGGGAGGACGTAGTGGTGGTGGACGAGGAGCTAGTGGATCCCGTGGGGTGGATGATACTACTGCATATACATCAGGATCTAGTGACATACCGGCCTGCGTCAATCGAGCTCCATATATTTCAATGAGCCTGTAATGCTCAGGCATGTGTGGGCAAGGGAGGGAGCCTAAGCGTCTGCCATCACCCTTGATAGCACCAAGGATGGCCTTTCAGCCTAGTGAAAGTGCTAACAAAACGAGCATGACAAAACCTACAGGACCATCCACACGTCCCACACCGAACGTCAGACCTAATGAACTCGGGGTCTTGGTTTACCTCACCCCAGAGCTCAGGCATATCTCCAGCAGGCATGGTGCGAGACGCTATAGGAAACAGGGACCACGGAAGTGAAGTACGGAAGAAGTGCAAGAAAAGACAAATGCAAAAAACCTGATTTTTGGCTCCAAATCCATAAACCCTATCCTTCTCTCTCTAGATGAGCTGGTACAGTCTCTCTCTAGGCTGTCCCAAACTCTCTCTATGATCTGAAATACCTGGACCCTAAAAATAGACCTATTTGCATGAGGGAATGTCAAAAAACCTGATTTTTGAGCAAAAAACAACCCTAATTTTTTCTCTCTACAGAGGCCACTACAGTCTCTCTCTACCCTGCCCTCTTCTCTCTCATCAACCTGAGCAGCCCTCTCTCTGAAACCAATGCACCCTCTCTCTCAACCTCTATGTGCAAAAATGAGAAATAGGGTCAAAAAACGAGCTGTGAGGGGGTTTTGTGGGGGGGGAAATTAGGATATTAATTAATTAATTAATTAATTGATTTTCCACGGTTCCCAGAACTGTGGGTTTTATGCCCCCCCCAAAATAACCCAAAAATATGCAAAAAAGAGGGCCAAAAAAATCTGTGAAATCATCTGTGAAATCTGTCAATCATCTGTGAAATCATCTGTATCATGATTCATCTGTCAAATGACTCAAATCATCTGAATCATCTGTGAAATCATTTGTATCATCTGTCAAATCATCTGTACATCATGTGAAATCTGTCAAATCAGTGATGATTTCAGATGATTTCACATCTGTCAAATCATCTGTATCATGTCAAATCATCTGAACATCTGTGAGATCTGTGAATTTGAAAATTAATTAATTAATTATTTAATAAAATAGAGGAACCGTACCACGGTTCCCAGGACCCACGGTTCTGGGAACCTCGGGTTTTATGCATCACACATATTTTTGCTATCAATTTCTCCACTTTATAATCTGTGACTCTCTTTGCTTTTCAATTCCAAATTCTGCTAGTCGTTCAGTCTCTTAGTCTCGTATGGTTATGCCTTCCACCTTTAACAAAGGTAATTGCTGACTAACATTTGGGACAGACTTGCACGTTGTTGTAAGAACATTCACCTGTCTTAGTAGTAGAACATTTCATTCTTCCATCTTTTGAAACTCTCATCTTCTGATCAGCCCCACAATGAAAAACGCCATAACCTTCTTTTCAATTCCTCGTGCGCTTTCCATGAATCTCATAAAATGATCGTGCTATACAACTTCCAGGTTTGGCTTTCCTAGGTTCTGAGATAACTTGCCTGCGGTTGTTTAGCTTCACGACCAGTTAGGCTTAGTGTTTATTACATACCGTGGAAATCAAGTGTTTGAAGAATGATCAGCATCTTTACATGTGTTCAAATAAGCTAATCTGCTGTTCTTGAATCTGACTGTGCTGCTTTTTGGATGTCTCAACGATGTGCACTAAATTGGAATTGATCGACTTACCAAAACAGGAGGGTGCGGTATTCATCATTGAGTTCCGACACTTGGGATAGTTACTCAGACATTTCAACTCCGTGCTCAAATTTTGGGGTCAAAGCGAAGGTGTTACAGTCTTGTCAGCAGATTTTTGAAGGGAACTCCTCACAAGGCCTAACAGGCAAGAATATATATGGAATGAATGGGCAAAAAGTTTGGCCCTCGCAAAAATTGCAAACGTTGAGGGAATTATTGCTAGCAGATGAAGCTTTTGGTCCGTTGAGGCTAAGTGCCAAGGAAATTGAGGCAGAGACACTGTCAGGTCAATATAAGAGTTTTGAAATGTTTTCTGAGCTGGAACAGAAAGTTGACGAAACACTTGAAGAAGACACAGTTGAAGACATTGTAAGTGAAGAAGATCAATTTGTTGATGCCATGACGACCATGGATTCAGAAACAGAGTCAGAGTCAACAGGTAGAACGGAATCTATTTCTGATCTAACGGAGAACACTAGAGACCTGGTGGACGTATTAGCAATGCAATGCCCATCAGACGACGATAGCTTGGACGAAAAACAGGACGACATATCTGTTCAGGAAATGGATCATATGTTCGAACATCGGTTGGAGACTGTAGACATGATGTTTACTGAATTATCCTATTCCACTTCACCTTCGCACTCCTCAAATTATTCCACAGATAAAGAGGAGCATTTCTCAATAGAAAATGAAGCTCAAGCTAACAACCATTTTTGGTATCGTGATGAAAATTTTGCGAAGGATGTATCAGGAATCAAAGTTCGGGACGAAAAAATACCACCACTACCTCCTGTGCAGATGGTATCAAGGCCTCAAAACCATCCAGTCGCAGTTGCTTCAGAGCAGACTAACAGACTTTCAAAATGGCAAGTAAGGTCCACCAACAACTCATCGCCAGCAGTTACTGCGACAGCAGAAGTATGCCGGGCATCACCGGCGCATCGTCTGCTTCCCGAGTCCACAATCCATTCAAAGGAGCAGAGCTCTGAAACAAGCCATGAACAAGACTCTGTTTTGAGAAGAGAAGAATGCAAGTCCAAGAAAGGCTTCGGAACCAAGCCAACTCTCCGTGAAAGGATGACAGCAGATATTCATTTTCTTGAACGCAACCGTTCTCTGCCAAAGAATTCCGCAGATGCAAAAATTGATTGCTCAAAACGTAGATCTCAAGGTTCACCTCCTGTCTCTGTAAGCCGGTCTTTTAAACTTCATGCTGACAAGCACTGCCTGGCTGAAATAAGCTTATATTGTACTGATGACAATGGTGTCAGTCCTAAGCCTCCGACGTTGTCGGATTCCAGTCATTCATCTTCAAGCACGCGAGGATCCCCTCCAAGCAATATCTTGGTCGATCTTGGTGCTGATGCTGAGCCCACCAACTCTCCAAGTGCAGGCTCATTTTCCAACGCTTCATCCCCAAAATCGCCAATATTTAGTGCATTAGATTCGCCAATGTCTCCCATAAATAGTTTTCACCTATCAGCCTCGTCAAAGTCAGGAAGATCGGCTACTTCAGATATGAGACTGCGCTCTCCAATTTTGGTGCCAAAGCTTCTGTCATCGCCAAGCTTGGAAGGTACACCGTCACCTCCGCCTCCTCTTCCTTCACTGAAATTGAGTAGCAAGCAGACCTTGCACGGAGAACCTGGCCAATTCAACAAAACCTTGCAAGCTCCTCCTACACCGCCTCCGCCTCCCCCTCCGCCGCCACCACGAATGATTTCAAAGCTGGCCCAACCTGCTTCTCAAGCGAAGCAAGCATCAAGATCTGTACCCCGCGGTCCGAGAAATGATGATCTTATAAAGTCTATTTCAATGTACGACAGAAGCCAGGTAGAAAATCTCTGTTTATCACAACAACAATGCATTGCATTAATCTTTACTAGTGCATAGGTCAAATGGTCTAGCTTCTGAGGTTGCTGCCAGTTTGAAAAATATTCACCATGTATTTTCTGAGATAGAAGCACGATCGAATCCATGTCTTGCAGCTCAGGAAAGTGTCCGCAGAAAAACGTTCTCCTAAGCCAAAAGTTATGGATGAGCGAGAGATCTTACTTGAACAAATCAGAAATAAGGTACGAGAGCGAAACTTGCTCTTTGCCTTCATGATAGATTACAAGATGTATACATGGTTATTCCTTTTGGCTGTTGCATCTGTTGAAAAGACAGATAAAGCTGCTGCATCTGTTAGTTTGCTAAGTCTTTGTGTGCTGTGGGCAGACGTTCACTTTGCGTCGCACAGCCGCAGAGAAGCACGATGCCGCTAATCGCCTGAACCCAGACATTATCAACGTTGCTGCAATATTAGAGAGAGCAAATGCTATTCGGCAGGTTGTGATATAGAATTTCTGTTGCTTTTCATGTACATCAATTCTTCGTGTCCACCTTTCAATACTATAATCAATTGCTTTTCCGCCTATCTCCTACTTGAAATTGGCGAATCTTTATTCTCAAGAAGAATACAGACTAAATGATGCTCGCATTTTATCTGTGAAGGCTTTTGCTGGAAGTGATGAAGAAGATACCAACGAAGAATGGACTGAGGTACGTCCATCTTTCAAGTTTGCTCATTCCGACTTTCTTGCAACGTTGGCGCAATTTGGAAGCTCAATAAAAGAAACTCAACAAAGAATGAAATACTATGTTGAAAAAGAAAATTTGTTTTGCGTGTAATAAAGACCAAGTAAAGAATATAAGATACCAAAAACTTTGACAATTGTACTTGTTTCAATTGCAGGGCCAAAACTAGGGGCAAATTGCTGCTTATTTTTTCAACTTGCGGTCCCTGATGTCGCACATTTCCCAGTTCAGAGGAAATGAGGAATGCCTAAGAAAGCTATGAATTTTTCTGATAAATTCATGTAGCAAAGAGTCTCCTCTCCACCAACCTTGGCATTCTCACAGGTGACATCATACTCGCAAGTTAAAGAAGAGCTTCACGGTGGGATTTGCAATTTTGCTGACATTTTCATGTATTGAGCTATTTGTCAGCTATTGTGCCTTAAATCATGTCTTATCACATGTGGAATGTATCTAACAAATGATGTCTTGCGAAAGCACCAGTAAGCTAGAGGACAAATAAGCTAGAGGACAAATGTACCACCCCCCGTTAAGGTAGAGTTCTAAGCTGTCTGCAAATTGCCCACTTTCGCGTGGTTATCCTATGTATGTATAGAAAAACTCATGTATACATATTACAGTTCTTGCAAAACACGGCTACCTTAATTTCCTAGAGTAGAAATGACGTTTGATATTGCATATGAATGATGTGTTTGATATTACAATGATGTCGATTACACCATGCGGGAATAACACACTGCACACAATCTCATTGGCTCCCTAGTCGTGCATGCAATGGGTAGCGTTTGAGTAACTTTTTATTGATTTATCCTAAAAAAAAAAAACTTTCATTTTTTAAAGCTTCTCAATTTTTCGAGGACTCACTCATACAAAGGTTCATGTGCCTAAATAAAAAATCTATGAAATTTTTTATTGTCGATTTTTGAGAAATATTGTTGCTTTCATTATACTTGCCAATTTTCTTGAGCACTACAAAGGAGGGAGAGTATCCTAGTAGAGAGATCTCATATCTTTCTCATTTAAGGGTGGGTAGGGTATGAAGGGTGGAGAGCCCGCATGCTCTAGTTCTCTTGGAGGCGCCTTTGAAGTTTGAATCTAATTGATAGTATAGTTGGTAACAAGCCAATGTTGTGTGGTTATTTGATTTTTGTTGTGATACCCTTTGGTTATTACTAAGTTAAGGGTATCTATATAGCACTTAACAAAATCATGAATGCCTACCAAGATTATTCATTGACATTTGCCAATTCCTTAAATATTGGTGTCTGAGATTAATATCTAATAATTTAATTGTCTTTAGAATAGCTCATATCTTGAGGGTGGTTTCACATGGAGCTGGGGGTAAGTATAAAAAGCCCAAATACTCTACTTTGATTGGTGGAGCCACTCCAAGAGGCTTCTCCAAATTTCATAGGGGTGAGAGTTTCCCTTAGATTGTATTGAAAGGTGCAATCTTGGGGTAACTAAAGATAAAAGGGGAATATGTAGACATCTTTGCGTATGGGGGTAAGTGGTGGGCCCTTTATCTCCTTGAATTTAGACATTAAATGCCTTGGCCTCCAAATGAAATGGGCTTTCACATGAAATGACATGGAAGAATTTGGGCTTTAAATTGGGGGGTAAGGTGCATATTTTGAAATGGGTCTCTGTTGCCTGGCCCTTTTACCACAATAAAACTGAACGATATGGAATTTCAACTTATCAATCCAAACAATGTTTGATATTTTAAAGATAAGTGATTGTATTATAAAGATCGGGTACAAAAATAGAAACCAAGGGTAGGGTGGAGATTAGAGATATTAATTGGAGTGTTACTCTGAAAAATGTGTACAAAATTTTCACTACTTTAAAAACTTTCATAGTAAATATTTGTTGATTTAAAGATATTTTTAATGAATTTAATCTTTTGAAATGGGTCAAAATCTTAAAAACGGAAAACCATTTTTTGATTTTTTAATTTTTTAATTTTTTAATTTTTGCCAAAAACATGCTTTCTCATGAAATTTTTTTCGAAAACCAGATTTTTTTTTGCAAAAAATATGCTCGTTAGCACCATCTCCCAAAAAAATAAATAAACCTAAAAAATAAAAAATGTCCGAAGTAATCAAAATACACAAACATTTATGGTGTTTTGATAGTCTAAATCAATTTTTATGAAAATAACTTGTAGAATAATCAAAACACAAATAAAGTAAAAACTGTACAAATCTTCGATCAGGTTGGTAGATAAGCTGCCAAAACTTGCGTAATCAGCTGCCATTTATAGGAGTATCAAAGTTTCTACCATCCAGGTGTTCCAAGATCACTTCTTCGAACGATAATATCTTTTTAACTTGTATGGTCCTTCACTTGTGAATTTCAATTTTTCCTTGATCAATTTTGTCTTGTACATCAAAGCTATATCTCCTTCCTTCAGATCTTTCTTATGTGAACGACAATCATGCCATGCCTTGCGACGAGCTTTCTCTGCTGCTAGTGCATGAACTACCATCAATCTGGTTTCACAAAGTTTATGCAAAGCCTCATGATGTAATTGTAAGAATTTAAATTCATCCAACCGTACCATTTCGTTGCTGCTATGCATAAAGATGATATTAAAATTTAAATCGACATAACTGCATCTTGACCATATTCAGGTTGAAATGGTGCATGATTCATATTAACTTTATAAGTTGTTATGAATGTCCGTAATGCTGGATGAAGTTTACGTTCCCAGTCAAAATGACTTGCTTCCACTGTCTTTGTCATAATACTACAAAGAATCTTATTGAAAGATTTCGCTTGTCCATTACCCCTTAAATAATATGGAGTACTAAACCGATGATTAATTGTTACGTCCATGTCCAGTATGTGGGATTCAGAATAATTCCTAACATGGATAGCCGGTCACTTCAGTGTATAAGGTTAGTAGTTATGCCTCGTCATTCCGAGCTTGGCCAGTAATGTAATTAATAATCTTATGAGGGCCCAGACCTATATTTGGACATAGGAGGTGTTTGACTGCTATAATGCAAGAATAGGAGGTTAATTACTAAGTCAGGTTGCATGGGGATCCTTAGAAGAACATTCTCTCCTCTTGGGAGAGAATATAAACTAGTTTCCACTAGTGGAAACTAGTGGAAACTCGTCCATCAACCTATTGGATTTTTTGATCCTTGAAGCCAGGAGTCCCCTCCTCTTTTGCATTCATTTACCATGGCATGAGGGTGAAGTGGTTAGGGTATTGACTAGCCATTTTTTGTTGGTTGGGTGGTTTTGCTCCACAGGTATTCTTTTGACTGCATGTAGCAGGATTTAGTCAGATCTTCACTTGGCAATTCTTATAGTGGTATTAGAGCAAGGCTTGCATCAATCAGAAGGTGGAGTTGCTTCTTGCTCTTTCTCAGCTTTTTGGTATTTCCTCTTTGCTTTGTACTTTTAGGTTTTGGAATTGACCTCCAAGTAAGTGGCTTCTCTGATTTTGGTTTGATTTTAGCCTAATGATCATGATTATGGATTTTCTCCATAGATTTGGATGGAAATCAATGGATTTTTGATGGTTTTTTGTGATTTTTCACCTAGAATTCGAGATTTTTGATGAAATTTATCAAAGCTACTGATCTAGTATGCTTCCAAATTTTTAATTTTTGCCTTACAGTCATTATTGATTGAATCTAATGATTGCATATTGGTTGCAAAGTCAAAAGGGTGCTTAGATAGTGATTTTTAGCCAAAAATAATTGGGGTTTTTGAATTAGAAATGGGCTATATGCCATTGGGCTGGAAATGGATTTTTGATGAAATCACCTTGTAGAAGTGCGCTCTCCTACCTGAATCTGGATCGATTACAACTCGCACGTGTGAAGCCTAGGTGGTAGGGTAATGTGGCAGATGTCTTGTAGACCTGCTCTCCCTCCATAGATGTATGGATAGACCTCTATGCATGATTGGATGCATGGTACATGGGTGTTCAATAGATTGATTAGAGAAATGTCATGCATGAAGCTATTTTTAGGAATTCTAGTTCAAAAAGCTGATTTCCCAGTTTCTAGTCAATTTACGAAAAAATTTGATTTTGTTTTCAGAAATCACTGCATGTCATGTCTGAAGCATGCCGGATGTTTTGAAATCCTTTCAGAATAAATGGCACCTCACCACCTCGACACTCACCCTTATTCACCATCCACTGCTTATCTACTCTGCAAACACCCAACCCTCCCCCGTGAACTTTTCACAACCATACCTAACCCTCCACCACCCACACTTACCACAACTACATAGGTATGGCACAGAATCACACCGAAGAATCCTAGTAGACGGATGTTAATGTCAGAGGAGTTTAACAAAGTATGTCCAAACTGGGAAGACCGAGGCGGGTACACTCTTCCCGATCTCACGATTTGTAAATGTCACAAGCAAAAAGTGTTAGCATTTGAGCCACAACCTCAATGGCGATGTGTTATGTTGGAAAATGCACATGCTTTTGAGAGATATATCGTGGCACCAACTTACATGCGCGTCAATCCAACATATTAGCCCATAAAGCGCAAGAAAGGATTCGCACCAGAAAGGGTTCATAATAAAATATCTTGGCCAATTCTACCTAAAGAAGTCAAGACTGATGATCCAGCGGTTGATTTTGTGGCCAATTACAGCTACTTCTACCGGAGACATCATACAAATCTGGACTGCCATGTTAGTTACTTTGTAGATAATTGCGGCCTAATATCATTCCTTTCTATTTTGAATTGTTTCTAGGATAGAGATCTGCCACCAATAGTTTTGGATCTATATATAAGCCCCCAAGCACACCCCTGAATCATATCAATGTGGCAAGGCTTTACTATCGGACAACAATCACCAATGAACTTCACGTTGATATGTTGAATGTTGGTACATGTACGAGTTTCTACGTAGCATGCTTGATTACTATCGGCCGCAACCATTTTTGGGCAAAATTCGATTCGAGAGAATGGAACAGATTGGTAGAGAAGTTCATAAAATCTAGGTCACCATCAATGTAGAGCTGCGGGAAGACTAGACAAGACAACAGACAACGACAATTGGCGTGGGACCGCCAATCTTTTGACAGAGGGAATAATGTAGGCTGATATTCCAAGGAATATTCGGGCCATCTTGAAAAGGATACAAACTTAAGCCTAGAACTAGATTAGTCAAGTTTAGGCCTTTGCGCCATGTTGTAATGGCTTAAAGTTATTTAGTTCTAAGCCTAAGTCTAGAACATTGGAACTTAAGCTAGTCTAAATAAGTGCAACTTAAGTTAGTTCAATTGTTTATGGTCCATTGGGGGTTCGTCCCATGACACCAATTTAATTAAGTTAAGTCTATGTGGTCTACTTGTCCCATAGTGCCTTTTTTGTAAGTGACCACCACTCCAAGTATATATAGGAATGGAAGAGTCCATTTTGAAACAAGAATCTCATTTGCATAATAGAGTCTTATTTTCTTTCATTGAGAGTTCTCCTCTATGATGATCATATGGCTGTTACACTGTGTGTATTATAATTTCTCTCTATGAACCAAGTTAATTAGTTTTATTTTATCGTTGGGCCTTTCACAAGTAGGTTAAGCCTTTGCGAAGTTGGGTTTTAGGTTAAGCCGTTATTTTAGGTTAGCTTAAGCCATCGTTTGAGTTTAGTCCTAAGTAGAGAAATGAGAGAACATCGGATCTTATCCTCAAAATACTCATCCTGTGCTTGCATTGCCTTTTTAGCATCCATATTCATGCTAGTAGGAAGAAGCCTTAACATCGACTAGATGGGAGACAACCATAGCCATGTTAGAAGCAGCCTTAGTTGAAATTAGATGCCAAAGAGCTAACAACCTAACAAGAAATCATTCAGCAAAGGGGAGGAATATTGAGTGTCAATTCACCAATTCTCAGTTTTAATTTGAAGGAGTGCATAAGAGAAGGAGTTTGTACAAAAAAGCAACGAGCGGGTTTGATGAAACTTTTGAGTGGGCTTGATTGAACTCTCGAGTGGTTTTGACTGAAATTTTTGAAATGTTTATTTCTGTGTGATTGATTTTCACTGTACATTTTACATTCGATCACATCTTCATTTTGTGCAAGATGCATTGCAATATGACTACAAATTTGTTGTTTCATCTTTGTAGTATAGAGGTTCGTCGCTGGGAGCGGCAACCTCGACTTCATCTGCATAGCACGAAGAGAAGAGAGAGAGAGAGAGAGAGAGAGAGAGAGAGAGAGAGAGAGAGAGAGAGAGAGAGAGAGAGAGACCCAACCAGAAGAGAGAGAAAGAGAGAGGAGAGAGAGAAGGCCCTGGTTAGGAAAGACTTTGGGGGCTCGAGCACCTACCCAAAGCTATTCGGTCCTAACCGAGAGAGAGAGAGAGAGAGAGAGAGAGAGAGAGAGAGAGAGAGAGAGAGAGAGAGAGAGAGAGAGAGAGAGAGAGAGAGAGATGGAGTGGAAAAACCAATAGAGTTCCTTCTTAGATTGAGAATGTTAAATGAGTACAAATAGTGCTCTTTTATTCTTGGGGAGGCCCTTGTCCCATTCATCCTATTGGCTACTTGAAATGACAAGGAAACACAAAAGATCTAGTGGTGTACAAAGAAACACACCCCACCTATCACCATTTGACTTTGTCTCAACCTTGTAACTTAGAGTTTGGCCTTTAACTTATTTTATTTGCAACTAGGACCCAAGACACTAGAACACAACTTAAACTATTTAATTAGTGTGCTCATTGGGTGGGGCTTATACATGTAGGACGCTAGTGCCTCACACTTATTGCTCTACTCTATTGAGACGGGGCCCACTTGGTAAGGCTTGGCCAACAGTAGTTTTAGTGGTGGGACCCACTCATTTATTTGTGTATAAGAAATATCCACAACAGGGTCCTCGACCCAAAGTAGTGTTGGTCCCTCAGTACTATGCCTGCATTTGTCATGGAGGAGCGCTGTTGTCAGTTCGCTTATTGTTGGGGATATGGATGCTTAAGGAAAAATGTGAATAAAATTCACTTACGTAAAACCTGAGGCTTTATTTGATGATGGTGAGCAACAAGAACTTGGACTTCCAGATTTTCAATAATACTCATAAGGGTCTGGTGGCCATTCCTAATAATCTTGTTCATTGACAATTGGATAGTCGAGACATTCCATAAGAGTATCCCAAGATAAATCTTGTTGTGGATTCTCATAGGTCGGCGCAATTGGTCCCACTGTCCTAGATGCCCCCATTCGTAATGTAGATATGACGTGCTTACCTGACTCTCTTGTTTGTCCAGGTATTCATGGTATGTTTGAACTTGACGGCTTTCTTCAGTAGACAATATCATAAATTGAGGACAAGGCTTTGTCATTGTAGGCGCTGGTGCTTGCTGAACTAGAGGCCTATTGGGGCTTGGATTCCTTGGATTTGGCCTTTTGAGAATGGATATAACTGGATTTGGCATTGGTTGAGTGGTTTGTTGTTTTGTGGAACAGTCAAACTTTGGTGGAATCTTGCTCGTTGAAGGGCAATTATCCACCTTAGTCTTCCCATTTGAAGGATGCGTGACCGTACATTCCCTTGGATCTCATGCTGAACT
This sequence comes from Diphasiastrum complanatum, assembly GCA_029204225.1. NCBI lineage: Eukaryota > Viridiplantae > Streptophyta > Lycopodiopsida > Lycopodiales > Lycopodiaceae > Diphasiastrum > Diphasiastrum complanatum. The sequence goes on along the minus strand of CM055094.1, from coordinate 63,884,547 downwards.
GCCATTCTCGTCGCTCCGTTGACACTGGCTCCCGTTGTAATTCATCACTAATAAATCTGGACATTGAGTGTGCCAAGAGTCCTGATAGAACCTGCCAGAATTGCTTGGTTGCCAATTTCTTGACTTCCTCAGCTATCATTGGCTTGAGAGACTCTACCAGCTCTGTTTTCTGTGATGGTGTTACTTGGTTTCCCATGGGTGTCTCTACGTACTTGTGGATTTTTGTCAGATTCTATTCTTCCTCACTCGTTTCAGAACCCAGTGGCACTAGGATTTTTCGTTTATAATTTATTTTATCGTTAGATGGGTTGATCAACATAGGTGCATGTCGGTTTACATAAGCCAAATGCCTCCTAGCTAATTGTGAATTTCTCATCGGACAATCTCGGCATGGATGATTAACTCCTTATTGTGCACAACAAGAAAAACAAATGTGTGTAATTAGAAATACTATTCATATATTGAGTAGTACAAAAACAATATTACACTAACCTTCCATCCACATCCATGAACAAATTTCCATTGTAATTCAGTCACTTCTTCTCTGTTTTTGGATGCTTTTAGCATCGTATCAAAAACCCATTCACGAAAGCAAATGGATTTACAAAAAGAGCTAATGCGATTTTATGTAAAGTACTTACTAAAATTATTGTAGTACACTCATTGCATTGGAATCAAAAGTTATCATCCGTACTATGGGCATATCGAAATGTGAAAAAAAAAAATCATGACAAAATGTACATTGTATTACTTGGTTTACGAAATTATCCAATTCTTTCAATTTAGTTTGAAGTTCCAACATGTTGAATTCAAATAAATAAATGATATTCATCAGATGAAAATATTCAAGATTGATTGCAAAATTTGACAAGTCGAAGAAATATCGGATTCAAACAATGACAGAGACAAAATCATTCTAATCTAAATGAAAAAAACATTATAGTATTAAACCTATTACATTAAAGAAAGGAGACTATGCTCACTAAACTTTAAAGGAAATTACAAACATGTTGGATGAGAGTGTACAAGGTAATCGAGATATTTGACAAAGGATCCATTCAATTGACTGATTTGGCAGGAAATTTGGACATCTAGTATTATTTCATTAATTTTAATATTTATTAATTACTTTGACATCCTAACATGTCAAAATTCAAAAAGTATATAAAAATGTTATTTGAATCATTTGCCATGAGAGAAACTCCCCATTCTAAAAGGGCCTTTCAAAGGATTCTTTTATTTACTTAACTTTGTATTCTACATCCACATGGACCAACAAAACATCCTCCAAATGGACCTTTATTGAATGGGCACAAACTCCCATAATGTAAAAGTAGACTCTACTTGTCCATTGGGCAAGAGTTTAAATCATGTTGTCTAGGCACAAACTCCCATAGTGTAAATAAACTTGGACAACATTTAGAACTCTTACATAACATTCCTTGAAGGGCCCTTCTTAAAATCAATAATTTCACTTTTATCTATTTTACTGTTTTTGCCAATTTTAAGTGTTTTTTGAAAAGTGATGTTTGTTTGGTTTTTCACTTCATTTTATTTTGCCACAATCTATTAATGCATGACGATGGAGTAATGAGAAGTTGACATGTATCGTCTTGAAATTGGTCTACCATCATGTCACCTCAATGACACAGATGGGTTTTGACATTCTGCGAGTAAATCATCTACGAGTTTTGCAAGTTTTTTTCATATCTTGCTTGCAAAATTTCATAGCACATGGCATGCTAGCAAATGTAGTCTATTGGGACTTTTGGGAGGACCAAGTCCGGCGCTAGGGCCTGGTGCATTAGCTAGGTTTAGGTAGCTAGGTCCAAGGCTAGGAATCTCATGGCCAAGTAAAGCTCAAGAGAGCTATGAACGCAAGAAACCACTAGAAGGCTCCTTGTAGTTCCGTGCGGTCCTAGCCACTATAGGAAACCACAAGGAGCCTTCTTGGGGTCCCTTGTGGTGGGCTGGACAACAAGGAGCCTCCTTGTGGTGGCCCAAGGCACCGCAAGGACCCTTCTTGTGGTCCATCCCACCGCAAGAAGGCTCCTTGTGGTCCCTCACGGTGTAGGGTTTAGGGTGTAGGGTACCCAACCCAACAGACCATAAGGAGTCCACCCCAAGGGACTACAAGTAGCCTTCTTGTGGTCCAGACCACCCCAAGGGACTGTAGAGAAGGCTTATTGCGGCTTGCGGTGGCCCAAGAGACCGTAGCGGACTGCAAGGAACCTCCTTGTGGCCCCTTGCGGTGGGCCGCAAGAAGGCCTCTTGTGGTCTATTCGGCCATCGCAAGAGACCACAAGGAGGCCCCTTGTAGTCCCTAGTGGTGGGCTGGACTGCAAAGGACCACACGGAGTCCAAGGAGCCCAAGTGTAAAAAAGAAAATTGACCGAATCACTTGGCATGCCGACGTGCCAAGTGATTCAATAAAAAAAAAAAAAATCTTTTTATAGCACAAGGCTAAAAATGTTTTTTAACTTCAATTTTTTTTTATTTTGGGATTTCATTATGAGATTTGTGCCAAACCACAATTTGTATTAATAAACATCAAGTAGTGGCATAAAAAAAGATAGCACGCGATGTGCTATCTTTGTATTGACTCATGGCAAGAAAGAAACTCGCAAAAAATTTACTCGCAAAATGTCAAGCCCCGACACAAATTTGAACAACCTCAAACCTTTCCTCAATACACATTTTAAAACTTCTACATTCTCCGCACACACAAAGAATACAATGCTCACTGTTTTCTGCTTTTTGCTTTTTATTGTCGATTTTTTGTAATCAAACAAACAAAATGGCACAATCTTAATCAAAAGTTCTATTCTAGTTAACTGGAAAATACGAAGACACCCTAATTTTCTTCAGTTGTATTGTTGACACTATATCCTTGTACTTCTAGTGGTGTAGATTCTCTTTTGTTAATAACAGTAGATTCTTCTTTCTCGATTTCATAACATTTAAGAAAACTTACTTGTATGTTATCTTTTTCAAATAAGTTTAAAATAAAAAAAGAATCGTCAGAAGTGAAACTGGTTCCGGACGATGGTGTTTCGCCTTCATACTTGTCATTGCTTGATGTTATTACTTGTATTTTTGGAGGTGTTGTACCATCATAAAGTAATTCTTTCTTTTTTCAGTACACAACTGCATCGAATTGATACAACCATGGTTTGTTGCCTATTAAAACAAATTGACAAACAATCAAATAACAATGAAAGTCATAATAAATAAACACCATAACCTTTTACAACTCTCCAAGAAGTGAACACCAGTATCTATGGTTGTAGCTTCACTAACCAACTACACATGAAATATAGCCTCATATCCACTCCGATTTATGATCTTAAGGAGACACTCATGTTCCCATAAGTAGGAGCTAAAACATGAAAAAAGATAGTTTTAGAAAATTTGAGACATTTGCAAGTCTCATTTTTAGATAAAGATACCTTACAATAATAAATATTGATTCTTTTTCAAAACTTTTTGGAAGCTGCTAAGTGCTATTATAGAATTATAAATAGGTGTTTTTCATCTATAACTAAGGCATTTTGAGTTCTTAGTATTGAGTGTTAGAATTATTATTTATGGGCAATGCCGCTTTGTTGTTTATTTAGAGACATACTTGAAATGTAATAAATAAATGTGGTAAAGGCCCAATGTGCCTAAAGTCAAGTTTGATATATTTTGGGCCCATCCCCATGTGAAATGGGCTGAGGTTTTTATGAAGAGTGTAACCTCTACCTCTCTCCCCTCTTGTGCTATGTGAATGCATATGTGCATGCTCTGATTTCACACACATAGTATCAGAGCAGGAATGGCTAATCCATGAATGATCCTGGAATGTAGTTGATTCATAGGAAATTTTGATAGCATTTACATTGTTGAGAAATTTTCAGAATGTAGGAGTTTTCTGTTTTGTTAATAAACAGAGATGCATTCTCTGATTCTTGTTTTTAGTTTGTAGAAAATTGAGTGATTCTGATTTTGTGCAGAATGAAAATGAAATGAATGAAGGAGAGAGAATCATTTGAATGCTTTCTTGATTCTGATTGTGAAGATTGCACAATGTGGATAGGTTGTTTTTAAAAGGAAGAATGTAAATGATGTGTGAGCAGAAGGCCATTTTCAACAATGGTTCAGTGCCACACTTTTGAGAGAAAGATGCTTTCTTGCTTTGCTATTTGAAGAAGAGCGGCTGATCCCGTTGCAGTTTCAAGTCCATTGTAGACGTTTGTTGCATGGACTGTTGCTCGTGAAAAGCATCAGATCTCTGAGAAATTTGCAAAAATGGACAACGTTGCCTCTTGTTTGTAGTTTTGACAACCGTGAGAAGGATCTATGGACTCTTGAAAGATGCGAGAAGACCTTCCTATGCACATTATAAGGCAAACTGATAGAACGTGACTCTGTTTGATGGTCTGAGGGCAGCGTGAAGATATTGAGAGGAGTAGTTTACCTTGCTTTTACTGCGAAGAGACCTTTGAATCCGTTTTTTGAGTTTTGTGTCAAAGTGTTGGATATTTTCGATGCTCATCATCCAGCCTGATGAGAAGTCAGAACTGCTGCAGAAAGGTCTTCCGCTTATGAGAAGTCAGACCTGCTGCGAGAAGACCTTCCCTGCTCTGATGATGTGCCCTTGCTGCCATTTGGTTTTCGAGTCATACCTCTGGATAGTGGCCTTGATGGGTATGGTTTGACACGTATACGAGACCTAGCTTTTGCCCTGGAGTTTGGCATTAAAAACATCAAATTTACCGATGTTATTGGTGGTTCCAGCAGTCATTCACGCTTTGTGTTGATGATGACATTTCAATTTGTCTTTTAGGTCTATAACCGAGGGAGAGGGCATAAGACATCGCCTCGACTAGGCTTATCACTTGGTTAGTTCGTAAAATTAATTTGACCTCTTAATTCCTTGAAAAACATTCACTTCAATCTATATATATTATGTACTTAGCATGAGAATCAATTACTAGCTTTTGATCAGTTACAAGTGTTTTACTTAGGTAACATACTTGAAATGTAATAGATAAATGTGGTAAAGGCCCAATGTGCCTAAAGTCAAGTTTGATATATTTTGGGCCCATTCCCATGTGAAATGGGCTGAGGTCTTTTATGAAGAGGTGTAACCTCCACCGCTCTCTCATGTACTGAATTCCTCTCATATTGTAGTGTGCAAGTTTATGGAATAAAGCAATGGTGTTCTCTCTCTCCTCTTGTGCTATGTGAATGCATATGTGCATGCTCGGATTTCACACACATTGAGAACATGTTTTTATTGGAAGTTTTTTGCTGAACTAAATAGGTCTTTTGAAAATAAATTTCTTTTAAATCATGTATTTATTTATTTATTTAAAATAATATGGTAGTTGCAAAATGCCCTTATAAAATGATGAATTGATGTTTTTCAAATGCAACATTATAAGGCACTTTTTTTTATTGTTGACAAGATGCTTAAATTGCAATCTTTTCTTGATGAACTATATATTTTGTTTAGGAATAATTTTTTCTTGAATCATGTCCTTTCAATTGCCTAAATATATTATCACATAATTTTATTGAGCAATTTATTTTAATGTTGAACCTTGTATATTATGCAAGCATACTTATCAATTTTAGGTGATAGCATTCACGTCAACACAAGCATGACTTATTTCTAAACAATGTAGAATGTTAATATAGATTCATCCAAACATTGTACAATTTACATAAGAAAATATATACAAACATAAAAATCAATTTTTTTACATGATAGTTTTATTGTGCGAGTATTATTTACAATCAATGTTATAATCATTGCAAAGATACATTGAAACAAATAAACAAACATACAATGTTCAAAAAATTTACTTCATAGTGCAAACTTTTTTTTTCATAAATAGTCATGAGTATCTAAAGTGTAAAACCAATGTAAAAGTGATAATCAATAGAAGTTATCCAACAAGTATTTTCTTTATGTGAATGCATCTGCCAAAATGGCAAAACAAATGAATAAATTACATTGCTTTTCTTGCTTGAGTCTATTCACCAAATTGATTATGTATGCTTTCATTGCTTGTTCACCAAAGTTATCTTGTTGGAGCCCAAGATGTATACAAATAGCAAATACATCTCCCCTTGAAAGCTTCCATGGCTTGGGTTTTTACATACGAGCATAAAGAAGCTCCACCTGTTCTAATTCCAACTCCTCGTATAGTGAAGTTTGTGCCATCCCAGTAGCCAAACCTCCAACTTGGTGCAATTTTTGTTCCTTCATAGATTTTTTTGATTTTGATGAGTCCCAAGGAACTTCTATCACTTCTCTAAGCAAATTGTAGTACAGATGACTAGTAGTAACCGCTTCTTGTCCAATGGAATGTGAATTTACATAGCTCTCAATGTCTGGAGCTTCTTTCAATTGTTCTAAGTATGGCCATAGGACATCCATAAGATAGTTGTTGTCGGCAAATGAATTTTATTCCTCCGAAAATATACAATTCAATGGATTGTTCATGCATGATTTGTATGGTGAATAATCAATAAGCACTGTGTTGTGTTTGTTGAGTCTAGGATAGAAATGATGCCATACATAACATAAGGGTTTGAAATTAACAGCTACAAAAGACTTCTCAGGACACATTATACCTGAATGTTGGTAGCAATTTTCTTGGCTCCACAACATGAAAAATGGAAGCTTTTGACATGCCTCTCTTTTTATGAAAGAGTAGTATTAAGCACGGTTTCATAGTCCATAATGGACCAAATGCCAATCTTAAATTTTGACATTTTTTTTTTAGAATTTCTCGCCACCCTTGTTTCAATTTGATCTGTTGTGATTGCCATTTCTCATCTCTTGAGCATTATGGACCAGTATCGTGATGTCATTTAGGTCTAATATTATGAAAATGTCATCTTCAATACGTCTAGATATCTTTACCACCTGAAAAAAAAAATTACACCATACTTGATGCTAAAACCCAACCAGAGCAATCTCTTCTAGGTAAGGTGGAGGATGAGGCCTTGAGGCAAGAATGGATGCAAGGATCTTTGGAGAATTAATGTACATGGGAATGGCCTTTCTAGTGACCTTTATGGATGGTAGGGTAAATTGGACAAGATGTAACTTCAAAAATTATTTGACCCATCATAAAGGTCTCTAGAAAGATCATTCCTTATGTAACAGCTGCTCGACTTCTGTAGTTGTAGCTGCACGTTCTATAGAAGGAACATCAACGTTGGAAGAATCCATGCCACGTAAAATAGGATGACATGACATAGCATCATTTATCGATGGTTGCTTAAAATCATGGTATGTATGTTCTTGAAATATTACATCCCTAGAGACAAATACTACATTGGTGGATGGATCATAAACTTTATAAGCTTTATGTCATCAGGATAGCCAATGAAAATACATTTATTTGTCCTATGATCCAGTCTCTTCCTAAGTTGTTTAGGAATGTGAACAAAACATATACAACCAAAGATTTTTAAATGGCTGACACTAGGCTTGGTTTGTGTCTCACCCATGGCCTTGAATCTCTTGAAGCATTCAAAGGCTTCAAATTTTTGCTTAATGAATATGACTGTAGACCATTTAGAATAATCATCTATGAAAGTGAGAAAATAGATTGCATCTCCTAAGGATGGAGTTGGCATTGGACCACAAAGATCGTTATGTACAAGACCCAATACATGCTTTGTTTTGATGGAATGTGATTTGGGAAACTTGCTTCTAGAGTGTTTGCCATAGATGCATAGTTCACAATAGAAAGATTTCCTATCTAACAAAGAAGGAAAATTTAATCCATCAACTAAATTATTACAATGCATATAGGAAAGGATCTTGTATTCACATGTGCAAATCGACTATGCCATAGAACAGCACTGTCGTTTACATTTTCATTAGAGATACTAGCTAATGCAACTGAATTAGAGAGTACGTAAAGATTTTCGACTCTAGTGCATGTAGTCAGAGTAGTATCTTCCTCGAATATTCTACACTGCTTAGATGAGAAAGGTAACAGTGTAGCCCTCATCAATTATCTTAGAGACTGATAGCAAGTTCTTTGATAACTGAGGAACATGAAGGACGTTAGGAATACAAATAGATAGATCGTTGTTGAAGTTGATCTTCACTACTCCTTTGCCTTCCATGTGTATGGTTTTAGAATCTCCGAGGTAGATGAATTGATCTCTGCTGTAAGCTACATACGCGGTAAACCATTCCTTGCGAGAGGTCATGTATTGAGTAGCGTCGCTGTCCAAGTACCAGCTATCACAATCTTCGTTGCTGTTGTTGTAAGCCATTAACAAATGTGTATCTTGCTCCTTGAATTCCATCACATTGGAGGATTTTGGCTACTGTTGTTGTTGTTGCTTCTTTGCCTCATTGTAGATGCGGATACGACACTCCTTGATGTCGTGATTGTCTCTCTTGCAATATCTACAGAAAAGCTTTTGCACGATCCACCATGCCCACCTTGAATGTGAGGCTTCTGATATTACTGCTGCACTTGATTCTTGCCCTTGGAATAGTCTTTCTTCTTGGTGTACAGGGCCATGGATTTGTCTTTGATGATCAAGCTGCTAGTCTTTCTCCATATTTCTTTTTGAAGAAGATGACTGATCACCTTTTGAAGAGTGATGTCGGGTTGTGTGGAGATCATCAAAACAAAGTGTTCATACGACACAAAGGATCTTTTTTGGATTTAGAACTCTAATGCAATCAACTACTAGATGCAAAAACATTCTAATAGGTAGCTTATGCTAAGTATAATCATAGCTTCAAGTGTTCTAATTGCCCAACAATATCTTAAACACTAACTCATACTCACAAAAACGAGAGTACAATCCACCGAAAAGATTAGAAATGGTTTGTGTGTGTGTGGTATTACTGGAAATCAGATATGAAGCTTAGTTCTGAAAGAGCAGTATGATATCGCGAGTTCCTCAGGCATCAGATTCATCCATCGGCTGATAAAAAACTGAGGAGTCGTAGACGTCCGTGTTATGATTAGAGTGAGTAAACAAGCGCGATCAAACAGCGATAGAGTGCATTCAAATCACAATAAGCATTCATCTATGTTATACACAGATAAAAAGCGTATTGCTGCTATATTACACTGAAGCACAACAATGGCAGTTACAAAACAGAATGATGGTGTAACTAGGAGGCTCAAATAAATATGTCTTATGGACGGAGCATCTCATATAATCTGTGCTGGGGTGATCTAGTTATAGATTGCATCTATGTATTAACTAAATTATATGTTTGTCACCTAATTAGTTAAGTCGTTTGTACTTGGAAGTATTTGGCTTTTAACTATACATAATGTATACAGTCAACAAATCAGGAGCGTTGACGTTGACGAGGACGTCGTAAATTCTCTCACTTCACATGAAGTGGTTTTCTCTCACTTTGCAAATTTCGGGATGTGGTTGGAAACGTTCCTCGTTCAAAATAGACGACCTTCGACATTTTTCTCTCTCTTCGGGATTTTGCGAAAAAGTCGAAGGTGCCCTCAAAAAGGCGAAGATGTCCTTAACAGTTTAACTCTCTCGCACTTTTCAAGAAAATTCGAAAAAGCCGAAGGTGCCTTTAAATACAAGGCGAAGGTGCCTTTAATAGTTTAACTCTTAAAAATAGAGGACCTTCTGAAAATTTCTCTCTCTTTGCATTTTTTGAGAAAATGCAAAAAAGCCGAAGGTGTTGAAAAATAGTTAAACTTTTGCACTGTGAACAAGTTAACTCTTTCAAAATATTTGAACAGAAGAAGTCGAAGGTAAGCGTCGCAGTTTTCGAAAAAGTGCAAATTGTGCAATACTTAGTGTATTTCTGCAGACTGTTGAAAAAGTAATGTAAATCTGTAGAGTTGTTCTAAATGCAAGTTTTGCAGAAGTCCTTGAAGATGGCCAAGTCTTCAATGACTTCAAGTTATTAAACTTAACATCTGAACTTGAAATTATAATGGAATTGGTTACCCTTTGTTGGAGATCAGCCGTTGTAGATGTGTTTCAAATAATTGGTTGTCTAAGTTTGTGATTCCTGCAAGTATCAGATGAGCAGACGCGAAACCAAACTTGGTTTCACCCAACCCTAGATCAATGATCAATAAACGTGTAGGAATAATTATAAAATAGAAAAATAGCCATTCACCAAGGAGAACTGCGGGCTTAATTTCCAACAATGAAGAGTCATCCTAGCTCTCTTCTTGTACTTTTGTACTTCTTGAAGGACTTGAGGCTCCTCCTCAATCCCAAGTACAATGTCCATCACATCTTGGAGTATCAAGATGGACTCCATCCTCAACTTCCATATTAAATAATTGGAAGTAGACAATCTCTCACTTGGTTCCAACAAGTATGAACCCATTGAGGCGATGTAAAGTGGAGATAAACAAAAGTGAGGAACAAAAACAAAACTAGATCTACTTCACATCAAATGATGGAGAGTGGGCAAAGTTAGGATCAACCACTCTTAGCACGTGTGAAATATACTAAGTAACCAAATTTGACTCAAACACAATGATATTGCATGAAACAAATTGGCTAAGATCTCAAAACAATGCCTAGATCACTTATAGATGAGATTGGTAAGCATTCAACTGTGATTTGGGATCAAACAAGCAATCTCTTGACCAAACCAAATGTGTCCACACAAGCCTACATGCCCTACCTAACCCTCTTCAAAAACTCATAACTTTTGATCGGTGCAACCAAATGGAATTAAACTGATTGCAACACAAACTAGACAAAAATAGCTTCAAAAAAAACTATCAAGCAAGATTTTTGGATCAAACATGAAAGAGAACTCCCAAACTAAAATTGGATATTTCTCACACATATCCGAGCACTTGATTCCGTACAGTACTAGTTCAGATCCAATCAATGCCCTATTGATGTCTTTTAATCCAAAATTGAACAAGATGGCTTAGAAAATGGATCTTTACGATTCCTAGCTTGAGATTGATGAAAAGTTTTCACTTAAATGGATAAAAATACATGAGAGCCTTAGGTAGGCTCTAATACCATGTCAAGTTTCACACGTGTGGACTGTACTACATGTGTTTGAGATCTCCTAAGGTGTGTAGATGCACTAAGATCAAGACTAGATTGAGATTCAAGATCTATCTTTGAATCTATGGCAAATGTACACTTCTACATGCATTCAGCCACTTCCAAAGCTAACACACACGTGTGGGAAGTGTTAAAAAATTATTCTAAGTAAAAACAAGTTGCTCTCCTTGGGTAGAGAGAGAAAACCATCATGAGCCCTCGAGTAGAGAGAGAAAGTTAGAAAAGCACATACACACAAAATTCACTAAATCTTTGAATCAATTAACATAGAATGAGAAGTACAATGATACTGGTAGATCCATGAGCTACTCCTAGATCAAACATGATTGGAACTCATATTTACAACCTCTTAATCCTATTGGACCATTGATGCATCCACCTCTTGATTCTATTGGTCCATTCACAAGCCTATCTCAAATCCTATTGGACCATTGATGCTTCCACCTCTAAATTCGATTGGACCTCTTGAACTTTGACTTGTCACAAATCAAACTAACTAAAGACACTTGTCAAGAACCTATTTAGCTTGAGTTTTCCACTTGTGCTTTGGACCTATATAATGTCAAAACAAGTGTACTTCACTAATTGACCTCTAAAGCTAAAAATGGCTCAATCTACTAATGACACCTAGAAGCTTGACTATGAAACTTAATGAGACCCCCATAACAATAATTTCTAATTTATTTTACAATTCTCCACACGTGGGAACATCCTCCACACATGTGAGATTCACTCACAAACTTCTAACATAAGAATACCAAGCTAGGTTTTTGCCAATTTCTCACACCACCTCCTTTGCCAAGGCTTGCTCTCTGACAAAGTGATATCCCACACAACATGAAAGATATGATTAGTTGCCAACTTTTGGACTGATAGGTTGTCACAAAAGATAATTGGGCTCTCTGAAAAATCCACCAAGTGAAGATCCTTGATCATCCTCTTGATCCATACCATCTCCTTTGTGCAATGTGTAAGTGCTTTGTACTCGGCCTCACTAGATGACAATGAGATAGTGGCTTATTTCTTTGACATCCATGATATAGCTCCATCACCTATGAAAATACAATGAGCACTTATGGATCTCCTATCCATTTTATCTCCAGCAAAGTCCGAACCTGAAAATCCAAACAAGTCAGCTAATGATCCCTCATACAATATGCCAAAATCTCGAGTTCCAATGATATACCTCAAAACTCGTTTCCCTAGCTTCTAATGCTCTTCACTAGGATCTTGCATGAATTGGCTCAATCTACCAACACAATAGCTTAGATCTGGTCTTGTGATGGTTAGATAGATGAGTGAACCAACTAGCTTCCTATAGAGAGTAATGTCCTTGAAGGATCTTTCATTACTTCTTATAGTTAGTTTTACATTTGACTCCATAGGTGTATCACAAGACTTTGCATCTACCATATGAAATCTTTCAAAAATAGAATTAGCATACTTCTGTTGACAAATGAAAGTAGATTGAGAAGATCTAATCACTTCTATTCCTAAAATGTAATGCAAATGACCAAGGTCATGCACATCAAACTCCTTCTTGAGAGCACTCTTGATATTCTCCACATCTTGGTTGTCTCCACCACTCAAGATGATATCATCCACATAGATTAGCAAAATGGTAACATCATATTCAGAAAACCTATAATAAATTGAATCATTGTAGTCACTCATAACAAAGCCTTGAGAGAGTAAAAAAGTGTTAAGATTAGCATAGCAACTCCTTGGTGCTTGCTTAAGGCCATATAAGCTCTTTTGTAGAAGACACACATGATTTGGCTTTGTAGGTGAAATGTAGCTCTCGGGTTGCTCCATGTACACTTCCTCCTCAAGATCACCATTCAAAAAAGCATTTGTGATATCCAATTGCCATAGATTCCATCCATAAAGAGTAGCCAGAGAGATGATGACCTGTGTGAGCTTCCACCACTATCAATGCACCATGGATCTAGATCTCCATCATTAGCAAGCATACATGAAGACATCCAAAAGCATCATCATTTGAGTTTTGAACATCCAATCCATCCTCATCAAGAGTTAGATTACCTTGCTTGTCTCCTTGATCTCTCTTCTTCTTGTAGCACTCACTTGCAAAGTGTCCTTTGATGCCACAACAGAAGCACTTTAGCTTTGACCTATCTTTCCTTTTGCCATTTGAAGAGGCCTCCCCTTGATCTTCCCCTTTAGAACACTTATTTTTGTTTTTACCTTTGAATTTGTCCTTTATGAACAAAGCCTCCTCTCCACCTTGAGATGTTGATGTAGATCCACCTCTTGCTTGAAGCCTATATTCTTCATTGATCAAGATCTCTTGAAGATCCATCAAACTTGGCAAAGTTCTTTGAATGGCAAGACTCTATACAATGTTAGCATGAGCATCCAACAAACCATTAAAATAACTTGAACAAGCTCTCCTTCCTTAATGCTCTCATCAATGCAATATAACTCATCATTCAAAGCCTCATTCAAAGCCTTCACTTTGAAATCTATTTGGACTTACTTTCTTAATTCTTTTGCAAACTTTGAAAGATTTGTCTTCTAAGCATAGTCGTAAATTGATTTATGTGATTCTAAATAGAATCACTTTTTGACATTTTGAGTGAAAATAATTTTCTCCTCATATGTTGTTTTGAAGTGATGTCTCTCACTTTGTAGAGTGTGCTCAAAATGTCCCAAGCTTCTTTCGAAGATTGGGCTTGTCTGCGTGATCTCTCTAAAATGATACTTTGATGGTGAGAGAGAGAGAGAGAGAGAGAGAGAGAGAGAGAGAGAGAGAGAGAGAGAGAGAGAGAGAGAATAGAGGATTTTGTGCACGCATTGGTTCGCAGAGTGCAGGATGATTTCTCAATTATCTTATACATTGATGCGCTATCGATAGTTTTACATGGTAGCTATATAGTTAAAAGGATACTAAAATGATACATTTACAAAATAGATTAAGACACCACATTCTGCTATTAGTTGTCGCTCTAGAGAATCTAATTCTGATAGAGATTCTACAGAAATCATGGGGTTGTGAAAGTAGATAGTCTAACAGTCAAATCGACAGTTGATGGTCGAATCGATAATGTCTTCAACAATTTCCTTCGAAAGAAGATTCCACAATAAGTTCGACAAATTGTCGACAATTGTCGATTCAAGATTTTGTCGAGCAAATGTCTATTTGCGATTTTCCTGTATTTCTACAGACTATTCGATAACTTGTGTATTTCTGTAATTAGCTCGATAATAGAGATATTTATATACAGTAAATGAAAGGATCTGCATTAGTTGTAGCATTAGGGAGAGAGAGAGAGAGACAACACACTATGCTCTTAAGTCTTTGGTAAATATACCAGACCTATCCAAAAAAATAGCTCGATGGGTATTGCTATTGTAGAAATTCAACTTTCAAGTAGAAGTTTAACAAGGTAAAGTTCTTACGAACACAAACCATCTATCTTTATCTCATATAAGTGGTAAAATCTCTTACAAAATATATGAAGGACAAATTTTATTAATTGATACAAATAATTTATTAAATTCAAATTATCCAAAATGATTTGATCTTGAAAAAAGAACTATATCGCATTATGAAGCTGGTTCGTACACTACTATAAAAAATGTATCATACAAATTAGATCCAAACAAAGAACTAAGGCATTGTTTAGAAAAGTTTGAAATAAAAAATGTTATCCAAGCACTTCATTTAAGAGATGTTGGAGGACATTACATGATATTGAATATGATAAAAAAAATCAATAATGTCACAATAACATATCGTGCAGATTCCGACGTATTTTTGAAAATTTCATATTTTGTCGCAATCCGACACGTCGGAAAATGACATCCAAGTAAAAAAATCCGAAAATCAGAGTCCGGTGATTGGGAAATATGGGCGGCAACCAATTTTTGAAAGGCCCGTCGGAATCCGACATGTCGGATTCTGACATTTAGACGTGGATATGGCGTGGCATGTTTTTTCAAAAAAAAGAAATAGGTGCAATCCGACGTGGACCTCGGAATCCGACGAATGTGAATCCGACGTCCACGTTAGCAATCCAAAAGCCTGTCCACGGCATCTTTTTTTTAAAAACCAATAAGTTAAAAAAAATATGCAAGAATTTGGATGGAAACCTCTTTCCTGAACACTAATCTTGTGCATTTCATGTCTCAAAAATCTTGAAGTTATAGTTGAGACTCTAGAAATGTGTAGGCGACATGCATAGTATCTTTTTAAAGTTGAAGCGATCCGGAGGTACATTTATAGCACACGATTACTAATTTAACCACATCCTAAAAGGGGAGAGGAGATGTGGCGCTGAGTGATGAGAGATGTGGAGCTGAGTGACCACCTCCCGATCAGTCCCACTCATAGGCTCTCCTTGAAAATCCCAAGAGAGTCAAGACCCAGTTCTTGGACCGTTATTTAGAAACCACGTCGCTAAAATTCTACTCATTCGATGCACACAAAGACATCAAACCGCATCAGCTAGCTACGGTACCTAAATTGCCCATACTCGGCCGACACTTGGGTTTAGGTGTCTTCAACAGGATAAAGCTTTGATCATAGATTGTACCACCTTTATGATTTTTCTGATCTGCTGGTGGGTTTCACCATCTATGAGCTTTTAATACAATATAAGCAGCTGGTGCTACCATGCTTTGTAATCCTCAAGCGGGATGCATTGAAAGTTAGGAGCAACTGATGAATCCAGGAAATCCACGTATGAGCAGGCTGTGGGAGAAAGAGTTGGCAATTCGTGCAGGAATATGGCAGAGAAAATGCTTGGGGATGGAAGAGACGATACAAACGCCTCTGTCTCATATCCATCCCACGAGTCGCTCATGGAGGGAGCTGCGCCGTTACGTTCACTGTCGAAATCCATAGTTAGAGCTGAATCGTCGAGGGAAATGATTGAAGTGCTCGGTTCCTCGGTCACGCTGTGATTCTTGGCCGAGGGTTTTGAGGTATGGCAGAAAGATACTTCAGCTTCCAAATCAGGCCAATGAGATCTAGAGTGAGCTTCTGAGTTGCTATCGGTCTCAGAAATAGAATTACAATATGAGCCGTCATAAGAATTCGAACGAGGCATGGATTTGGGGGGCGCCTCAGCTTTGTCGTTTTGATTAGGCAAGGAGGGCTTGCTTTTCTCGCACCTTAAGCGAGTAACTGCGGAGCCCGTCAACCGCTGCACTAGCCACATAAAGTCGCTTGAAACAGCCTGGATAACTTTGGGAGACCGAGTGTGGATGATGAGTGGCGGACGAGGCTGTAATTGAAGTGGCTGTGGTATCTTCTTTATCCTTTTGGATTCCTTACTGATCTTAAGACCACCTTGCCTTCCTGCCGATGCTTGCGAGCTATGTGCATGACTACCTATTTTACACTCCTGATCAAGTGTTTGCCTTTGGATTGTGGCACTGGATACTAGAGAATCCACCATCGTAAGATTCGGCTTAGAGTAATAAAAACAAATCCAGCTGCACCAATAGCACTGAGTCCTTACTACTCCCAAATCAAGCCTGATACCCAAAGGACAATGTCAACGATCACCAGAGGCACTGATCGTGACAGCAATCAATCCTTCTGAACAATCTCAATTCTTAATGCCTAAATTGCGGGAGTGAAATTGTAGTAAGAAGACTCAATGAAAAAACAAACAAACAGGTACAGGGGTGCCCAGCATACATGCACTCGGTCCACCTCCTCTTTATTGTGAAATTGCAGAAAGAGACTGAAGTGAAGTGAGAATATAATAAGAATTGGTAGTACATAAGTACAGAATCGAATGAACTATAATTTATGAGATGGGGCTGGAGATGGAGATAGGGCAGGGCAAAGCTAGGAAATTGCCAAGTGCAGCCAAAAGGACAGTGGATCGCGAAGGAGCAAAGAAGAGACCATGGCTTTAAACGTTACCTTTCATGAAGAAATTATACACCTGTCACCTAGCCCTAGGTGCCTTTCAAAGAACAGTGGCCAGGGAGATTTTTCATTTTATTAGCGATATTTTATGTGGCATCAAAAACACGTGTGCGTGAGAAAAATCACGTGTGCACAGAAGCTTCTAGTAGACTCTAGGGTGAATTTTGTGTGGTCGTCGTTGACTCCTTTACAATCCATGCACACGGTTTCCCATTGTGTTGTGAGAAGGTTTGAAGTTTGAACAGAGAAATATGTGACCCCTGCACTAGGTCCTGGCTTGGCATTTGCAAGTTGCAATGCAGGTCAAAGCCTAGTTGCCTTTCCAAGAATTCCAAATTTTTAAAAGCATGTCATTTGAATGTCAAAGTTAAAAATTGCCATTCCATTTGAAAGGTAAGGTTAAAAAGTCAAATGTCATGTTACTTTGAAAATTTTAAAGTTCTGTCGAAAAATGAATACGCGTATAAGTGTATGTAGAAATGGTTGAAAGGTTCATACTTATTTTATTTGAAAGGTACCTTGAATTATAGATGTCATATGAAAGGTAAAAGACACAAAAGCATAATGAGGGTGAAAGGTAGGGGGGTTTTACGTGTATAAGTGTATGTAGAAATGTTTGAAAGGTACCTTGAATTATAGATGTCATGTGAAAGGTAAAAGACAAAAAAGCATAATGAGGGTGAAAGGTAGGGGGTGCACGTTCAATTCGTCTAAAGGGTCAAGTTGGAGGAAGCGTTGCCTTGACCTCGATTGCGCGTTGCAAGGTGTAGGACTGTTAAGTTTGACGCTCCTATTAAGTGTGGGTTGCACTGTGGTGATTTAAAGGGCATTTTGAGAAGTTAATTTGAGATGTTCAAGGTTTGACTCTTGAGACATAACTTCATAAATTACTTGTAAATTTCATTAATAAATATCATTAATCCAACAAGAGTCAACTCCAAAAATTACTTACATAAAAGTCAATGGAAAAAATGTTACCCTAGTGAGACTATAACTTTAGAAATCACCCCAAACAGTTGTAAACAGATCAATACAAGTACCATCCTCATAAAGGCTTGAGGCACAAATTTGCTTTACTCTTACTCGAAATGAGCATAATATTTACTTTCTAAATAATTTACAGCATCATCCTATCTAGTAACTTAGTTTAATAATTTAGTAAAAATCTGTACGGATTCTAAAAGGTCCTTTTTGAGATACAAATTTATAATAGTCAACTTTTGAGCACTGGGTGAATTTGGTAGAAAAGACTTTGTCTCCGTAAGATGGATTTTTATTTTAATTCAAAAATATATATATCTTTACAATAGTGAAATAAGCTAGGATGACCCAATTCCATGCATAGGAGCCCAATAGGTTTGATAGGGTGAGCAGGCTAAGTTCTTGGTGTGAAACTAGCAAACTTAATGCAATTAATTTTGCTATGTTATTGCATTTTGATTTTTTTATTTTTTTTCCTATCTCAATGCAAATTGCCATGCCAATTATAGGTCACCATGTATTCTAGTACCTAGTGTCGCATCATGAATAAGGCATTCTAACTTGCCATTGATGTGATTGGGGCTAAAGAAGATCCTTACTCTCTAAAAGTTGGACAATATGATTTCAAATTTCGTAAAAGCAAAAAGTAATCACATAGGTGAACTTGGTATAGTCTAAATTATACCAAGTCAAGACTCTAGGGGGCCACCAGCCATAGACCCCCTCCAAGGACAAAACTTCCTCTTCAAATTCCATTATGGATGCTTGTCCATATTTGAGTAATTGTTGTCATCTATTATATTGTCCTATCGAAAACTTGCCATTAATCATGCAAAGGTATCAAAGATTATGCACATAAAAGTAAAAAACTGATTTAAGTACTTTTAATTAGCTAAATATCTACCTACAAAGGTCCAAAACTAGAGAGTGAAGAATTCACGCAAATCTTTCTACTAAAACCAAAATCCATCAACTATGGAAAAGTACTCTATATAAAGATAACTTGCTCAGCAAACCATAAAAGTCAATCATTATAGATTTACATGCCAATGAATTGTGCGTAAAAAATTCAATCGATGTGATAAAAGAATTTATCATGGAGAATGATACCCCATTTTTATTTTGCAGCACATCTTACAATCTTGTTAGATAAGAGTAGGCAAAGTTTTAGGATTCACTCAAGTCCAAGGAGTGGATTACCAAGAAATTTTCAGTCCTACCATCAAGATGCAGTCAACCAGGACTCTAATTGCGTTAGCAGCCGCTGAAGACCTCGAAATACACAAATGGATGACAAGACACCATTTGTCAATGAAAATGTCGAAGAGGAGCTGTATACCTTCCAACCAGAAGGATTTAAAGTCAAAGGCCAAGAGCACAAAGTGTGCAAGCTGCACAAAGCAATCTACAGTCTGAAACAGGCCGCAAAAGCATGGTTCGATAGCGTCAACATAACCCTAAAACTTAGGTAAAGCACTTTGTCTTTTGTAGATTAGGCCAAGGTTAGGTGTACCTTTCACATACCTCAAAATCCTTTTCGTAGCTTTCCAATGGTCCATAGTGGCTGATGACATGAATTGGCTAATCAGACTTGCAGCATAGCAGATATCAAGACGTGTAGTCATAAGATATATCAAACTCCCAACTAGCTGACGAAATAAAGTAGCGTCAACATGTGCACTATCATCAATATGAGATAATTTCTTACCAGCTTTGCAAGGGGTGATGGAAGGTTTGCACTCTGTCATGCAAAATCTCTCTAATGTCTCGCGCACATACTTGTTGACATAACCTGATATCACTGCCAATTTGCCATACTTTGACACCCAAGCAATAGTGCATAAGATCTAAATCTGTCATCTCAAATTGCTTGCATAAGTTGGCTTTGATAGAATGAATGAGATTCTTATCATTGCCCATGATAATGATATCATCAACATAAATTACAATCAAGGCAATGCTATCTTTGTTTATAAGAACATAAAGATTTGGATTTGAATTTGTTCTTACAAACTCATGAGAAAGAAAGTAATTGTCAATGCATCCATACCATGCGTGTGGCGCTTGCTTAAGGCCATAAAGTGCTTTGCGTAGCTTGCATACCTTATATTCTTGTCCTTTTTTCATAAAGCCCTGCGGTTGGACCATGTAAACTTCTTCCTCTAGCCTTATGCTTTGCTATCATGCCATCCGCATGAAACTTTGTTCTAAACACCTATTTGTTGTCAATGGGCTTCTTTCCAACTGGTAGATCAACTAACTCCCACGTACCATGTTTGTGGATGGACTCCATCTCCTCTTTCATTGCCCTCTGCCACTCTTTGTGATCCTTTGCCTCATCAGAGGTTGATGGCTCTCAACACTTCAAAATGTTACTCATTAGGGCATAGTTCACATGATAACGATTGGGAGACTTCCTTCCCCGTGTTGATTTTCTCACTTCTTCTTGTGTGCTAGATCTTGGTTGATTTAGCTTTGCATCTTTCATGATCTTTTCGTACCATTTTGGTATCTTAGACTCAGGTGATACACTACGTGGAGAGTATTTGTCCCAAGGAGTCTCCAAGTAATGTCTCTTACTTCCAAGTAGTTTCTCCTTTATTGATCCTATTGGCAATTACCTTCCTCTAGGCTCTTGAATAGGTGATGTCTTCTCATACTCACCCTCTCGACCCTCGTCTTCACGTGCATCATCTTGTGGAGCGTCTTCTTCATCTTCTTCTTCCAAAATTGTGGGAAGTCTTTTGATGCTTTCATCACTTGCATGGTCTTCATTTTCATACCTATGCATCTCATCAAAGATCACATCTTTGATTATGTGAATCTTGTTTATTATAAGATCAAAACACCTATACGCCTTCGTCTTCTCATCATAACCGACAAAGATACACTTGATTGCTTTAGTGTCAAGTTTCTTTCACTCCTCCTTTGGCACATGTACATAGGTCCTACATCCAATGACACGAAACTTGTCAATTTTTGGCTTTATTTCTGTGAATGCTTCTTCGGGAGTCACATTTGGAACCACAACTGTAGGGCTCCTGTTTTGCAAGAACGTTGCCACACTGCATGCTTCCGACCAAAGTAAATCGGTCAAGCCCATTTGCTTTATCATGGAGTGTGGCTCCCCATAATAGTCCTATTTTTTCTTTCAGCTACACCATTACTATGCGGCGTGTGTGATTGTGTGAATTGTCTTTTGATGCCGTGTTTTTTGCAAAAGTCCTCAAAATCATCATATTTGTATTCGCCCCCTCTACAGATCTTAGCACTTTGATGCGTGCATCTAGTTGGTTCTCTACTAAAGTCTTAAACTCCTTGAAGCAAGCAAAAGCGTCAGATTTCTTCTTCAAAAAATAAATCCATCTCCTCCTAGAGTAATCATCTATGAAAGTCATAATATAATATGCTTTTCCCAATGACATGGTCTTCATTGGGCCGCACAGGTCGTTGTGAATAAGTTCTAGCAGTTTCTTAGCTCTTGCAGCTCCACCTTTCTTGAATGTCTCCCTGTGATGCTTTCCCATGGCGCATCCTTCACATATGGCATGATGATCATCCTGTAATGCTGGTAATCCTATTACCATCTTCAGCTTCTCCATCAATCTTAAGCTCCCATAGTTCAAGTGACCAAATCTTCTGTGCCACAACTCAAATTGAGATGTTGTTGAGAAAGCCAAACCATATTCTCCTCGGTTTGCAACATCCAATTTATAAAGACCATAGTTACTATCTCTATAATCTTTCGCTACTACCTTATGGTTGTGGTTCATATCCTTCATAAGGCATCCATCCTTGACAAATTCAACCTTAAGATGTTGATTTGCCATTACACCAACATAAAGCAAACTCTTTTTGAGTCCAGGAACATAAAACAAATTAGGGATATTCTTGATTTTACCATCAGAAAACTGCACAGGTACATTGCCAACACCCTATATTTGGCATTCCTCCCCATTGGCTTGTGTGACCATGTCCCCATCATGGATTGGTGAGAATTTCTCAAACCAATCGCGTTTCCTGGTCATATGCCTTGTGGCGCTTGAATCTATGAACCATTTGGCACCATCATCAACTTGGGATGCCAATGCCGATGAGAAGACACTTGTCTCATCATCTTCCCCATCATCTTTGGCAATGTTGCCTTGTTGTTTCACCTTCCCGTCTTTATGTCCGTTTTCTTCTTGTAACACTCGCGTGCCCAATGACTTGGTTTGTGGCAATAGTAACATTTGTCTTTCTTCTTCTTTTTCGTCTTCGATGACGACTCTCCCTCGTCATCATCATCCTTGGATTTCTATTTGTCATTCCTCCCCATTGGCTTGTGTGACCTTGTCCCCATCATGGATTGGTGAGAATTTCTCAAACCAATCGCATTTTTCAGTCATATGCCTTGTGGCGCCTGAATCTATGAACCATTTGGCACCATCATCAACCTGGGATGCCAATGTCGATGAGAAGACACTTGTCTTCTCATCTTCCCCATCATCTTCATCAATGTTGCCTTGTTGTTTCACCTTTCTCATCTTTATGTCCGCTTTCTTCTTGTAACACTCGCGTGCCCAATGACCCGGTTTGTAGGAATAGTAACATTTTTCTTTCTTCTTTTTTTTTGCCTTTGATGATGACTCTCCCCCATCATCATCATCCTTGGATTTATGAGGAATCCTTTTCCATCCTTTCTGCTTGCCTTTAGCAAGCAAGGCTTGATCATCTTGTGAGGTTTGCCTTGACTTCACTACCTCGCGACGCTGCTCTTCCTGCAACATGATTCCGTGGAAGTCTTCAAACATAGGCAATCTTTCCCTCGAAGAGATGCCGCTCACAAACATTTGTAGCCCTTCTGAGACACCACTCATAGTGGTATGTACCAATTCAACGTCCCTAATTGGTTCTCCAATTGCCACAAGTTGATCTCTCAGATCCTTTATCCTGGTGAAGAAAGATCCCACCGATTCATCTTCTTCCATCCTGTTTGCGTTCAATCTCGACTTCAAGAACATGGCTCGAGCTGGATTGCAAGTTTAAAATTGCATTTTAAGAGCTTCCCAAGCTCCTCTAGCTGTTGTGGCATCACTTATATGGGTGATCACATGGTCTTTCACTGAAAGATTGATCAAGGACAATGCTCTTTGTGCCTTTTTATCAAAGGCCCTCATGTCACATGGAGTGGTATTTGGCCGGACTTCAAGACCTGCTATGATGTACCATAATTCCTTCTTCATCAAAATGCTCTTCATTTTGAATTTTCAGATGTTGTAGTTAGAAGCCCCATCAAGTTTACTTGCATCGCCCAAAATTGCCTCATTGATGCTTGCCATTTCCAAACTGCTTGAAACTTCACCTATAGGCTAAAAAGTGTATGCCGAAGCCAACCGTGATGTCAGAAATAAGAAATAATGACCTGAAATTTTTGGCTTACCAGGCCACCCACCGCTCTTTTGCCAAATTGAAAGCCAAATTGGCGTCGCTTTCCGAAATGCTTCTCGTCACCAACTCCCAACTACGTGTCCAATGGACTGGTGAAATCACTTTTGGCATGCTCCGAACACTTTCTCCATGGAAATCACTCCATTTTGACATACCGTACTTGCAACTACAGTCAGGGTGCCCTTCATTTGGAGGCTATAGCCTCTTGTTTGGCCAAAATAGACTAAAGGAGGTGAAAATAAGAGCACTTTAAGTTTTTTAACTATTTCTTCAGTGTGAAGAAACTTCACCCTTCAAAAACTTGGGACCCAACTTTACTTCAGGTTGAAATTTTTTAATGAGGTTGCAATGCAATTTGCACTTTAGACCCCTTCTATGAAGTTCAAGTTGGAATTCAATAGATCCAATGATTATCTAATATCTGACTGCCTAGATCACTTCTTGGCCAGCCGACTTCAACCGTTGATCACAATAACTCTGGATCCAACGATCACAAACTTGCTGACACACCAACCTCACTTTTTGGAATCGCTACACCCTTCCTCATGCTACACGGCTAGCGAGACTAGCCACGAATTCTGGCCCGTGACCTCCATCATGGCCATCTCCAACTTTTTCAAGCTCTCTTGAGCTATGGCAAATCTGAAAAACTTGGTTCAACACACTTGTTAGCGCATGGCTGCTCACCGCCAATTAACAGATCACTCCCCACACCAGGACGCCAAGTTGCACACTGTTCATAGCTGTGAAAAAGGTTTTGAGCTGAGAGAGATCTTAGTTACAACTCCTCCAAACCTTGGCTTCCAAGGAATACACCTTTCTTGAGACTTTTCTCAGTCCTTTTCAGAAATTTTTTTTGCAGCTTTCTATCCACTGAGGTCACCCTACAACAAGCTAAGTTTTGCTCCAAATCGCTCTTCAAACGGTATCAGATTGGATTCAAACCAATCAATAACACCAAGCAAACCTCCTTCTGAATTTTGGGCTTCAATCTTTGCTTGCTTTCTGATTCAGCCAACAATTCCCTATCTCTGAAGCCTTTTTACAGTTTCGAACCTTTCCACAAATCTCCAGAGACTCGTTTTGTGCTTTCTAGCCAACAAACAGTCGTGAATTTGCAGCTCTTTGTTCCTGTCCGGTGATTGTAGCCACCAAGGGCTCTTACACCAAGTTGAGAATATAGTTTAAAAACTTGACCGAGTCAATCACCACAACATAACGTCAAGTGCAATAAGACAAGACAACAGAATTGCTCTCCCACCGACTGTATATTCACACTAATAAACAAGTACAAAGATAAAGTTGCTTAAAAGCACTCAAGGGGCTCGTAAAAGAAAGGATAGCCTGATAATTCTAGAACTGAGCACACATGGTGTCGTCAAAATTAGAAAGCACTGTATAAGTCGATCATTGCTATTAACTTAGTTGTCACAAAAGCCAAATACTTCCAAGTACAAACGACTTACCTAATTAGGTGACAAACATTTAATGTAGTTAATATATGGATGTAATCTATAAGTAGATCATCCCAACATAGATTATATGAAATGCTCTGTCCATAAGACATATTTATTTGAGCCTCCCAGTTACGCCGTCATTCTGTTTTGTAACTGCCATTGTTGTGCTTCAGTGTAATATAACAGCAATATGTTTTTTATCTGTGTATAACATAGATGAATGCTTATTGTGATTTGAATGCACTCTATCGTTGTTTGATTGCTCTTGTTTACTCACTCTGATCAGAACACAGACGTCTACGATTTCTCAGTTTCTGATCAGACAATGGCTGTCTTTGATGCCTGAGGAACTCGCGATATCATACTGCTCTTTCAGAACTAAACTTCATATTTGATTTGCAATAATACCACACACACACACAAACCATTTCTAATATCTTCGGTGGACTGTACTCTCGCTTTTGTGAGTATGAATTAATTTTTAAGATCATGTTGGATAATTAGAACACTTAAAGTTGTGATTATACTTAGCATAAGCTGTCTATTAGACTATTTTTGCATCTAGCAGTTGATTCTAACGAGAGAGCTGTTCTGCAATATTCTTGCTCTCTTTTCCATTTGCGTTCTCCTATCTCCCTTGTCCCATCACCCACTATTGGAGAAAGAGGAGATTAAGAGAATCAGTCATGTGTGAGAAACGAAAATAGCTCGAATAGATAGACGAACACGAACGAGAAACAAAACTAAAACAAAAAGTGTTCATGCACAACGGAATGAGCTATATACTCTTTCCCTAAGCATGACTATGCCTATCAGAACGAACAGAACGTTAGTGATGGAAATCACGGTCGCTCTGATTATGTAGCCAAACATTGATTAATAAAGTGCCAAAAGAATAATTTGTCGTGAACAGGTAGACAAATTATTTGTCGCAAATGATTCGCAAAGAGAGAGAATGAGCTCGAATGATAATCAATCGCGAATGATTGGCGAAGAGAGAGACAGAGACTGAATACCAAATTGAGCATTAGGAAATGTCAAACAGAATGAAAAACAAGCATAGCAATACTAACACAGATCTGAACGCAGAACAAAGAGCTGTTATCATATTAAGTATATAAAATATACATGTCAATAATGCGGTAGAGCACAAGACAATAGCGGATGAAACCACGTGCTCTACAAAGCTAATTCATTTGTAAAAGGAATGAAACCTTATTACTGACAAATAAAGAATAAATACACAAAGCATCTACTTTGTATCTCTGATAAGCTCCTGATGCTAGATTTACACACTGTTATCTTAATCTCTTTATCAATCGTCAACCTGAATATGCAAATGGTATTAAGTATATATACACAATATTACAGGTGTGCAGATGAAGAAAGTGCAAAGTGGATGTGTTGTCTGTAGGAGATCGTGGGTGGCTACAGTCGTTGTCAAGTCTGTTAGCGCAGCTTTATGGGTGAGCATGAAAAGGGGCGACATCAGCTTTTGCTGAAGTGAACGTTGGTGATGATGCGAAAAATGCATCACTTTGAGAAATGCCATGGGATTGGATTTACAAGGTGCCTTTGCTTTCTGGGGTACCTTCGACATTTTGTAAGATGGTGTTGCCTTTTTCGCCTGTCACCAAAACACGTGTAAGAACATAGTGTCGCGATTCTTTTGTCTTTTCTTCACGTGTGAGAATTTACATGTAAATATGCAGACTGTGCGACAACGCGAGTAAATATGCAGCATAAATGGAGGCAAATTAAAATGGGATTTAGGAGAGTAGAGCAAATAAATCCAACACCCCCCCTTAATTTGGATCCGTGAATGCCTTGATTTTCAGACTGAGCAATGCACAAAATTTGTTATGTGCATTAACACTTGATGCATATCTGCAACCATATCCTGCGTTCTGCATTACGTTAAGCTCACCTCTTTGTTGAGAACCTTGCCCCTAATATAGTGATAGTTGATTTCAATGTGCTTACTCCTAGAGTGAAATCTAGGGTTGGTCGATAAGGCAATAGCACTCTGATTATCACATAGTAAAGTTTTAGGGCTGTACTGGTACAGATTAACATCTGACGGTAAATTTTTCAACCAAAACGCTTCCTTAATAGATTGAGAAGCAGCAATGTATTCTTCCTCTGTAGAAGAAAGTGCGATAGAGGTTTGCTTACGACTGTTCCATGAGATAGGACTGCTGTTAAAGAAGAATGTAAATCCAGATGTGGACTTACGATTGTCTATATCTCCTCCCCAGCTTGCATTAGAATAACCACTGAGCTGATGAAGATTCTCGTTGCTGACATCTCCATAGCAGATGCACTGGTCCATGGTAGCTCGAATATATCTCATGAGTCTTATGAGAGCCTTTCAATAGGTAATGCCAGGATTAGCCATATATTGGCTGAGTGAGCTTACTGCAAAAGAGATTTCTGATCTTGTACGGACCATTGCATACATGAGAGATCCAAGTATCGATCGATAAGGATACTCTCTCATCTGCTCCTCTTCCTCCTTAGTCTGGGGACATTGGTCCTTTGACAAGTGCAGGCTTGGATCCATCGATGAGTGACCTAATTTACGATTCATAAAAATGTATCTGTTAAGAATGTTATGAAGATACCTTTGTTGAGTGATGAAAATCAGTCGTCTTGCTCTGTCTCTGTGGATCTGAATTTCCAAGGGAAGCTTCTTAGATCCTGCTTACAAATCACAAACACAATGGATAACACACTATGGAAAAATTATTGGACAGTGGATCAACTCATAATTTTATTAATTCTGGTCTTGTGCAGAAACTCAGCTTGGAAACTGAAGCCAACATTCATAGATATAAATTTTATCTAGCTTCAGGAGCAGAGTTGGAGACTTGGAACGTAAAAGTCCCGAAGCTCCTAGTTTTGATGCAAGGACACACAAAATTAGTTAATTTTCATGTTTTAGACCTAGCTCATACTGATTTAATTTTAGGTTATGAATGGTTATTTAGTAAGTCGTCTTCTCTGTTAATTGATTCAGTGAGAAGCATGTTCTCACTTTCAAGGAGGGTGATAAGGTAGTTACATTATCTGGTAGTAATTTTGTACATCCGTTGGATCAGATTTCTATAGTTAATGAAATGGAGACATTGGATTATTTTGAGTATGAAGTTTTTTCAATGTGTGTTATTCCAATTGTGGATGTTCCTGAAATGAGTCTAAATGGTTGTAAATTCTTAGTAATTCTTAACTCAGTAAATTTAGATCATGAACAAACAATGAAAGAACAGATCATAAATAAATTTAGATATGTTTTTCCATCTGAATTACCTCATGGTTTACCACCGTCTAGGTTAGTAGACCACAAGATTGAGTTAATTCTAGGAAGTCAACCTGTCTCTAGACAATCTTATAGGTTTTCTAACTTTAGCATGGTCAAATCACTATTTTTAGTCAATTTCATAGATATTACAAGAAACTGAAAAAAACTAAAAGAATTAACTTGCTAGAAATTCTAGATCCATAACTAGTTTTGAGCTACACATGCTACAACTCCAAAAGACAACCAAAATTGATTTCCTAGCACAATTCTCCATAAACCACAATGAATTTGAGAGAGATATGGATCATGCAAATTGAAATTGAAAAAATCCACCAACTTGCAACCTTGCTCCTCTCCTTGGATGAGAATACTAGTTGATTACCATCAAGCTCCAATAAAATGCACCACCTCTCCAAGCTTGTAAGCCTTGCTCTGATACCACTATAAGGGAAGCTCCTTAGATCCTACTTACAAATCACAAACACAGTGGATAACACACTATGGAGAAACCACCCAACCAAGTAGAAGCATCCAATCAAACTCTAGAAGCCTCAGCCCCAAGCCAAAGAACAAGAAGCATGAATATAGAGTGAGAGCCTGGCAATGAATCTACAACCATGATGAGGAGTAGGACGAGTTTGGACCCAATATATAGAGCCAAAAGCATCCTGGGCACATAGCCATGCATAGTCCTAATTTCCCTATACATAGATTCACCTAGAATATAGTCCTAAGCATGGACCAACTATTCATAGAATTGCTATTGATAACTCTACACATGCATACACTATCTCATACCTTGTCTAAACTCCATTTAGTGTGTTCTGGGCCTCACAAGAAAATTAGTTACTTTCGGGTCACGTCCAATATGACGTGGCATAACTAACAACTTGTTTCACTGGAGTACCGTGTATCCAAGACTAGGAGTATATTGTATCCTATGTACTGGTCATGGACAAAACACTATGCTTAAACTGGTTGAAGAGCGAGTGTGAGAAATTTCAACTAGTTTTGCTATTTTGGTCATATTTGTATATTTGGCAATTGAGGCCAATTTTTATATTAGACTTAGAATTTGACTTTTCAAAGTTATATTAGTATAAAATCATTTGAATAGACACTTTTGGAAAGTGTGGAAAACTATAGAAGATGAGTTTTTGATAGATTCAATTTGAGTAGTAAAGACATTCAATCTAGTCACAAAATAGTAGGGTTTTTCATTATGCAGGGAAACCAAAGTTTAAAGCTAGATTTGGACCTGCTAGAAAAGGATGTACCTCATGGAAAGAGAAGACATTTTCTCTTTCTTATCTCATTCATGCTTATACATGGTTTTCTTGGGTTCATCTATCCATTGGTGCACTATATTGGAGATATGTTGTAATCTTGTGTGTAGAATGTTTATTTTATGTTATTTTCGGATTCACACGTGTGAAATATAGTAGCCTGGAAGTGGTCTCTATAACAAACATTCAAAATGTATTTGCTAATAAAACACCTGAGCTAAATAGATCTATCAAGAAGTTCACACATCTAGCAAACTCACCAAGAATTTAAGAGGTCATTGGAACATTCCTCAAAATAGACAATGATATATTGTTTTCGACAGGACCACGTAATTCGAGGCCCATTCTAACTCTATCTGTACCTTGCTACAAAATATGCATCTCAACTGTTCTTGGATGGTGATCGGCAAAAGAAACAACAAACAAACCGACAAAATAGAAAAATTGTAGTTCTTATTTGAACAACTACAAACAAAATTCTTGCAACCAAATCTAAACTATGCAAAAAAAATCTAAAAGAAACAGATATGTTCAAAACAAAAACTAAATCTACACCAACAAGTACAACAAACATGCATACATCTACAAATAAATCTAGATCTACAAAACTAACTAAGATCTGATGCAAGTGTTGGCCATCAGAATAGCCCTTGGAATAGGTGCTTCTATATTGATTACAATAGATCCACCCATTTCGATGGAGATCTAGGATTAGAGTCCAATAGGAAGTAAGCATGGCTCTCTATGAGTTTCCATATGTACTCTCATTACCAATCATAATTCAGTTGAGTTTTTGAGTCATATTGAGTGCAATCAAGTTTTGCTTGTATTTCGTTCTCACTCTACCCTAGGACCATTTGCGCTATTCTCTCTCTACACGAGGAGAGGAGCTTAATTTTACTTAGTTTTTTCATGAAGTACTTCTCTTACATGTGAAAACACTTTGGTTATCAATCTATGCATCTATCTTTGCCTCTTTGCCTTAGATTTTGATCTAGATCTTGGATTTTAATCTAGTATTGATCTAAAGTACATAAGCTTTGCTTAGGAGATCATTCACACACATTAGAAAATTCTCACACATGTGAAATATCACATGGTACTAGAGCCTACCTAAGCTTTTGATGCATCTATCATCCATAGTTTCAAAATTTTCATGAAGATCAAGATCTAGAGAGCGTAGTTTGCATCTCCCATGCTATCTCAAGCAAATTTGGATCACAACGGTTCATCATCATAAGGATTGAATAATTTCTGATATTGTACAGATCTTCTTGCTCAGACACGTGTGAAGGACAACCAATTCAATTTTGTGGTTCTCTTCCATGTTTGATCATACAATTGTCTTGTATCTGAGTGATTTGGAGATTCTTGGAGTGTTGTTTTCACACGTGCCAAAGATAGCTTGACCCAAACTTAGCCCATACTTCATCAATTGATGTGAGATTGATCTAGATCAAGAGAGATTGTAAAAGCTAGTGAGGTCCATCTCACACTTTGTTGCAAGATCTTGCATAGGAGTTGGTAGTACACCATTATTGGATCCTATGGTGAGAGAGAGAGAGCAACATTTCCTTGTTCAATTTACAAGGAGTCTTCACTATTACATGGCATCTATGGGTTTCTATCTATTGGAATCTACTGAAAGGCTATCTACCTCCATTTATTCTATTTGGAAGTTGAGGATGGAGTCAATTCTAACACTCCAAGATGTGATGGACATTGTACTTGGAATTGAGGAGGAGCCTCAAGTCCTTCAAGAAGTACAAAAGTATAAGAAGAGAGCTAGGATGGCGATACTCTCAAAGCAATCTATGAGGCCAAGAATACCTCAAGACCCCTCACTCTTAGAAACCAAATCTTCCAAGTTCTCAAAAGAGTGATGAGAGTGCCACTAATTATGTCATAGGGAGCTTGCTTGCATTGGAGGATCTATAAATCAAAGTGAGCTAGTCCAAGTCACACTTAATGGCTTGAGATATGAGTATGAGAACCTTGTCCAATCCTATGCCATCAAGGAGGATCTACCTACTTTGGTCCTGAGACGCTCTTGCAGTCATCTTTTAGGGATGCCCAGCTTGCATCGTTGTAGGATTTGATCTGGAATCCTTCATGTTGAGAGATTCCAGGACGAAACACATTGCTATCAGATATCATCTGATAAGAGATATGGTTGAGAAAGACAGACTGAGGACCGAGTTTGTTCCAATGAAACAGATGGTGGCTAATATCTTCACAAAGCCTCTAGACAAGGCAATTTTTGAGAAGCAACATGCAAGCTTAGGAATGAAAAAAATACCAGTTTTGAGAGGGAGTTGAAGAAACTAAGAGTTTCTATCTTTCAAAGCCTTAGTATTTTTCCTTAGTTTTTTCTTTGTTATTTTCTGTTTTTAGCGACTGTGCATTTTGAATTACATTTTTTGAGCTATTTTGTTGCACAGCTTGCATTTTTGGGTCATGAGAAAAATTCATCCCGAGGTCTAAAACACTTAGAAAATAAGTCTGGCAACTTTTCCCAACATTAGTGCATTTTTTGCATTTTTGCGAAAAAGGAGACACATTGTCTCCAATGCCTTAGAATAATTTTCTGGCCAACCTTCGCATTTTTCGCCCTTCAAAAAAAAGGTGACATTGTCTCTAAAAAGCCTTAGAAATATTTTTCAGGCCTACCTTCGAGTTTTTCACCTTTTTCTCCTTTTTCAAAAAAAAGCGAAGGTGCACTTAAAAAGGCGACACTGCTCTTAAAATCGTGAAAAGGGTCTTTAAGCAAAAGGCGAAGGCCTACAACATGAAGGCACTATCCAACGGGTAGAAGGCAGCTAATGCATGAACAAAAGGAGAAGGTCAAACGACATGACACGACACGAAACTGTTTGCGACACGAAACTCTTCGCTTTGCAAAGGACCAGGAAGATCAAACAAGTACCATGTAGTACAGCTTCCTGATATGATATGATGATATCAGTAGAAGAGCGTTAGGACGTGCCTAATCCGCCGCTCTTGTAATCTGAGACTAGTTGTAGATCGTTTGATCTCTCTAATCAGAAATGTTACTATGAACATATGTATTGTTAGATACAGTCAGGAAG
The DNA here is from genome assembly GCA_029204225.1 of Diphasiastrum complanatum. Lineage (NCBI taxonomy): Eukaryota > Viridiplantae > Streptophyta > Lycopodiopsida > Lycopodiales > Lycopodiaceae > Diphasiastrum > Diphasiastrum complanatum. The sequence goes on along the minus strand of CM055094.1, from coordinate 63,852,034 downwards.
ATAGTCACAAATAGACAGAGTGAGTTTATAGATTAGCAGTAGCTAGTCATAGTTTCGTGAGAGAGAACATCTTTCTTGCACCAACGCACTAATTTGGAAAATAAACAACGCTCAAGAAAGATATTGTAAATTCAATTTTGATATAGAAGTGATTTTCTCAATGCTATGTTCTATAATGTGTATGATCTGCAATATTGGAATGCATGCTAGCAGTAGATAAATTTTCGTTGTTGTTTTTCAACATTATGTGTTGTTTACAAGTTTAATTTTTACAACAGATCGTTAGAAGATCTGGGGCTTGGAAGAGAATTAGACCACAATCAGTAGCAATAGCTACTCCTGCCAAGTCGGCTCTATCCGGCCTTCATTGCGATTCGTTTCCTTTCCTTTCCTTTTGCTTCGCTTTGAGCTATTTCTTCCTCCCATCAGTGGTGACAGAGCTCGATTCGTTTCGTTTCGCTACTCGATTATTTTGCATTAGTGGTATCAAAATAGACAACGTGACCTATGCCCCACTTTAAGGGGGAGCACTTGGATTTGTGGGTGGCTAGGCGTGCGGGGACAGGAGGCTCACTGAAGGGGCAAAAGGTTCCATGATTTTGGTGCAACCGCTGAACCAGAAAGGTTAAGTTGTATCTGTTGTAGGCCCACCGAATTTCTACATGGTATCAGACCTCGATTCGTTTCATTTCATTTCATTTCGATTCGCTTCATTTCGTTTCACTATGCGATTATTTCGCATCATGCAAGGAATGCTAATGGCTGAAAAATCAAGGCATGAGAACAAGCTATTAAGGATGGAAAAGTTATCACTCAACCATAATAGTGATGCAGAGCTCTTTTTGCCAAGCACAAAGGGAGGAGCAAAAAGCAACACCAACACTTCTCCAAAGACAAAGCAAAAGATAAAGACCAAGATGGAGAGGAGGATGACACCTCTCATGTTTCTACCTCAAAGAAGAAGAAGAAGAATATCAAATGTTTCTTTTGTGGAAAGATGGGGTACTATGCTACAAATTGCTTCAAGAAGAAAAATCAATTCAAGCAAGCCAACCTTTCAAATGAGATAGAAGGCTCTATTGCAAGTGATGGAGAGGGATCTCTTATGGTCTCTAGTTTTTCATCTACACCTTTCAAGAAGGATGGATCTTGGTACATTGATAGTGGAGCATCTTCACATATGTGTAGCTCCAAATGTCCTTCACATATATTATGCCTTATAGAGAAGCTAAGAAGACTATCTATACAACAAATGACCAAGAATGCAATATTGAAGGCATAGGGAGTATTCCCTTGAAGACCTCATCTTCTAAAATTCTTTCTCTCAACAAGGTTCTTTTTGTGCCTAATCTTACAAAGAACCTCATAAGTGTTGGCCAAGTTATTGATGGTAAGATTTGGAGGCATATACAAGCTTGATCCAAGAGAGAGTTTTGATATTGCTTTTTTGACAAAGCTTTCCAATGAGGAGTTATGGCATAGGAGGTTGGGACATCCCAACTACAAATCCATGCTTTCTATCTGCAAAGAAGCCAAGGCTATTGGCTTACCAAAGAATCTTTCCAAGGAGATCAAGCCATGTGAGGCTTGTGCTATTGCAATATCACACAAGAAAGCATATCAAAGATCTTCCATCAAAAGCACTCATCCTTAGGATTTGATACACTCAGATGTGCACTTCTCATCATCTCAAAGCAAGGGAGGAGCCACTTGCTTTGTGACTTTTATTGATGATTTCACAAGATATACATGGCTATATCTTCTTTCTTCTAAATCTTTGGTGTATGATCACTTCCTTATATTCAAAACATATGTTGAAAAGCAACTCTCATTTAAGATCAAGGCTTTGAGGTGTGATGGAGGAGGAGAGTATATCTCCAACAAATTCCATGACTATTGTGAGCAAGAAGGTATAAAGAGGGAGTTCTCTTGTGGTTACTCACCATCTCAAAATGGAGTGGTCGAGAAGAAGAATAGATCCTTATGTAAATGTGCAAAATCCATAAGGATTGAGGCATCTTTGCCTAAAGACTTTTGGGGAGAGGCTATAAATTGTGCAAATTATCTTTGCAATAGGCTCCCACGTCTTGCTCTTGGAGGAAGGACACCATATGAGGTATGATTAAAAAAAAAGCCTAAGGTTGATCACCTTAGAGTATTTGGCACTATTTTCTTTGCACATATTCCCTTGGAAACAAGGAAAAAGGATGATCTATGCTCTTGAAAAGGGATCATGGTTGAATATTCATCCACCAAAAAAGCTTATAGAGTCTTTGTGCTCTCTACTTCTCAAGTGATCGAAAGTAGAGATGTTATATTCCATGAAGATCAACATCGATCATTTGAAGGGGCCGAGATCAAGTCACCTCAAGATCTATCACTTATCATGCCTATTGAAGACCATCAAGACTTCTTGGGGAGGAGTCTCCTTGGGTTTGCACACCTAGGAGGACATCAATAGAGAGATCCGAGCCTAAGAGGCTTTCTTATGTTGACAAAGGCACCAACTTTGCATATTTCATCTCACATGAAGAGACAAAGGATGTTGAAGAGGCACTCAATACCAAGGAGTGGTATGATGCCATGAAGCAATAATATGAAACCTTGATCATCGACAACACTTGGGAGCTTGTGGGTATTTCAAATCAAGTACAACAAAGATGGTACTATCAACAAGTATGTCAAGACAAGATTATGTGCCAAGGGATTGCTCAAATCCATGAACTTCATTATGAAGAGACCTTTGCACCCATGGCAAATATGGTGACAATAAAGATTCTTATATCTCTTGATACCTATTTTAAGTGGAAGGTGTTCCAATTGGATGTTTCCAATGCATTTCTCAATGGTTATCTTCAAGAGAAAATTTACATGGAACAACCTCAAGGATTCATCAAGGATAAATCAAAAGTGTGGGTCCATGCTTAGGACTCTATTCTAGGTGAATGCAAGTATAGGGAACTTAGGGCTATGCATGGCTATGTGCCCAGGTTGCTTTTGGCTCTATATATTGAGGCCAAACTTGCCCTACTCCTCATTGTGATCATTGATTCCTTGCCAGGGTTTCACTCTACATTCATGCTTCTTATTCCTTGGCTTGGGGGTGAAGCTTCTAGAGTTGATTGGTTGCTTCTACTTGGTTGGGTGGTTGCTTCCATAGTGTGTTTGTGTTTTATCTTGTAAGCAGGACCTTAGGGAGCTTCCCTTATAGTGGTATCAGAGCAAGGCTTATGAAGATTGGAGAACATGGAGAAGGGCTACCTTTTCATCGAAATTTCGGATTGGATCATTAGAATTCTCTTCCAAGGTGGATATCAAGGGTGCAAGTGGGTGTACTATCCCAGTTTCAATTTGCATGTTCCTAAGGTCCATTACTCTTGGGATTCTTTGTGGTTTTATGGAGAATTGTCCTTGAAGGCCAATTTGTGATGCTTTTTGGAGCTTTTTGTTGTATAGATCAAATCTTTGGTAGATCTGAATTTTCCAGCAAGTGTACTTTCATTTTAGGGTTCATTAATGATGAAATTAATGATGCATGCCGGTTCTCTCCAATGATTTATGATTCTAGGCTATGTTTTGGTCAAAATTGTTTGTTTTTACATGTTTTTTGGCACAAAATAGATAGTAAGAACCAAAATCCAGCAAGATCAGATCAATTAGATGGTTGTAATTCTGTAAATTGGTTTTCATGTGTTAGAGAAAGAGTTGTATGTCATGAATTTCCACTTTATGGTGATGAAAAAATCGAAAAATAGCCAAAAATCATCATTTTTGCTTGGTTTTTTTTTCATAAAGTTGGATAGTAGGTGGCTGTAAACACCATGTAGAGCTTGTGAGGTGGTGGAAAAAAGTCTTTTGAAGTTTTCCCTGAAGCTAGAACCAAGAATTCCAGCAATTGAATTTGTAGGAAGTAAAAAAAATACAAAAAATGACCATTTTTGGTGATTTTTGGGGGATGGATCTCTCCAAACCCATAAGGAGACCATTTTGGAATTAATTACATAATGGTTAGTATTCCTTTTTTCCTTCCCAGCAAGCTATCAGACCTGTGAATTGATGGCCGGTGGCTTATGCACCATCTCCATCAAGTTTGAAGCTATTTTGACTTCTACAAATCAAGAAATCTTCGTTTTCAGCCTATACTACATCTTAGGATCAGTATGAATGCTTCATGGAAGTCTAGTTGGCTGTTTAAGACTGTTGGTAGCATCAATTTTGAGTTAGAATGGGTGTTTGCACATTTTTGCATGATTTCTTCTTGTGGAAGTGCGCCCTACTACAGATTTATGGCAGCTCTGATCTTGCATGTGTGAAGGCTAGGTGGCAGGCTGACATGGCAAGCATCTTGTTCACTTGGTCTCTCTTTCTATTGACCTTTACAGCACCCAATTTGGTGTCCTGTAGCCAAAGTTATGATCATCTGAAGTTTTGTAGTTTTGTGAGTAAAATTGGCAAAATTTGGAATTGTTCTGATTGCATGCTAGTCATTTCCCTAATTTGTAGTACTGTGCTTGCATGGATTAGTTGCATGCTGATTCTCAAACTGATTCTGACATGCATGAGGGATCTACAATTGATTTGAGTGGTCATACGCATGTGCTCTGACAGTTGGGTCACAAATCAGTGTTAATGGCTGACAAATTTCGTAAAACTGAAGTTTACGTAAAAAATTTCGTAATGACGTTTATGACTGATGTAGTGTGCTTTGCATGCCAGTTTGACATTGGGTTAGTAACATTAGGAATCAGACAATATTTCAATTTTTTTCGACTTTGATTGCCTTTTGTACTAACATTATTTTTGTCAGAATTTTTGAATTACGTAAAATAAAGCAAAAATTGAGTTTTCCAAAAAAATCAAAATTTTGATCATTTTTTTATTATCTATGGAATCAGTTTATATTGGTGAATTGATTAAATTGAGTTTATCAGTCAGAAATTGATCATAGTATTTTCACTAAGTCTAAATTATTTCCCGGTGATAGATAAGTTAAAATTGACAGAAGGAACCTCAATGAATTGCCGACAGTTTTTACTGTGTTTCTTCTAACTTTCGGAGTTTGGAACTCGCAGATTGAAAACTAAAATTTGAATTTTTTTTCATTTTGTTGAATTTCAAATTGGTTAAAATCTGAATTTAGTTACTTGTCTGATAGTTTTCTATTTGATGTTGATCGATAGAAATAAGTCAACTGAACGTTTGTGCAAGATACTCGTTAAATCTGAATTAAAATCGTCAAACAATATGAAATGACCAGATCGGATGAGTGGCAATAGTACTCTTTATCTAGTCAGTAAATCTGATAGGGATACAGTGTTGGAGAGAGAGATGAACGACTTGAGAAACCTGTCGTATGTTAGAGACAAAAAATTAGCTCAAAGGGGTAAGATGGACACGAATGAGAAACGAACTCGAACGAGAAACGAAACACGAACAAGAAACGGACTCGAACGAGAAACGAAACACAAACGAGAAATGAACTCGAACATGAAAGTGTTCGTGCGCAGCGGAACGAGCTATATGACTCTCTCCGTAAGCATGACTACGTCTATCAGAATGAGCAAAACTTTAGTGATGGAAATCACGGTCATTCTGGATTACGCAGCCAAACATAATAAATGAAACACCAGAAGAATAATTTGTCGCGAATAGCAAGACAAATTATGTGTCGCGAATGATTCGCGAAGAGCTAGACAGTGCTCGACTGATAATTAGTCACGAAAGATTCATGAAAGACAAGACTAAATGTTAGTTGTCTATTTCCAGAAAGAACAACTAGAAAGATCAGACAAAATGAATAATAAGCATAACAATATTAACACAGATCTGAACGAAGAACAAAGAACTGTATCAGATTAAGTATATCAAGTATACATGTCAATAATGCGGTAGAGCACAAGACAGTAGCGGATGAAACCGCGTGCCCTATAAAGCTTATTCAATTTGTAAAGGAATGAAACCTTATTGCTGACAATGAAGAATCAATGCACAAGGCATCTACTTGGTCTATCTTTCTGATAAGCTTTTGATGCTAATTTACATAGACTCTCATTCGTTAGGACTCAATTATCCAATCCTTGATCTCTTGATCAACACTATCATCTCTCATATATATATATATATATATATATATATAGATACATAATGTTACAGGTGTGCAGATGAAGAAAGTACATGGTGGATGTGCTATCTGTAAGAGATCATGGGTGGCTACAATCGTTGTCCAGTCTATTAGCATAGCTGCATGGGGTGAGTGTGAAGAGGGTGTGACATCAGCTTTTCCTTTTCGTCCTTTCATCCCCTGTGGGAATTTGCATGTTAATATGTAGACTATGCGACAACACGAGTAAATATGCAGCATGAATGGAGGTTACTTCCTTGTCGAGAACCTTGCCCTTGACGTAGTGATATCTGATTTCAATGTGCTCATTCCTAGAGTGAAATCTAGGGTTGGCCGATAAGGCAATAGCACTTTGATTATCCCAAAATAAAACTGTAGGGCTGTACTGATTCAGATTAAGATTTGACAGCAAATCTCTCAACCAAAACGCTTTCTTGATAGATTGAGAAGCAGCAATGTATTCTGCTTCTGTAGAAGAAAGTGCGACAGAAGTTTGCTTACGACTGTTCCATGAGATAGGATCGCCATTGAAGAAGAATGTAAATCCAGATGTGGATTTACAATTGTCTACATCTCCTCCCCAGCTTGCATCAGAATAACCACTGAGCTAATGGAGATTGTCGTTGCTGAATCTCCATAGCAGATGCACTGGTCCATGGTAGCTTGAATATATCTCATGACTTGAATGAGACCCTTCCAATGGGTAATGCCAGGATTAGACATGTATTGGCTGAGTGAGCTTACAACAAAAGAGATATCTGGTCTTGTACAGACCATTGCGTACATGAGAGATCCTAGTATCAATCGATAAGGGTACTCTCTCATTTGCTCCACTTTCTGCTTCGTCTGGGGACATTGGTCCTTTGACAGATGCAGGCTTGGATCCATTGGTGAGTGAGCTAATTTACAATTCATCAAATTGTATCTATTAAGAACATTGTGAAGATACCTTTGTTGAGTGATGTAAATCAGTCGATTTGCTCTGTCTCTGTGGATTTAAATTCCCAGATAGAACTGAGCTTCGTCTAGATTAGTCATGTCGAATTCTGAAAACAACATCTATTTTGAATCCTTGACCATATTGGTATTGTTGCTGAAGAACAACGTATCATCCACGTATAAGGTGATGATAATGAAGGATTGCTGCACTGACTTGGAATAAATGTTGCAATCAATAGTGCTTGGTTTGAATCCTTGTTCAATGAGGAATGTGTTGATCCTCTGAAACCAAGCTCTGGCAGACTGTTTCAAGCCGTACAGTGCTTTGTGGAGTTTGTAGACATGATTCTTTGTCCCTTCCAGAACGTATTCTTCGGGCTGGATCATGCAGGTATCTTCTTGTATCACTCCATTCAGATAGGCTGTTTGTACATCGAGTTGATGCACTTCGAGGTCAGCAGTTGCAACATAAGACAAGAGCATTCGGATCAACGAATGTTTGACGACTGAACTAAAAGTCTCAATGTAGTCAACATTTGGGACCTGGGTGAATCCTCATGCTATCAATATTGCCTTCCTTCGATCAATTGCTCCATTGGCATTGTCAGTGATAAATATCTGATCTTAAATATCCATTTGCAATCAGTGATATTGCAGCCAATAGGAGCTTTGACTGATGACCATGTATGGTTCTTGATCGGAGAGGAATACTCTCTGTCCATAGCTTCCCTCCAGAAATTAGAGTCTGGTTGGCTAAGTGCTTCTTTGACTGGCGTTGGTTCCTGCATTAAGAGACAGGCAGACTCAGGAGTATACCTTGTGGACTGTGTGCGCACTCGGCTTGATCTTCTGGGAAGATTCGACTGATAAACCGGTTCCTGGGATTTGTTGCTAGGTAGCAGCAACATCTTCGTCTGATTCACTGTCTCGAAGTGGGTTGACAATAGACACGCCTAAGCCAGAAACTCGGACTGTCGTGTCGATGGCAGGTGATGGAATTTCTTCTTGAGCAATGACCTTGCCTTTGAGGTTGACGAACTGATCCTCGATAAAGATTGTATCTTGGCTATACAAGATTTGTTGGGTATCAGGATCATACACCTTATAAGTACTTTAGACGAAGTATATCCGATCAGGATGGTCTTCAGACCTTGGAAGTCCAATTTCTTCTTTGCGTCCTTTGGGATCTGCGTGTAGGCAATGCACCCAAACACTCTTAGGTTCTTCAAAGAAGGCTGAGAGCCTGTCCACACCTCGTGGGGTGTCTCGTCTGAGAGGGCCTTGGTCGAACATCTGTTCTGGACATAAGCTGCAGTGGAGGCAACTTCAGCTTAGAATCTCTTGGGCAACGATGCATGCGATAGCATACATTTGGCAGATTCAACCAGAGTACGGTTCTTCCTCTCGGCTAAGCCATTAGACTGAGGACTATAAGGAGTGATGAATTGCTACTCAATGCCTTGGCTTTGGCAAGACTCCTTAAACTCGATAGAGATATATTCTCCACCGTTGTCTGACTTGAGGGCCTTGATCGTCCTTCCAGTCTCCTTCTCTACATGCTCCTTGAAGATTCTAAAGCAGTTGAAGGCTTCTAATTTTTTCTTTATGAAATACACCATAGTCCTTCTGGAGAATTCATCAATAAAGGTTATAAAATACTTGGCATCCTTCAGCAAAGGATTTTTCATCGGGCCACAAATATCTGAATGTACAACATCTAGCAATCCTCTAGCAACATATTGATGGCTTGACTTGAATGGTTTTCTAGTCTGTTTACCAACTAGACAGTCTTGACAGATAGGTAACTCAACTTTTTTGCAAGGATAGTCGAGATCAAGAACAGTAGATTGTCTAGACATTTGTTGTACAACAGTATGATTTAAATGACCAAGTCTATAATGCCAAAGTAGACCTTTATTTGAATGAATTGAAGTACTGAGAGCCTGACTAGAGGCAGAAAAGCAATGACTCAATTTGTACAAGTATCCATGCCTCTTTCAGAGTGCTAGGATCTTGCCTGTCCTATCAACTACTTTACACTGATCACATTCGAATTCTACTCTGTGTCATAGATCTGTGATTCTGCTTACAGAAAGTAGATTCGTAGATAAATTTGGTACATAAAGGACTTTAGAGAGTAGCTTACACTGATCATTAGCAAAGCTCAATCTTATAGTGCCTTCACCTTTAATAGCCTGTGTGCTATTGTCACCAAGGTGGACATATTTTTGGATACTGTAAGATGTATAGGACTCGAAACAACCAATGAGGCTAGTCATATGTTGAGTGACTCCAGAATTTAGGAACCAAGAACTGTCACCAGATGCTCCTTGATGGTTGGTCATGAAGACATCATGATCCGCTTTTTGAATAGACTATGAAGCTTTTGTAGCTGCATTTGTCACTTGATTCGACTGTCCCTTGCTGTTGTTCTTCGCTTGAAGTATTCGGCAATCTTGTATTTTGTGGTTTTTTTGTTTGCAGTCCCTTGTGTTGAGTTGGTTTCTGGTCTGGCTTTGATTGCTTCGGGCCTTTCTTCTTCTTCTTCTGCTTTGTTGTGCTTTTGTTGGTGTATAAGTTGTGAGAATCGACTGAGGAACTATTGTGTTGTCTTCGTAGTATAGAGGTTCATCGCTGGGAGCGACAACCTTGCCTTCACCTGCATAGCGAGAAGAGAGAGAGAAGTTCCAAGTAGCGAGAGGCTTGGGAGGCCCGAGCACCTTTCCCAAACTATTCGGTCGCTACTTAGAGAGAGGAGAGAAGAGAGAGAGAAAATTCCTAGGTTGAGAAAGGCTTTGGGGGCTCGAGCATCTATCCAACGCTATTCTATCCCAACGTAGGAAGAGAGAGGAGAGAGAGAAAAGAGAGAGAAACTAGAGAGAGAAACTAGAGAGAGAAGAGAGTTCACCAAGGATGGTTGGGGCTATGGGGGCTCGTGCGCCTACCCATAGCTATGCACAATCACCCTTGGAGAGAGAGAGAGAGAGAGAGAGAGAGAGAGAGAGAGAGAGAGAGAGAGAGAGAGAGAGAGAGAGAGAGAGAGAGTGCTAAAAAGAAGAGAGCTTTATTGTGAAGAATGGAATATGTACAATGGAAAATGGCCTCCTTATATAGTTGAGGAGAGAGGGCCATCTTGGCTCTCATTGGCCTATTTACAATGGCATCCTAGCCCTTCAAACTAAATGAACTTCAATCTAATGGTTCATTAGGAAAAAGACCAAAATCACATGATTTATGTGAGTTTGTGAGATTCCCTTTTAACTTAGAACCTTATGAACTTGACTTTGGGCTTTTTAATCAATGTATTCTACTAAGGCCCAAAGTCCTTTTATTCAAGTTCTATTTATCCGATTTGCGTGTCACTAGGTCGGTCTTATACACGCAGGAAGCCGGTGCTTTCGCACTTATTATTCTAACTGTACAATGTACTATGGCGGGGCCCACTAGATAAGGCTTGGCCAACAATGTGGTGGGACTCACTTGTTCATTATTGTGCAGGAAATACCCACAACAGGGTCCATGGCCCAAAGTAGTGCTGGTCCCTCGGCACTAGGCTGCAACTGTCATGAAGGGGCACTGTTGTTGGTTCTTTTATTGTTGGGACATGGTACTTCAGGAAAAGCATGGGTAGAATCCGCTTACATAAAACTTGAGGCTTTATTGGATGATGGTGATCAGCAAGAACTTGGACTTGCCAGATTTTCAATAATACCCATAAGGGTCTGGTGGCCATTCCGGATAACCTTGTTCATCGACAATTGGATAGTCGAGGCATTCCATCGGAGGATCCCAAGATAAATCTTGCTGATATAATGGATCCTCATAGATCGGCATAACTGGTCCCAATGTCATGGACCCCCCCAAATCATAATGTGTTCCTTCGCGTGTCTTCTTGCAACAACATAGTAATGACTCTCAAAAGTCAATTCTGGATGAGTCGTGATGATCATCACCCAGCTGTCGTAAGAGCTTGGCAAACTTGTAAGCAGCTGTATCATTGCATCTTGATCGTCCATGACAGATCCAATAGCGGCCATCTATCTTAGCAGGTTCTTAAATTGATTAATGTGACTCTACAGAGAATCACCATTCGTCATCTTGAGGGAGTAAAATTTCTTCTTGAGATGTAGCTTGGAAGCTATATCTCGCACTTCGTATAGTGTGCTCAAGATGTCCCAGACTTCTTTCGATGTTTGAGCCTCAGATACATGGCCAATCTAGGTATCCGTGATGTTGAGGATGATCAGCGCGAAAGCCTTTCCATCCTTCAGCTTCCATCTGGCGATTGCTGTGTCGTCTGCTTCAGGTTTCCCTTCTGCATTTGTAACAACATCGTACAAATCTTTTGACATTAGTATAGTTTTCATCTTAAATTTCCACAGATGGTAATTGGCTCCATCAAGCTTGTCCATGATAGGATTGACTTTCCCTTGGAAATCCATGTGGAAGAATTAGTCTGAGTAATAGGAGAAACTATCAGTGACTTAAGTATGAAAATCTGATACTGAAAATATAGACAAAAAAAAACAATTACTCTATCAGCTAGTAGAGTCTTGTACTGTGGAAGCTTATCAAGCTATGAAAATAGCTCTGATACCATGGTGGAGAGAGAGAGATGAACGAGTTGAGAAAGGTGTCGTACGTTAGAGATGAAAAATCAGCTCAAAGAGGTAAGACAAACACGAACAAGAAACGAAACACAAACAAGAAACGAACTCGAACGGGAAACAAAACATGAACGAGAAACGAAATCGAACAAGAAAGTGTTCGTGCGCAGCGTAACGAGCTATACGACTCTCTCCGTAAACATGACTATGCCTATCAGAATGAACAAAACTTTAGTGATGAAAATCACGGTCATTCTGGATTATGCAGCCAAACATAATAAATGAAGCGCCAGAAGAATAATTTGTCACAAATAACAAGGCAAATTATGTGTCGAGAATGATTCGCGAAGAGCTAGACAGTGCTCGACTGATAATTAGTCACGAAAGATTCGAGAAATACAAGACTAAATGTTAGTCATCTATTTTCAGAAAGAACAACTAGAAAGATTAGATAGAATGAATAATAAGCATAACAATATTAACACATATCTGAAGCGGACGAAACCACGTGCTACGAAGCTTATTCAATCTGTAAAGGAATGAAATCTTATTGCTGACAATGAAGAATCAATGCACAAGACATCTACTTGGTCTATCTTTTTGATAAGCTTCTGATGCTAATTTACACACACTCTCATTCGCTAGGACTCAGTCGTCCAATACTCGACCTCTTGATCAACACTATCATCTCTCTGATCACCAAAATGGTATTCAACATCTATATATTGTTGGATTTGTCTCCTTTACTCTCCCAAATCCCATTTTTTAAGTGCCTCCATTCATGCTACATATTTACTCGCATTGTCGCGCAGTCTGCATATTAACATGCAAATTCTCACAGACGATGAAAGGACAAAAAGTAAAGGCTGACGTTACACCCTCTTCACGCTCACCCCATGCGGCTGCGCTAGCAGATTGAACAACGATTGTAGCCACCCACGATCTCTTACAGACATCACATCCACCCTGTACTTTCTTCATCTGTACACTTGGAACATTATGTATATATATATAGATGATGAATACCATTTTGCAATGCGAGATGATAGTGTTGATCAAGAGGTCGAGTATTGGACGATGAGTCCTAACGAATGAGAACGTATGTTAATTAGCATCAAAAGCTTATCAAAAAGATAGACGAAGTAGATGTCTTGCATATTGATTCTTGATTGTCATCAATAAGGTTTCATTTCTTTACAGATTGAATAAGCTTCGTAGGGCACGCGGTTTTGTCCGCTATTGTCTTGTGCTCTACCGCAATATTGACATGTATACTTGATATACTTAATCTGATACAACTCTTTGTTCTGCGTTCAGATATGTGTTAATATTCCTATGCTTATTATTATTCATTCTATTTGATCTTTCTAATTGTTCTTTCTGGTAATAGATGACTAACATTTAGTCTTGTCTTTCGCGAATCTTTCGTGACTAATTATCAGTCGAGCACATTCTAGCTCTTCGCAAATCATTCACGACACATAATTTATCTTCCTGTTTGCGACAAATTATCCTTATGGCGCTTCATTTATTAATTTTTGGCTACATAATCAAGAATGACCGTGATTTCCATCATTAACATTCTGTTCATTCTGATAGACATAGTCATGCTTATGGAGAGAGTCGTATAGCTCGTTCCGCTGTGCACAAACACTTTCTTGTTCGAGTTCATTTCTCGTTCATGTTTCAGTTCTTGTTCGAGTTCGTTTCTCGTTCGTGTTCATCTTACCCCCTTGAGCTAATTTTTTGTTTCTAACATACGACACCTTTCTCAACTCGTTCATCTCCCTCTCTCCAGCATATATATATATATATATATATATACATAATGTTACAGGTGTGCAGATGAAGAAAGTACAGGGTGGATGTGCTGTCTGTAAGAGATCGTGGGTGGCTGCAATCGTTGTCTAGTCTGTTAGTGCAGCTGCATGGGGTGAGCGTGAAGAGGGTTTGACGTCAGCCTTTGCTTTTCGTTCTTTCATCTCCTGTGAGAATTTGCATGTTAATATGCAGAATGCACGACAACACGAGTAAATATGCAGCATGAATGGAGGCATATTAAAAATGGAATTGGGAGAGAGAGGAGACATATGCAACATACAGTTCAAGAATTACTAAAATCCTATTGGTGGGATTTCCATTGATGTAAATTCATAGTCTGTGTTTGGATAGGTTTTGTCAATATTAACAAAGTAATGCCAAACCAGTTAATAAAAAGAAAAAACAGTCCAATTTTATTGGAAAATTTGTAATAATAGGAATTACATAACTAATTTCGTTTCTAGTAAAATCCTATGGTGAATTATATTCAGCCCAGGTATAGGACAGAAATGAAATTGTTTTGGACTTTTTCCTACGATAATTAGGTTTCAAAACATTTAGTAATGTCATTACGTCTTCTTGGTACCTTAGCTGAAATAGATTTTTAGGGATCTAAAAATTCAAAGGAGAGAAGAAGAGTGCACATCCGAGGTAGTAAGTGTGGTCGGAAAATGTATTTCACAGTTAGGATTTTGGTAATCCCTGTAAATAATTGCTTAATACTGGTTGTTAATTTCCTGGTTACAATTCATTCAGTTGAATTCATAACTGATATTTGTAACCATTGAGTTATCCGTAGTTTTGGATGTGAATTGTGATGTTTAGAAGTGGAATCTGATACGTGGATTACATTGGATCTGCTAGATGACAGAAGCTTGTCCCTTGATTTGATGCATCAGTAGGATTTTGAAGCTTATCATTAACCAGAAAGGATCATGATGTAATATTGAACCATGTTAATTCGTTTGTTTAAGTCACATAATATTGTGCTCTACCGCATTATTGACATGTATACTTGATAGACTTCATCTGATACAGTTCTTTTTATGGATATCCATATAATAGGCATGCCAGTCATCCAAATAACTAGATTCTCTAGTGTTTGGGAACAAGATATAATTTCCTATAGTGATTATAGGACAGCTAGATGATCAGTGGATCTATAGAATATCAAATAAGGCGGTTAAGGATTTTCTGGAAGAAAAAGCTGATGGTATGGGACATTAGTAATTTTGGAAAGAGAATTCTAGGACTATAAAGATCTGATGATCAATGATGTGTTTTAGTACTTAGTCGCGATATGGGAAACACAACAACACCCGCCGCGATTTGCGACGTGTTTTGCGATGTGAATCGCGAGCTTAATTTTTTTTTGATTTGTCACGGAAATATCACCGAAATCTTTGTTTTATATCACCAAAATAATCTCACAATTGCATTCTGCAAGTCCAAAAATGTGGTGTGAAGAAGAAGATGAACGTGTTAAGGGTGGAGTACCACAAGGAAATGGTGTGCAGAAAAGACTTTCACCTCAATTAAAAGAGGAAATTGACACATTCATATTATATAATTGTGGACAAATGGAAAAGTGGATTTCAAGGTATGAAGAAGCCAAAAAGGAAGAAACATAACATTGAAACGAAGACGAAATATCAATTGAAGAAGAAGAAGGGCGTTGGAGAACGACGAACCTTTGGAGCCTTTACCTTCAAAATGCTCTCGTGAATGGGTTTTTGATACAATACTAAAAGCATCCGAAAACGGAGAAGAAGTGACCGAATTAGAATGGAAATTTGTTCGCGGATGTGGATGGAAGGTTAGTGTAATATTGTTTATGTGAAGTTTTGTTTTTGTACTACTCAATATATGAATAGTATTTCTAATTACACACATTTGTTTTTTTTTTTTTTGTGTTTTAGTATACATCATACACTGCCATGGCATATGGACACCATTACCGTGTTGAGAGAGTTGACAACAAGCGACATACGTATGATTGTGGTATAATGGCCAACTTTCAACAAGAGAGTCGTTCTAGTGCGAGGGAACCTTATCTCATTTCGGGCGACCTAGACTATGTCGGCACATTGCAACATATTTATGAAGTCGATTATGATACTAACGACAAATACTTTATTTTTGACGTAAAATGGTTTAAGGTCATCTATCGTGGAAGCAACACCACGATTAGAAATGATAACTCAAAGTTTTTTCAAATCGACTCAACAAAATGTATATCGATGGACTCTCATGACACTTTAGTATTGCCACGACATTGCGAACAAGTGAGACTCTAAAATTTCAATCTCATTAATATTCACAATCCAATTATTTATATATCAATCTTATAATACTAACTTAATTTTTTTTAATTCTTTGGCAGATTACATTCCATCCAAATCGAATAGACCCAAGATGGTGGTATGTGATCCAACTTAATGCAAGAAAATGACACGTGTATGAAGGAAAAGATATTGTTGAATTGGATACACACGACGAACCACCACCCAATTTTGGTGACGTTTTGGAAGAACCTGAACCACTCATCCAAACTCCAAATGATGTCGAAATGATGGGAGAAGAAGGTACAAATGAAAATGATGAGATTCCTATGATCGTACAAGATCAAATTGGGGGTAATTTGAGGCCCCCACATTTGGATGAGATAGAATTAGAAGAAGGGGAGATTGAATATGAGGGTAACTCACATCATGAAAGAGACACGATTGGAAATTTACGATTATACCTAGACCTAGATTCAGATGAGTGTCAAGACTTGTGTGATGATGAAAATGATGTAAATGATGAGAATGATTTATGATTATCTATCATTCTTTTTTTTATATTCATCGCAATATTTTTTATGTATATTTTTATAGATAGAGTTGAATGTGAGAATTATAATACCGAACCTTATGGTTATGTCCTATTTCAGAATGTCACCACATATTCCCTCCCTGCGGCGTGTAGGTTAATCCATGCAGGTTGGAAAGATTAGAACCTCATCTTTAATGGGAGAAAAGTAAGGGCTACACACCTTCAGAGAGAGAGAGAGAGAGAGAGAGAGAGAGAGAGAGAGAGAGAGAGAGAGAGAGAGAGAGAGAGAGAGAGAGAGAGAGAGAGAGAGAGAGAGAGAGAGAGAGAGAGAGAGAGAGAGAGAGAGAGAGAGAGAGAGAGAGAGAGAGATTCAGAATGTTAGCAATTGTTTTGAACCTGCAAGTAGGATCACATGCTTATCAGAGCGATTGTATTGTGATCTGATCGTTGTGTTTACAACTTACTATACAAATTCGCTATTGTTCTACACTCTTTCTACATTCTTGTTGAATGATAACTCTCACTCCTCTTACACAAACATTGTTATCAGAGAATTGTATGGCTGTCTTTTTTGCCTAAATTGATTCTACATTCTCTTCATACCAGGTTATCAGTACTAGATGATTGCATGGCTATCTCAAATGCCTAATCGTCTTCGCAATCTCTCTTTCAAGGCAGTCTAAGACTCCTATGCTGATAATATGATTAAATAGTTCATAAAATCCATTCTCTAAGTAATCTATGATCCTGATATCGAATTCTTTGTTTCTTCAGTTGACATCAATCCAAACACAAACCAAAGTGGTATCAGAGCTGATAATCTACATTCCATCTGATCCCACATATTGGTATTAGAGCCCTTACTTTATTTACTAAGTCGTTCACAAGTTGACACTACAAATCATGACATTTCAAGAAAAATCCATTTCAAAGATTCAAAAAGTACATTTTCAATATACTTCTAACCATAGCCCTTTACAAGTCCACACAATTGTCTTTATAGCTTTCTCTAGAGAACAACAGTTACAAACTCCACAATGAGTAGTGATTTCACCAATAGGACTCTCAACAATGGGTAGCAAATAATATGATCAAATGTTAGATAGTTTTGCTCTAAAGAAAACTCTTATATGTATATCCTTAGTGAAATTGAATTGTTGAGACAAGCCTCTCAAAGATGCGATCTATAGCGGGGTAAATAATATCCGATCAAAAGTGTGAGACAATACTCTCTTGACTTAATGAATTCCTAAGAGGCAGAGAATGATCGTGTTGATAGTGATCTCAAATGTCTCACGGTTGGGATATGAAAGTGTTGTCCTACTGCTCAGACAAAATGTAATTGAATGCAATTCATATGGGAAACTGACTGCTCTTCCAAGTTGAATTTTGAAGTGGCTATGGAATTCCATCATGATTGCTCATAAATACTTCACATATGATACAGTGGTAGTATTCTCAAAAGGGCATTGAACATTCATAACATTCTCACAGAATCTTTGTCACATTTCTCACAAGTATGTCATGTATATGTGACTAATTGTAGCTTTTTATGATTGACAAAATGTGATCGGCCACAATGCATGCATTCTTCACAAAGATACATTGAAAATGTCTTCATTATTTATCATAAATGGTAGCATTATACTGCCTCAAATTGGCTAGAAATACAGTTATTTATAGCCATTTGAGATGGCCCTTACAATTGAGCTATGGAGATAGCTTTATACTACTCAAAAGAAATGCAATATGGGTGACTGATTGCCCTTTATGAGTGTTTTGAAATGGGCAATGGAGGCACCTCATGGCCACTCATACAAGCACTTCCCATCGAGGGCTTCTACTCAGAATGCAATATGAATGGCCCAATCAACATGCCAAAATTACTACTAGAGCATTGCCAAACTACTCCTCAAAGGCAGAACTTTGGGCTCACTATAGCATGTGGCCTCACATCCCTCCCCTCAAGAATGGGATTTGTGAAATGAGTCTTCGTCACTCTCTACACACATACATCTCATTTCGTATGCTTCACATAGGATTCATTCCCACACAATCTCTCAAGAATGGAATGATCTCAACTATGTAGTGAACCTTATCAAGTGAATTTCAAAACTAATCTAGGAACTCTCCAACTCATAAAAAGTCTTTCTAAAAAGCGTTGGTGAAATAGAAAAGAATCCCTACTCCTCACCCATGCCTCATACCTCATGTTGAGTTCGCTCTCGTACACAATTTGAAAAAGCAATGTCTAGCAATTCAGGAATTTTTCAACTGAAAGGAAAATCTCTCTCAATGGCAATGATAATAATTGTTGAATTAGTGGAAATTGCCAACCATGTATCAAGAGGTTGCCCCATAATCACACTTTGAAGACTTTAGGCCCCTGCCCCATCACCCTCCTTTCATTGCTAGTTATCCTCACGTTACATAGCTGGAGTTGTGCATGGGGAGCTTCCATGAAAGTGGACCACATCTTGATTTTTCCCTTCTAAAGCTTAATACATGGTTATTTTGATGAAAAGAGTTCTTCAATTTTTTTTTAGAGAAGTGGAATAGTCAAGTACTTCAAGGTGGAGTACCCTTTTTGTTTCTTGTGTGAAAAGAACATAAAGACTTGTCTTTTTTTTTTTTTTTTTGTAATCCTTCATTTTGAAATAACATATTGGCATTTGTGATGAGTCACACATTTTTAGGGTCTTTTCAACTTTCTTGAAAGTAGTGCTCCTTTTTGTAAAGGCTAAGCTTTAAGCCAATTTTGAGAATGGCCCCATTTCTTGACAAGATAATAGGTTTTTCTCTAATAATTGTCTTTTGATCATTTGTACGAAAATTGCTGGTGCATAATTGATGTCAGTTCTTTTGGATTTCTCTGGTTTTAGATTTTCTTTCAAGTGTTAGAGAAGATATGTCTTGCAAAAATCTCAATATATTATAAAATCCCAAGGTTATATGGTTGGAATATGGCATAGCCAACTAGAAAAAATAGACCAAATTCTAAGACTATTTTATTTAAAAATTTTGGTAATTCTTTTTGGGCAAATTGGGACCCCCTCGGCATGGGCTGTACATGCATAATTTGTGCTAGTCACTAGCTGTATTTAATCAACTTCATATGAAAACAACATAAAAAAATGCGTAAATTTTTTGATTTAGCTCGATTTTGTGTGCTAAAAGATCAGCTAAAGAAATTTATTGCACTTAAAATTTTAGGATATGGATCAGTGAATTCCATCCTCACGTCATTTGCATTGTATGCTGCATATATTGATCCGAATAAGTCTGAGAGCTATTATCTCTTGTATCCATACGAAAGAAAAAAGCTATTGCATGAAGTTGCACTTTGAACTGCATCAATAGATTCAATGATTATTATCTATATCATTTGCACACTGAGTATTTCAAAATTTATCTTTTTAAAATATTTCACCCTGTTGTCAAGCTTTTTTAAACTTCTACTTTGAGCAGCCAAGTAAAACCTCGTTTATCAAAATCTTGAGTTGCAACTATTATCTCTTTCCAAGTTGAGTATTCAATTTTGGATTCTTTTCTAGAGTAATTTGATAAAAATCTATGAACTTTGGATGTTCCAATGCTCAGTTTGCATGGGATATTTTCTTATTTACTTGAAGTTGTCATCTTTTTTAATTTTAACTTTTGTTTTGAGGTGGCCTCAAGACCGGCAAGGCTTCCCATTTTGAGGGGCTCGAGGGAAGGTGCTCGAGGGGTCGGCAAATCTTTCCAGTTTTGAGGTGCTGGAGGGCGGAAGGTGCCCGATGGGGCCGCAAGCATGTGTGAGATGGGTACAGACATTACTCGAACACGTTTATGTGACCTGAATTTTTTTTTGTTTTGAAATGTAGAGTGTAATAGTTTCGTAATGGATATTTTGTGCCTATTCTATTTTGCCCACTTTTTAAACAAATCAAAAAATTAGAATAGGCATCTCTATTTTTTTAAAAAAAATTGATGCACATTTCAGCTTGCGTGTCAGGCGTCAAGCTGCCTAACGGCAGCGTCAGAGTGGTCAACAAAAGTCAAAGTGTTCATTATGCTTTATAATAAGCATGTGAAAAATTTTAAAGTATCCATTAGGCAATGGAACGGCGAGTAAAGAGTTTCAAAATTTTTTTAGGTGAGACCTGGAGGCTAAATTTTTTTTAAAAATCCTTATTGGGAAGAATGGACTGTGCCCCCATAGTACGGAAAGGAGGCAGATCTAGCTTTGGGAGATGGGAAGAGGGTGGGCCAAGTGGGTTGCACTAATGGTGCTCCTAGTGGAAGAGAAACTCCATGCAATCCTGAAATTTTCTGAATCATGGAGGAGTGAGTATGCCATCGTGAGCGTACTCAAGCTATGAGGAAGTTCTCAAAATAACTCCAAAGAAAGGGACTACCAAGATTATGCCTCGGATATACACGTCTGAGCAAGAGCTTCTAAGATTGATGCTGCGCTATGCGTGATAGGTGATCGAGGAGCCGGAGCTGAGACCCATCAGAAAGCAGGAAGAAAGGTCCCCGTGAAGCTGAGTAGATTCTGAATTTGCAGATGAGTTAGTTTTCTGCAGGAGTGCATGGCAGGGTATAAATTTTTTTAAAAAAATTGTAAAAAATAGGTGCCTCGTTGCATACGTACGGAACACACGTTCCGTTCCAAACGTACGGAACGAAACGTACCGAAGCAGAATGTTCGGAATGTCTATGGTTAGAGATACAAAAATGACTACTTCTCTAACAACCGCTGAATGAAAAACATGACAACGACATAAATGCATCGCAGTCAAGACAAAGCGGTGATTTTTATTGTTGAAAAAGGCTGCAGTCTGCCGTCAGAGGCAAGACATAACACTGCAAACTGTTGTAGTAGTAAGTATAAACTTCGGGACTGAAATAACTATAGCAAACACTTATCAGTATTGAATTACGTTGCAAGTGGCTTTAATTGATGAACTGTGTGCGATGCAGGAATTATGTGGAGCTAGAAAAAATGGCCTTCAGACGGTGTACTGTCTTGTTATCCAAGGCTAAAAATGTTTTTTGTAGCACTTCATCCTTGATGTTTGAGCCGAACATGGAATCCGGAATGAACTGGAAGCCAGGGTTCTGGCTGTTCAAAGCAACCACGGCGTGAGCTGTTTCATTTCCTACATTGAGTTGAAAGTGAATGAGTCCTCTTGGAAAGATCATGAGCTCACTTTTGCTGATGACCTTGGCAAAAAGCTTGTTGTCAGTCGTGACAAAACCAGCGTACAAACTTCCTTCTATAACATATATGATCTCGGATGCACGGGGGTGGGTGTGAGGCCTGATCAGTCCTCCCTTTGCAAAATCAACTTTGGCAAAACATAGCCCCAGAGAGTTTAAGCCCGCAAATACATCCACCGTAACAATGGTAGCGCTGGCTCCAAAACTGTTGTTAGTCTGGGGAAAAGCTGGGAAGCCATCAAAAATGAAATCATCTGTTGCGACGGCGACTGGTTTTTTGCAAGGGTAGCCGTTTAGGTATAAATCCTTGGTCAGATCAGCAACACAAAAGTCCTGTAAAGGATCCGCATCGGCAGCGTTGACACTGAGAGGCGCAAATTGTAACAGGAGCACGGTCGGGAATGCCAGCAGCCCTACTGTGAAAATCTTAAAGGAAGTAGAGGCTTGCATTCTGTCTGGAATGGACTTTGTTATTCCAAATAAATGGAAAGACACCTTATACGACGTAAGATAGACAGACTATGAAATAATTTCAACTACACTGATCGGGTGTGATCGTTTTTCACTGAACCGAGAGGCTGAGCGATGCCTGTGTGAGATTGAGATCTGCGCAACAGACATATATATATATATATATAGTAATGGAGATGGGTGTCATATTAGTAAAGCGCACAGAATCGGTGTGTATCTGGTGGAGGGCTTATATCTATTAATAACAATGTATTGAAAATATATGTGATTAAAAACAACAATAAAAATTCACAAAGCACATACCAACTTTACAAATTTGCATAGGTGTCTATTTTTAAACAAGTTTTTAGCTATTATTGATTTTCCAAGTACTTTAGGGCTCCAAAGGCCCCCTACCTCGGGCCTTCCGGTCCTTGTTTTGAGGTGCCCACGAGACCAGCAGGCCTTTCCATTTTGAGGAGCTCGAGGCCACAAGGTGCTCGAGGGGGGTCGGCAAATCTTTCCAGTTTTGAGGTGCTCGAGTGTGGAAGGTGCCCGATGGAGCCGCAAGTCTTCCCCGTTTTGAGGTGCTTGAGGGCAACCCCTACATTTGATGAAATCCAAAGATGAAGTCTCAACCTATGATAGATTCATGCTTTGAGACATGTTTAGGTTGACATAAATTCCACAAGTCTTCCCTATTTTGAGGGCCCTAAGTGCGGCCCCTATACAAATGAATCCAAAGATGAAGTCTCAACCTAATATAAATTCCATAAAATGCTTCAAGACGTGTTTAGATCAAGTTGATCAAGTTCAAAGACGTGTTTAGATCAAGTTCAAAGACTCACATGTATCATGTAACCTTCCTATAAAAATCATATTGAATATTAAAATAATATGGTGCATTTTGTCTCACAATAGTTACAACCAAAATAAGTTGACTATTTTAGCTAGTCTACCATGAATAGTTGGTCTTCCTTACATGGTGAGCTCCACATGTTGCGTAAAGTTGGGATCATGTAGGATGAGTACCATGGTTCATCTTCTTTGCTAAAATGAAGACAAATCATCAAATTTTCTAGTCAAATGATATCTTATCCTAGAAGACTTGCATAACATAACTTATCTTAGAAGACTTGCATAACATTATCCACAATTGTAGAATGCTCCTTTAGAAGCTAAACAACCTACATAATCTGTTGTTGTGGCTTGCATGATCTATTAAGATTGATGAACAAAGAAGTGCAAGATGCTTAGACAATGGTAGTCCTATAAGAAGTTTGCATTCAAAATTGAAAGTAGTTTTTGTGTGATAACAAAAATGATATTGTAATTTTAAACAATTTGTAAGAAGAACAAGGTGATTGATATATCATGAGAAGCTTTGCCTTAAGAGCGGAATAAATCTCTCTTCAACTCCAATCCAATCTTATTATAGATTGAGCTCAGCAGCGCTCCTTGTTACATCTATTCATGTTGCTCCATCGTTGTTCTAAGAAAAGCTTGCATGGGCCTCTTTTTCTTTTGTACTTTCGCCCTTTTTACCTCATGATGGTCATTTTTTCACCTTCCCTCTTCGTGATGGTCGCCTTTGCACCTTTTTCATTGATCCCATGAGATGGATTAAATTTTTTCAATGATTGTCAACCTTTCATTTTTTGACACATGGATTGCTTAGGCACATAGCCTATTTGAGAAGGTTTTTGAAGGCCTATGAAGGCCCACTACAACAAGATGCAATTTTTAATGCTTTTTTTGAGCATTTTTTTGAAAGATATAATAAAAAATGGAATGTGGGGGAAGCAAAAAGCTTGAGCATTGGGTTTGTAGCCTGGCCTCGGTATAAGCCTTGGAACCTTTGAACATGTTTTTTAAAGGCTTATAAGGTGGGTTAGAAGTAGGCCAAGGACATTTCAGAAATCCCGATCACTTTGCTAACCGAAGGTGATATCAAGATTTATAAGGAGGCCAGAGACATTCCAAAATACTCTGCTAATTGACATTCCAAAATACTCTGCTAATTGAGGGTAATAATGACATTGATAAAAAAATGACACTTGGTATAAATCTCGAAATGTTATAGAATGTAAATAGATGATTTTTCTGAAAATTGTTGTTTATCAACACATTGAATTTCATTTTCTACCAACTTTAGAAGCCATACACACAAGTGAAAATAGAAAATTATGTAGCATAACAATATCATGACAACAATTTGTGTACTCACATGCGTTGACTTTTTGTTTGATGTCGACTAATCAAATAATAATGTACAGTTGCATCTATGAGCAATGTTACAATAAGTTGCAATACATTATATTGTCTCACTTCTTCATTTGCTAATTCCTCATTATCATTTTCCGCATCCGCATCATCATGCGACAAATCCGCCAAACCAAACTATCTCTAATTCTACCCAGATATCTCCTATTGCTTTGTTATTAATAAATTGATCTCCACAAGCTAATGGCGATGACAATGACGAGAACAATTAAGAAGCTAGGTCGTGCGACATCGATCCATCAGGTGATGATGGATAAAATGCAAAATGTGTTGCCATTAGATAATGTCAAAAATTCTTCACATAAAATACCATAGCCAACGCTTCTCATTCCATTGTAGAGTAATTCTCTTGGCTATGTCAAAACTGATCCAATAGCATATTTTGATTCATCAGTATGAACATGAAATTCAATTGTCCAGTTTGGAGCTCATAGAATCGGTGCAAAAGCTAATGCTATTTTCAGTTTCTCAAATGCTTCCAACGCCTCAGTCGTCCAAATTGGTACAATAGTCAACTTATATATAGGTCGTGCTAAGTCCACAAAAAATAGAATGAATATCTGATAATAGTTTGCATGACCCATGAGAATATAAACTCCTCGAATTGTTCCTGGTGGCGACAACTCCATAATGACTTTGATTTTGAAATAATCAGTAGCAATTCCATGTCTTGATATCACATGTCCAAGAACAACTCCATCAGAACCCAAATTGACAATTTTTTGAAATTAAGAAAATTTAGTACTTGCAACAACGTTCAAATACTTTTTTCAAATGATCCAGATGGTCTGTATTAGCACTATGGACTCTAAGATCATCCAAATAAATTTCAAGAAATTTCTGCAAATAGTTCTTAGAAATAAACTTGGTGCATTACAAAGTCCAAATGGCATAACTTTATAAGCATATGTTCCCCATTCTATTGCAAAAGTTGTTTTATGTCGATCCGTAGGTGCGATTTTAACTTGGTTATAGTCACTAAATCCATCCAAAAAGCCGTAGGCTTCCGCTCCAGCAAGACGATCCAATATGTTTTTTGTGAAAGGCAACAAAAAGTGATCCTCTCGCGTCACTTTGTTCAAGGCTTTGAGATTCACACAAATTCTCATTTTCCCATTTTTTTAAGAAATGACAACAATTGGCAAAACCCATTCTGTATGCTCAATTTCGTAAATAAAATCTGCTTCGAGTAATCTTTGTAACTCCTTCTTAATAAGGTCAGTGACATTCTGATTGCCATGATAGAATCTTGTCACTGGGCACTACATCAAGTATCAAGGGTATTGTATGCTCAATTACTGATGTAGGAATTCCTTTTAGATCTTTATATGTTTAAGCAAAACATTCAGATAATTATTCAACAACTTCTTCAACCCTTGAAAAATTGTTACTAAGGTAAGTTGTGTTCCATCTTAAACAATCTTCTCAACCTCTCCTAGTTCAACAAAATTCATAGGTTGGTTCCACATAAACTTCTTGTGTTTCTGGCACTTGATCCTCGGGTTCACGATGAGCTTTTGGTAAGATAATAACAACATCATCCAAGGTATAGCATTTGAAATGATCTGGCATGTCATGTCGGTTTTTCAAAAGGGTTAACCTTTGATTTACGTTTAGCTTTTTTGGCAGGAATCGTTCGAGGAGGTTTTGAATTTCTAGAAGATGAGGTCTTCTTAGAAGGTGAAGACTTTTTAGAAGGGGATGTCTTGCGAGAATTTTGACTTGAAGAGTCATCCTTGATTTTCCATTTACCTTTATCCAATAAAGGCGATACATTTGGTTAGCTATCAAAATTGCACCTCGTGATGAACTTTTCCATTTCAAAACCGTGTTATGGTATTGCTTGGTTTGCTTTTTCGTCATTGGTCCTATATTCTTTTCTTCCTTCAATATAATTGCTTTAGGTGGTTTTATTATTGGTTCATCAAGAATATCGCGAACTTCAAATCTTGTAGGATCCATGTGATTTAAAATCAGCTCATCATAAGTTCTACATTTTCATCATAAGTTAAGACATGACTGACATTAATGAGTTCATCTTCAACAAGATCTGGAATTGGGTTTGTTGATATCCATGCTACATTCATCATATTTAATGTGATCGTCATATCCAAAGTTCGCTCAGACATAGGAATCTCGCTCAACTCTGAATTGTCATTTCGTTGACACATATATCCTGCTATACAATCACTATTGCAAGAGCTGATTCCAATTAACAGTATTTGTTTGAGAGTCATGATGAACTCCCAAAGTTTTTACTTGTCAATCACAAGTATGATCCGTTGTTGAGGAATCATCATCTCCTTTTTGGACTACTGGTGTTATGACCATATTTAGTTAAGGACATGGAATAGTTCTAATCTGGTAGACCGGCCCTCCAGTGTTCGAGATTATTAGTCACACCTAGATTTTATTCCACGTCGAGGCCTGTTGGTGACTAATGACGACTTTGGTCTAGATTACCAGTGTGCTCTTCTCCTCTTGCTATCGCATGACATGGCTTGGGGCTAGATCCAGGAGGGATCTAGGATAGGTTGGGTGGTTTTGCTCCATTGTCTCTTTTATTGTGTTGTTTAGATGAGTGGTAATGAGAATACTCCTCAAGTTCACTTTGAAGATGTTAACAATGACTTTATTGTAGAAGGAATATTTAAGAAGTTTCGAGTGAATAACACTGCATTGAGCTGCACTAGTGTCGGGTACTAATTTTACAAATTTTGTACTATTTTGGTACTATTTTGTGCTGGTAAAACTTTTGAATACAAAATAATGGTACTACAACAACTCATTGTGTACCTATTCTGGTCCTTCTGACTACCAAATTAGGTTATTTTATATTAAGTGTCTCATTTTTATTTTAAAATCTACCAAATAGGTACTATTTAGACTTCTTGTGACCATATTTTATGCATAAAACTATTAAATTAGGTATTTTTCTTTATATTTATTTGTGTTTGCACATCGCATACAATCCTTTGTGGTATTTTTGGTATTATTTTAGTATTGTTTACCAATTGGTGGAATCTAACCTTTAGTTACTACCAATTTTACAAGATTTGTACTATTTTTGTAATGTTTACGTGCTCCTAAAACTTTAAATTACCAAAGATTGGAACTATTTGAACCTATTGTGTAACAATTTTGATCCTCCAGACTACCATGCAACTTGCAGGTACTTTCTACCTTCATGGTACTACATGTGTATGATACTTTGGTACTACTTGTATATGATGCTTTGGTACTACTTGTTGGTACTTTCTACTTGTAACACGATAAAACTTCTTGAATATAGATCAATTGTAATGAGAATACTCCTCAAGTTCACTTTGAAGATGTTAACAATGACTTTAATATTGAAGGAATCTTTAAGAAGTTTCGAGTGAATCAACATTGTACTGAGCTGCACTACTCTCCGGATACTAGTTTTACAGATTTTGTACTATTTTGGTACTATTTTTGTGTTGATAAATCTCTTGAATACAAAAGAATGGTACTACAATAGCTTATTGTGTACCTATTCTGATTCTCCTGACTACCAAATTAGGTTATTTTATATTAAGTGTCTCATTTTTATTTTAAAATCTACCAAATAGGTACTATTTAGACTTCTCGTGACCATATTTTATGCATAAAACTGTAGCGCAGGCATCCCAAAGAGAGCCGAGGACCACGACTTAGCTTCCCAGCCTTCAACCCTTGCCATCCAAACCCACTTGACATACAAGTACCCAACTCGCCAACAACGATCAGACTTAAACAATTTGAAGTTCCAAAAACCAACATTGAGGTCCAACCTAGCACCATGCCAGATCGGGGGTTCCGATGTGGGTGACTTCCTTCCAAGCAAGCCGCCCGACATACATCAAACTTAACCAACTCGAAGCGTCGTTACAAACGAGTAACATCCATTCCAAGCAAGCGGTCTGACTTACATCAGACTTAATCAACTGAAAGCTTCGTCACGAGCGCTGGAAGCCAACCTGGTGCCACGCCAGACTGGATAGCCATAAACAGGTAACTTCCACCCAAGCAAGCCATCCAACTCAGCCAACAGGTTAGAGCCCGTTCCCCAAGAACTTAACCCATTCACGTTCATGCAAGGAACACTAAGAACCACAAGCCACGACAAATATGGAAACAACCAATTCCTGGACTAAATGGTCCCGTATCAAGGCTCCCTGTGCCAAAGGATTTATCGTTTGATTGCCCACTTTATGGTCCACTCCATGCCTTGTTGCTTCTGCACCTTGATTTCTCTCCCTATCCCAGCCTGATCTTGATACTTTTCCATCTTGGATCTTTAAGGTAGGCAAAGATTGAGTACTCCACAATGCACCTCTCACTTAGCTTGAAGTAGCTCTTTGAATCAGCGCAAATGTAGCCATTGACCTCGTGGAAAGCCAAAGGGTCGCACCAGTTTGATCCGCATACAAACTATCTCTTCGCGTTTGTTTGAAGCACCATGTCCGTCGCGCAAAACTTGACTTTCACAATTCCATCACTGGTCAGTTGCCTCACAGTCAAAAGAAGAAGTGTGCATCGAGCTTGGCTTCAAGTAGCTCTCTTTGAATCAGACACATGCACCCAGAGTTTGCACTAGTCCGATCTCAACGTGAACTGTCCCTTAGCGTCCATTCAAAATACCAAGTCTCTCATGCAAGACTCAACTTTCACAGTTCCTTCATTGATTAGCTGCCTTACACGTGACACAAGCCAGCGTACTCATATGTTTCCTCATCATTGCTGGTATAGATAAAGCAACTTGTTGCCAATCTCTGAAGAGGATCCTAGTCTTTCCCCTTTGAGGAAAAACCCAACTGATACTGGATATCACCCATGCTCAGTGAGTTTCAGTTCCGAAGGTGGCCATCCCAAAATGAAGACCAACTGCTCCAAAGAAGATCTCCCCTGAAATTGCCCTTTCCAACTGTTGACTTCCTGCTTGCATTTTGGTGGGCGTGGTCACAAATGAAACTAACCCAAGAAATAGGCTAGCCATCCATCCTTTGCAAACATTGAGTCGTTTCGTTGTTGTTCACATGCGAGTACTTGAACTGCAAATCCGCCCCACAGATTCTGTAGTTTTCTTTGTTTGATGGTATCAGCCTTCAAAAGAAAGATTCCTTCTCAAGCCATCAGCTCCTTGTATCACAAGCAATCATGCAAACCAGGCAAAGCACGAGTACTAAGACTCACCACGAATACATACAAGTAAGACACTCAGGCAGGTTTACTAACAAGTAACAAAGACAAGGTCCCCCTTTGAGATGGTCCTGCCAACGGACCTTTGCCTGGCCGCGCCCATACAAATCGATCACAGAATTAGCCCACATAGGACACCCCTCCAACTATCCGTGCTTTCACAATTAAGCAGCACATTGCCTCAGTCAAACCCCACCACTTTTTGGTCGATAGCTAAACGATCGACGACTATCCCGCACCGGTAGCTAACCACCCGTTTTTTACACCCAAATTCGAGCAGCATCTCTATATCAATGGTTAACCCGTATAGTTCGAATATGTCGCCCCACACCCTGTGAAAGATTCAACTAGTTTCATCACATTTTGCAATATTTCCATATTTGGCATATTGAGGCCAAAACTTGTTTTAGACTTAGAGGTTGACTTTTCAAAGTTCATTAGTCTAAATTTCATTTGAATAAACACTTTTTGAAAGTGTGGGAAAGATAGAATGCGAGTTTGAGTAGATTCAATTTGAATAAGTTGGGTATATTGAATCTAGACCCAAAATTGGTAGGGTTAGCATTTTTGTGGGAAAGCCAAGTGGCCAAATAGGGTTTGGACCTACTATAAAAGGATGTAACTCATGGAGAGAGTCATCTTCTATCTTCTCTATCTCATTTCATGCTTATACATGGTTCTCTTGGGTTCTACTATCCATTGGTGCACTATCTTGGTGATTGCTTGCAATTCTATGTGTAGAATGATCTATATTTGTTATTTTTGGATCCACACGTGTGAAATACAGTAGCTTGCTGGTTTTGTACAGACATCAACAGTACATAATCATTTCATTCAAGTTTGATCAAGTTCTATTAGTGTTTGCATCTCAAATTGTGTGTAGATGCTGATTTTTCTACATTGGTGAAATTGGTAGTGTATTTCTCTTTCTAACCAAATATCATTCAAGTAGATTGGATCTTAAGGATCTGAAATCTTTCACATGGTATTAGAGCTTGTGTTTCAGGTTATGAAGGAGGAAATCAGATCTATCAATGATTTGGTGAAGATATCAAGTCTAGAGCATGCTAGAGAGGATTCTACACCAAAATCGGATTTTCTGCTTTTGTAGATTGGATCTTTTGTGGATCAAAACACTAAATAGGTCAATATACTTGTTCAATTTCGTTTTTTGAATTCACATGCTGGATTTGGCCGATTTTTGGATCATTGGTTCAGCCTAAGTGGTGGCTTATAGATTGCATATCAAATTTTCAGCATTTGCATGTAGATTTGGAATAGTCAATTTTTTGTGATTTTGTCAAAACCCTAATTTTGATTGGATCTCTAGATAGTGAGGTTGCTGGACTTCATTTGAGTGTGTTTCAATCTTAGGAAGTGGCAAAAGTCATTAGATTGAGGATAGATCATAGGTTGATCAAGATTCCATGATTCTATGTGTTGATTTGCTTGGATAAGTGCTAGAAGAGAATTTGTGAGATAGTTTCAAATCTTGGTGATTTCTTTTGAAAGAATTTGTTGTTGTTCAAAGGAGTGCTTTGTGCATTGAAACAGGTTGAAAGAGAAGATCAGGTCATTGCTACATGGCAACCTCAATTGGAGTCATGTTGGAAGCCAATGATAAGCTTACCTCAAGTAACTATTCATTATGGAAAGTGAGGATGGAATCACTTCTTGAGATGAATGATGTTTTGGATATTGTTGTAGGTTTGGAGGAGATACCAGCAACACAACAAGATCAATTGAGGTATGACAAGAGGGCCAAGAAGGCTCTACACATGATAAAGATGAATGTTACCAATGAACTTCTCAAGGAAGTTGGTAAGTGCACATCATCTTTGGAAGCTTGGAATTCATTGAAGAAGCTTTATGAATCCAAGTCTACTTCTAGAGTGTTGACTCTAAGAAGGAAAATTTTTTCTTGTTTGCAAAAGAATGAAGAAAGTCCAAGTACTTTTGTTTTGGCTTGTTGGATGCTCATGCTAACATTGTTCAAAGTATTGCTATTCAAAAGACTTTGCCAAGTTTGATGGATCTTCAAGAGATCATGATCAATGAGGAATATAGGCTTCAAGGAAGAGGTGGATCTACATCGACACTTCAAGAGGATGCTATGTTCACAAAGGGAAAATTCAAGGGCAAAGCCAAAAGCAAGTGGTCTAAAGGGCAAGATCAAGTGGATGCTTCTTCAAGTGGCAAAAAGAAGGATAGATCAAAGCTCAAGTGCTTCTATTGTGGCATCAAAGGACACTTTGCAAGTGAGTGCTACAAGAAGAAGAGAGATCAAGGAGACAAGCAAGGTAATCTTACTCTTGATGAGGATGGTTTGGATGTGCAAGATGCAAATAATGATGCTTTTGTGATGTCTTCATGTATGCTTGCTAATGATCGAGATCTAGATCTTTGGTGGATTGATAGTGGAGCAAGTTCACACATGACCTTTCACAAAGAGTACTTCACTTCTTTGTTGGCATATGGAGATGACAAGAGGGTGATCTATACGGCCAATGATGGTGAGTGTGCAATCAAAGGGATTGCACAATTCCTATTTCTCTCTCTACAGATAGGAATGTTCATTTGGAGGATTTTATTCCATCTATTACCAAGAATTTGCTTAGTGTGAGTCAAATGCTAAGTAAAGGCCTCAAGGTGGAGTTTGATGGAGATGCTTGTTTGATCAAAAGGAAGGATGTCTTGATTGAAAAAGGTAAAAGACAAGGGAAGTCGTTCAAACTTGATGCTTGTGTTATTGCTAACCAAGTTGGATGTGTTGCAAGGGAGCAAATTTCTATTCAAGAGGTTTGGCACAAAAGGATGGGACACCTCAACTTCAAGTCATTGGAGGTAATGACAAGGAAGAAGGTTGTGATTGGTCTTCCAAGTTCCTTAAGTAATGACAAGCATGTTTGTGAGTCTTGTGCTTTGTCTAAGTCACATAGACTACCTTATACTAGATCTATTTCTAGATCTACAAAGCCTTTTCAACTTGTACATTCGGATATTCATGGATTTATTACAATTAGCAATAGTGGAGCTAAGATGTATGTAACATTCATTGATGATTTTAGTAGATTTTGTTGGATCTATCTACTAAAGAGCAAGGATGAAGTGTATGATGTCTTTGTCAAGTTCAAGAATGCAAGGGAGAACCAATTCTCCACAAAGATCAAGTGCTTGAGAGGTGACAATGGTGGTGAGTACATATCTAACAAGTTCAAGGCCTTTTGTGATGAGCATGGGATCAAGAGGGAGTATACAACATCAAGGACCCCACAACAAAATGGAGTGGCCGAAAGGAAGAATAGGACTTTATGTGAAAGTGCTAAAGCCATGAGGTTAAGTGCTAATATTGACAAACCATTTTGGGATCAAGCTTTGTTGTGTGCCAATTTCTTGTGCAATAGGTGGCCAAGTGCTATTTTGGATGGAAGGACATCTTTTGAGATGCTATTCAAGAGGAGGCCAAGTGTCAACTTTCTAAGCTTTCGGATGAACATGCTATGTCAACATTACTCTTGATGATAGGACCAAGGAGGATCCATCTTCAAGAAGAGGTATTTTTGTTGGATATAGTGAGGTGAGTAAAGCCTACAAGGTTTACATTCCTTCTACTAACAAAGTGATTGTTGGTAGAGATGTCATTTTTTATGAGGAAAACATTCCAAAGGTGTCTTCAAGCATGATTGATGGTAAAGTAGATGGATCTAACATTCTTGATGTTGATGAGAAGGATCCTACTTTGGATGGTGGTGATGATGGACCTTCATCAAGTCAAAAGCCAAGGAGAACATCAAGAGAAAGACAAGTACCTTCAAGGCTCACATATGATCAAAAGGGTAAGCAAGTAGTTTTTGAAAATTATGTTGCTTTCCTAACCTCTTTGGATGAGCCTACAAGTGTAGATCAAGCAAGGAAAGAAGAGGAGTGGATCCAAGCAATGGATCTTGAGTATCTATCTCTTATGAAGAATAGAACATCTTTTGGAAGATCTTCTTGTGTACATGGAGCTATGCAAGTGGATGGATGTTATCTTGCTGTAAAATCAAGTAATGTATCTGGAAAAAAAAGTTTGTTCAATGACTATGATGGTCAAGTTGAAGATCAAGAGGTTGATCTCAAAGCACTTCAACTAGTCAAAAGGGAAGGTGACAATTTGGAGCTAGTCAAGAGCATCAAAGGAGAGGTAATTGGCAAAGGTGTTATGGATCTATTTTTGAAGCATATTGAAGACTCAAGTAAGGTCAAAGGAGCAGAAATGAAGTGTTGTTCAAGCTTACTTTACTTGTTCTATCTCATGTTTGAGCAATTTCATTGGGATGTGTGCAAATTGTCAAGATATGGTAAAACTAGCTACATTGGTGAGCATTGTTTTGATGTTGGATTTGTACTAGCATTCTTGGCTGATTTTGTTGATGGAAATGAATCTATTGGAGATTCATTATGTCACTCATCCATGGCTATGTTCTCAAGTGTTGAGCTACTTGGTGCCAATACTTGGAGATTGTCAATTTTTGGTGAATTCATGGTCATTTTCTTGTGTCAAGTAGATCTTGAAGATGGACTAGTGCAAACTACTTGGTTTATGGAGTCATGTGGTGCTGGATTTGCATCATTAATATACTCACCTACTCATGGATTTCCAAGGTTTGATGGTTTCTTGTGGCAAGATGAAGATGGAGGCTCATTCATGGAGTATCATGGTGGATACAAGGCAACAAAGGACAAAGGAGGAGGAGACATGCAAGCAAAAGTTGATCACTCACATTTATTGTTTGTTTTCTGTATTTTTCCAGAGAATTCAGAGTTGGAAGCATGGTGGAATCATTTCATTTACATTCTATTTGATTCTTCATGTTCTAGTCACATTTTTACATGTAAAATTGATGTAAGAAATAGTGAAGCATCCCAAGTGGACACTATTCTCTATATCAATTATGGTTGTTTCTATTTTGAGCATTACATGATCATTGAAAGGAGATCTATTCTTAGGAAGAAGATCATTCTATTGATGGATCAAAGTTCTATTGGCAAAAACTATACTAGGAGCATTGGAAGCTAGGAAAGCGAGTTTTGAGGTACATCATTGGAACTTGAGATTTTGGCATATTGTATGAGGGATCATCACCTAATCTTTTTGGATTTTCAGATTCGAACTATGCTGGAGATATAATGGATAGGAAATCCATTAGTTCTTATTGTATTTTCATAGGTGATGGAGCTATATCATGGATGTCAAAGAAACAAGCCACTATCTCATTGTCATCTAGTGAGGCCGAGTACAAAGCTCTTACACATTGCACAAAGGAGATGGTATGGATCAAGAGGATGATCAAGGATCTTCACTTGCTGGATTTTTCAGAGAGCCCAATCATCTTTTGTGACAATCAATCAGCCCAAAGAATGGCATCCAATCCTATCTTTCATGCTAGGAGCAAGCATATTGAGATACAATATCATTTTGTGAGGGAGCGAGTCATTGCAAAGGAGGTGGAGCTTCAACATGTGTCTTCAAGGGAATGTGTAGCTGATATCTTCACCAAAGCATTGGGAAAAGACTTGTTCATAAAGCATAGGACTTCACTTGGAGTATTATCAAAGTCTATGCTAAAACTAGTTGAAGAGAGAGTGTGAAAGATTCAACTAGTTTCATCACATTTTGCAATATTTCCATATTTGGCATATTGAGGCCAAAACTTGTTTTAGACTTAGAGGTTGACTTTTCAAAGTTCATTAGTCTAAATTTCATTTGAATAAACACATTTTGAAAGTGTGGGAAAGATAGAATGCGAGTTTGAGTAGATTCAATTCGAATAAGTTGGGTACATTGAATCTAGACCCAAAATTGGTAGGGTTAGCATTTGGTGGGAAAGCCAAGTGGCAAAATAGGGTTTGGACCTACTATAAAAGGATGTAACTCATAGAGAGAGTCATCTTCTCTCTTCTCTATCTCATTTCATGCTTATACATGGTTCTCTTGGGTTCTCCTATCCACTGGTGCACTATCTTGGTGATTGCTTGCAATTCTATGTGTAGAATGATCTATATTTGCTATTTTTGGATCCACACATGTGAAATATAGTAGCTTGCTGGTTTTGTACGGACAGCAACAGTACATAATCATTTCATTCAAGTTTGATCAAGTTCTATTAGTGTTTGCATCTCAAATTGTGTGTAGATGCTGATTTTTCTACGTTGGTGAAATTGGTAGTGTATTTCTCTTTCTAACCAAAGATCATTCAAGTAGATTGGATCTTAAGGATCTGAAATCTTTCACACACCCCACAAGGCATAAACCATGCTTACACCAACCTAATGGCAGCACACTGTCTCATCTGTCCTACGTGAAGACAGTGCCAAGCCCGAATTGCGAGAACTGACCGTGCTTACACCTCGAGGGCAGCACCTTGACTCATCAAGTCCCCCGTTCTGCCAACCACCCCGACCGTGGATGCACCCGTGCTTATACTGTGGGCAGCATCTTGCACAACAGTTGTCTTGATGAACCCCAAATAGTGGCCATTTCCGTGAGATCCGCATAGCTGACCGGCCAGTCGGCTCTGATACCACATGTAGCGCATGCATCCCAAAGGGAGCCGAGAACCACGACTTAGCTTCCCAGCCTTCAACTCTTTCCATCCAAACCCACTTGACATACAAGCAGCCAATTCAATGATCAGACTTAACCAACTTGAAGTTTCGAAAATCAACATTGAGATCCAACCTGGCGCCATGCCAGATCGGGGGTCCCGATGTGGGTGACTTCCCTCCAAGCAAGCCGCCCGACATACATCAAACTTAACCAACTCAAAGCTTCGTTACAAACGAGTAACATCCATTCCAAGCAAGTGGTCTGACTTACATCAGACTTAACCAACTGAAAGCTTCGTCATGAGTGCTGGAAGCCAACCTGGCGCCACGCCAGACTGGACAACTATAAACAGGTACTTCCACCGAAGCAAGCCATCCAACTCAGCCGACATGTTAGAGCCCGTTCCCCAAGAGCTTAACCCATTCATGTTCATGCAAGGAACACTCAGAACCACAAGTCGCGACAGATATGGAGACAACCAGTTCTTGGACCAAATGGTCCCGACAGCATACCGCTGGCGCCGCGGACCGAATGGTCCCGACGGCATACCACTGGCGTCTCGGGATACGACCCTCAACTATGTGCCAACTTAAAAATTTTGAAAGTGGCCTTACAACTGGCACTTTTATCGAAAACTTAAACCTAGAAGGTAATCGGAGTCAATTTGAGAAAAATCCCACTTTATTAAAAAATCTGAGAAGGTTACATTTCAAGTGTGTGACCGACCGTAGTCTCCGGGGTGCTAGCATGCCAAGGCGAGAGCCATGACAACATTCTAGCAAGGGAGGCTGAGACTTGGTTGGAGCTCGCCCTGAGTCGCAACTCACACTCCCCTATAGTATTGGTGGAATTCGGCACCCCCCCTCATACCAAGCACTCTACCCAAGCTGGTAAAGCACGTTCTTTCTCTCTCTAGGATTTTCTCTTCCTAGAAAGTCATTTTCTCTCTCTAGATTTTATTGATCCCCATGCTTCCTTTGATCATGCCTAGATCGTGTGAGATGATTGCACATCGATCTGAGCTCTCTGGACTTTGCTAGAACTGATCAAAGATTTTCAGCCATAGAAACTTGGCGCTAGCTGGATTCTGGTCATAGTGGCGCCGGGAGTGGCACCGGCGCCGGGAGCAGCAGGGGTGCTGCTGGCGCTGGGGACAATGCTGGCGCCAGTGGCACCGGAAGTAAAGCTTATGAAGATAGCTTTACAACAAAAACTATTGAATTAGGTATTTTTTTCTTTATATTTATTTGTGTTCGCACCTCGCATACAATCATTTGTGGTCTTTTTAGTATTATTTCAGTGCTGTTTATCAATTGGTGGGATTTAAGCTTCAAACCTCAGGGTGTCGCAAAAATTTTCACGAACAATTCGCGAAATGTTCTGGATTCTATTTCAAGCTCAGAAATTGTCATTTGTGATGAACAATTCGCGAAACAGAAAGCTGAAAAGAAGAGATAGACTGTGACGAAATATTCGTGAACAAAAATTATTCGACCTTGAAAACGAAGTGTCTATTTGAATATCAACCGTCGTAAACAGTTAGATCTACTGTTACATAATTGAAAGGCCAAAAGACCTGTAAATAAAAGGCCAAAAGGCCTGTCCTATAGCAATATAAATTCATCAGCACTACTCGTTGTAACCATCTCATTCAATCAGAGACACAATAGCGAGATAATACAGCAAGAGATGTATATTGATTCAGACTCAGAATATAAAATTTGTTTTTTGATCAATAGTTTCTTATTGTCTAAAATTGTCTTAAGTTGTCTCTTACTTTTGCATATTATTTCCGCATGCAAATTCAATCAGAGCAATACTGTTCTATTAGTACATAGAACAGATACAGACCCGATTGAAGACACTGATATTAGTTTGATTTATTTGAACTTTAATTGTGTTATCTGTGGAAGAATAATTACTAGTTTTCCTACATTGGTATCAGAGCATACAGAATTAAATCTGATACAATGATGTCAAAATATACAGGTTCAAAGCTGATACAGTGATATCAGAACGAATCAAAGTCGATATAGTGGTATCTTCATACCCCTCTCAACATTCTTCATACATCCATCAACAAGCTGTTATCTGGAGGTTATTCAGAATTAGAAAATGTTGTCGGTCATCAATATTCAAGCTAAGATCACTACGATCTTGGATCTAGAAGGTTCAAATTACTTTATTTGGAAATTGAAGACTTTACTCTTATTGATGGGCGAACGTCTATGGCAATGGGTAGAACCAATAGAGAAGAAGCCAATAGTTACTCTTGGCAAAGAATTTCGAGAATGGAGTTTGAAAAATGACAAAGCTATAGAAAGTATTGCGTCTTCAGTGCATGACAATATAATGCTAGATCTTACATCAATTTTGAATGCAAAGGATTTATGGGAATAATTACAAACCAAGAATGAGACTCCATTTCATAATCAGATAATATTCTTGGAAGACCAATTAACTTACCTACAGTGGGACGGCAAAGACCTGAACACATTCGAGCGAAAGTTTAAAGATCTGTTTATTTCCTTGCAAAATTCTAGTGTAGAAAATACAATTTCTAAGGAAAAACAGCTTAGTTATTTTCTTTGAGCCCTACCCAAGTCATTCCACACAACTCGAACCTTATTTGCAAAAGATGCGACAATGACACTTCAAAAGGCTTTGTTCGAGAAGCAGCGAAGAAGATTGGGGTTAATCCAACTACCCATTTTGAGAGGGAGCTGTAGAACAAATGATCAGACAGATCTTGATTCTACTAACAAAGCACACAATTTACTTGACAAAGGACGAGAAAAAAAAATAAACGCGAACTCGAAAGATTCTAGAAATGAAAAATCTTGTTTCCTATTCAAACCTCAAATGTCACGAAAATTTTCACAAACAATTCGCAAAATGTTCTGGATTCTACTTCAAGCTTAGAAATTGTTATCTGTGGCGAACAATTCGCGAAACACGAAAATGTCACGAAGAGACAATTGTCACGAACAATTCGCGAAACACAAATCTGAGAAGAAAAAATAGACTGTCGCGAACAAAAATTATTTGACCTTGGAAATGAAGCATCTAGTTGAATATCAACCGTCATAAACGGTTAGATCTACGGTTACAGAATTGAAAGGCCAAAAGACCTATAAATAAAAGGCCAAAAGACTTGTCCTATAGCAATATAAATACATCAGCACTACTCGTTGCAACCGTCTCATTCAATCAGAGACACAACAACGAGATAAGACGACAAGAGATGTATATTGATTCAGACTCAAAATATAAAATTTGTTTTTTGATCAATAGTTTCTTATTGTCTAAAATTGTCTTAAGTTGTCTCTTACTTCCGCATATTATTTTCACATGCAAATTCAATCAGAGCAATACTGTTCTATCAGTACATAGATAAGATACAGACCCGATTGAAAATACTGATATTAGTTTGATCTATTTGAACTTTAATCGTGTTCTCTGTGGAAGAATAATTACTATTTTTCCTACATTGGTATCAGAGCATACAAAATTAGATACAATGATGTCAGAATATACAAGTTCAAAGCTGATACAGTGATATCAGAATGAATCAGAGTCGATACAGTGGTATCTTCATACCCCTCAGCATTCTTCATACATCCATCAAGAAGCCGTTATCTTGGAGGTTATTCAGAATTAGAAGATGTCGTCGGTCATCAATATTCAAGCCAAGATCACTACGATCTTGGATCCAAAAGGTTCAAACTACTTTATTTGAAAATTCAAGACTTCACTCTTATTGAAGGGCGAAAGTCTATGGCAATGGATAGAACTAATAGAGAAGAGGCCAATAGCTACTCTTGGCAAAGAACTTCAAGAATGGAGTTTGAAAAATGACAAAGCTATAGCAAGTATTGCATCTTCAGTGCATGACAATATAATGCCAGATCTTACATCAATTTCAAATGCAAAGGATTTATGGGAAGAATTGCAAACCAAGAATGAGACTCCATTTCATAATCAGATCATATTCTTGGAAGACCAATTAACTTACCTACAGTGGGACGACAAAGACTTGAACACATTCATGCGAAAGATTAAAGATCTGTTTATTTCCTTGCAAAATTCTAGTGCAAAAAATACAATTTCTAAGGAAAAACAGCTTAGTTATTTCCTTTGAGCCCTACCCAGGTCATTCCACACAACTCGAACCTTATTTGCGAAAGATGTGACAATGACACTTCAAAAGGCTTTGTTCGAGAAGCAGCGGAGAAGATTGGGTTTAATCCAATTGTCCATTTTGAGAGGGAGCTGTAGAACAAATGATTAGACAGATTTTGATTCTACTATCAAAGCATGCAATTTACTTGACAAAGGATGAGAAAAAAATAAACGCGAACTCAAAAGATTCTAGAAATGAAAAATCTTGTTTCTTAGTTCAAACTTCAGATGTCGCGAAATTTTTCACGAACAATTCGCGAAATGTTCAGGATTCTACTGCAAGCTCAAAAATTGTCACCTATCGCGAACAATTCGCGAAACACAAAAATGTCACGAAGAGACAATTGTCAAGAACAATTCGTGAAACACAAATATGAGAAGAAGAGATGGACTGTCGCGAACAAAAATTATTTGACCTTGGAAATGAAGCATCTATTTGAATATCACCGTCATAAACGGTTAGATCTATGGTTACAGAATTGAAAGGCCAAAAGACCTGTAAATAAAAGGCCATAAGACCTATCTTGTAGCAATATAAATACATGTGCACTACTTGTTGTAACCATCTCATTCAATCAGAGACACAACAGTGAGATAAGACAACAAGAGATGTATATTGATTTAGACTCAGAATTATAAAATTCATTTTTTGATCAACAGTTTCTTATTGTCTAAAATTGTCTTAAGTTCTCTTACTTCCGCATATTATTTTCACATGCAAATTCAATCAAAGCAATACTGTTCTATTAGTACATAGATCAGATACAGACCCGATTGAAAATACTGATATTAGTTTGATTTATTTGAACTTTAATCGTGTTCTCTATGGAAGAATAATTACTATTTTTCCTACATAATGATGTTTTAGTACTACCTACAAGTACTTTCTACCTTCTTGGTACTACTTGTGTATGATACTTTGGTACTACCTGCATATGATTCTTTGGTACTACCTATAGGTACTTTCTACCTTCCTGGTACTACTTGAGTATGATACTTTGGTACTACCTATATATGATGCTTTGGTACTACCTGCAGGTACTTTCTACCTGTAACACGATAAGACTTCTTGAATATAGATCAATGGTAATGAGAATACTCTTCAAGTTCACTTTGAAGATGTTAACAATGACTTTATGCAAAAAAATCTTTAAGAAGTTTTGAGTGAACCAACATTATGTTGAGCTGCACCAGTGTCAGATACTAATTTTACAAATTTTGTACGGTTTTGGTACTATTTTTGTATTGGTAAAACTCTTAAATGTGAAAGATTCGTACTACAAGGTGACTTATCTTGAACCAATTCTAATTCTATTGACTACCAAATTAGGTCTTTTATACTAAGTGTCTTAGTTTTATTTTAAAATCTACCAAATAAGTACTATTTAGACTTCTTGTGACCATATTTTACGCATAAAACTACAAAAATCAGGTCTTTTTTTCTTTATATTTATTTGTGTTCACAGCTCGCATACAATCCTTTGTGGTCTTTTTGGTACTATTTTAGTGTTGTTTACGAATTGGTGGAATCTAAGCTTTAGTTACTACCAATTTTACAAGGTTTGTACTATTTCTATAATGTTTACGTGTTCCTGAAACTTTAGAGTACCAAAGATTGGTACTATTTGAACCTATCTTGTAACAATTTTGATCCTCTAGACTACCAATTAAGGTTCTTGTACTTTCTGCATGTTTAGTGCTTTTGTACTATAAGATGATTTGGTACTATTAGATGTTTTTGTACTTTGGTACTATAAGATGCTTTGGTTCTTTGGTTCTACTTGTTGGTACTTTCTACCACTCTAGTACTTTGTTGCTATAAGAAGCTTTTAAACAGCTCTTCGACGTGCAGTGTGCTTTGGTAATTGTAATGTGCAGCAGTAGAAGAAATTTGGTGAAAATTTTATTGCAATGTGCAGAAAGATATTGAAATGTTAAATATTGGCAAAACCCTTGTTAGCCGAATTTTTGACAGCAAAAATCGGACTAATATTGAACAGGAAGTGGCTGAAGAGTATTTGACGAAATCCAAACTACTACAAATTCTACAAAAGTTGATGCAAAAAGTGGATCAAAAAGGAGTTCTAGCCCACCCTTAATGTGGCTAGACACGTTAATTATTAATAGATGGTAGATCTTTATAAACGGTCCTAAGAACTGTCAAAAATAGTTGACATAGACTAATTTTTTGTAAGACAAAAGAAAAATGCCGGTCGATGTAGAAATAGGTCCCAGCCAGCCTAAATGTGGGTAGTCAAAACTTTTACGGCCTTAAAGTTGGGCCGAATGTAAAAATGCCAGAAATGCCGAGCAAAAGTTTTGATGTATTCAAAAACATTTTACTAATGCAAAAACTTCTTTGTTTTTTAAGAATGGTCGATTTCTTTCAAAGATTGATCACGTCTGTCACTTGGAACATGAAGAATCAAAATTGAGTCAGTTGAATTACCGATTAAAAAACATCGACAAAATGGCCTACATCAGTGAATGGGCACAATGGGTTTTAAAAATATGGGTACATAACAATTTATGCCATCAAGACCACAATCACAGGAAAAAAATCACCAAGACATATAAGAATGGCAGAATTAAAAACCAGGAGAGGCCAAAATGGCCAACCAACTTAAAGAGAAAAAGTTTTGCACAAGTGGGTAATTTGAAAAAATGTTTGGGCTAAAACTCACTAAGTTAATGGAACGGGGGGGTAAATTTTATTCACAAAAATCTTGGAGAGACATCATGCCATTGACAAATGTAAAAAGGGGGGCTGGCTGCCTGCCTACGTCATGCCTAAGTCACTTTGGTAATCATGAAGGAAATTTTGGTAATATCTGCATGTACACCAAGTGTCATAGGTGTTTGGGCAAGTACAAGGGAAAAGGATAATGGACAAAGGGTTTGCTATGTGATGGGTGTAGTTGCATTGTTCGCATGTTGAAATAGAGAGAAAGGGGTAAAGAATGACAAAATGGTTAAGTGAACGGGGACTCCTACCACCATCTATTAAATATCACAAAAAGTTGAGTAAAAGTGTGTGTGAGTGAAGAGTTTAGAATGTAGTTGCTCTTGTTTTGGTGTGCTGCTATGTTATGCTGCTGTGTTATACTCATGTGCTGAAGAATCTACAAACCTATACACTAATGAAGAGTTTTGCTCTTGTGTTGTTTTGCTACTCTTTTGCTATGTTCTGCTATCCTGCTATGCTGTTGTGTTGGTACTGGTGAGTAATTTGCATTGATGTATGATGTTAGAGAGTGAGTTATGCTGCTAT
Source organism: Diphasiastrum complanatum (assembly GCA_029204225.1). Classification (NCBI taxonomy): domain Eukaryota; kingdom Viridiplantae; phylum Streptophyta; class Lycopodiopsida; order Lycopodiales; family Lycopodiaceae; genus Diphasiastrum; species Diphasiastrum complanatum. The sequence goes on along the minus strand of CM055094.1, from coordinate 63,808,547 downwards.
GAGAGCCTGAAAGAAATAGGAGTTGTGTGAGTTATTATCTTGGCAGACTGCTGATGCAATCTGTGATTAGTTGTGAGAGAACCTACCGAGGCGAGATTGTGATGCTACTTGATAAGAGAATGAGCAAGAGAATGAGCAGTGAAGAGTTCTGAGTCATGTGAGTTAGATGAGTATAGATAGAGTCTGATGTGGCATGTTGCTAAACCGTGGTTTCAAGTTAGTTAAAGAAGGAAAGTTCTGAGTGAGAGTGTAGTCGTTATACTGTTGGTCAGTCAACTGTGGTCAGTCAAGTGTAATAAAGAAGTGTAGAAAGATAGACTAAGTGAGGTCGCAGTGCTAACAGGGGTATGTTGTCAGATGTGTGTAGTTATCAACTCAAAATGTTGCTGGAAGAGATTTGTGTTACTGTTGGTTAATCTACTGAGGAATATTGCTATCATGATCCAAAACGTTAGTTTGCCTGTTAAGTGTAATGCTATTGAGTATCGTGGCAGTATGAGCAAACTTAATAGTCCACTAAAGAAGATACGGATCCGACATGTAAAAGTATGAAGAACATGCTTGCTGGCCAAACTTTATCCCTGATCTCGTGTCTATAGCCAAGAACGTAGTGCCCACAGTCATCAAAGCGCAGGCAGAAGGAAACACAATCACGACCATCAGAGAGCAAGGAAGAGCATGCTAGAAGGAGACCCGCACATCAAAAAGGGAGAAGAAATAGTGAGGGGAGACCTTTGGAAACTCAAGGATGAGACACGTTTTGACAACAACCAATTCAAAACCAGTATGAGGCCGCTAGTCCATAGACAAGGAGTATACGTGCATACGTTTTGCAGCACTCGCTGACAAAGCATATCATTACAGATAGTTCATAGCCACATGTGAGAAAGAGACTCCCTTGGCCCGCAACTAGGCAGCATACATCTGATCATGCTGAGGATAAGAGACATTTTTCGAGTCTCCCTGGATCACTTTGTCAGAGATCAGTCAGAATTGTGTCCTTGAATGAAATGGACCGCAGTCCAGCAGATGCATGAGTACCAGTTTATGTTGTTGATACTTGAGCATGGAAGTCAAACGTGTGTTGATGGAGCGCAGCCAGTAAGCGGATTGTAAGATGACGCCAATCTACAATGAAGGAGCAAGCCAATATGCATACGTTCTGGAGTGGCCATTCATCGAGTCAAAAAATAACAACCACGATCTGTTGTAAGGACTAGTGGGAAGGCGCGATCATCAGAGAGTAGTGATAGAAGTAACTGAGCGGCCAACGGGCATTGCCAGTCCGCTGAGTAGAAATACATTTTCATGCTTGTGTTTTGGAATAATGACATAGCAACGATGCCCCGGGAGTGTAGCTTCTTGTCACTGGGGAACTAATCTGTGTAATCGCTGACAGAGGAGAGCATAGCACCCGCCAACCTATGAAGAAATACCTCCACGAAGAAATGAGGGATGAACTCACTGGCTGAGTAAAAAACATAGCCATTGTGTGCAGCCACCCACCCCACTGAGAGTGATCCCATGAGAAGCGGAAATATATTGATCAGCTGACTGTTTGAGCCCTGACAACACCGAACCTTCTGAAATCGATACCACTTCCTCTTCAAGTGGCAAGATAGCATTACTAAGAAGTTGGCAAAGGAAGAGAGAATCCGTTCGTCGTTGCCGTTCATTCGATGACAATCATCCTCACAACTCACGTGCAGAGTTGTGAGATGATTTTACATGCATTGATAGGCTCTCAAGCTACATGACACACCAACATCATCACTTAGCCAACCGTAATCAAATAAAGATTGTCTATTTAATTCACAAAATCATTTTCTATATGTTTTTTTTTTTATTGTTATCATATCTTTATTGAATTAGAGCTCAATCCCTGAGGTAAGAAAAAAAAAATAATCATTTTTTGATGGGTCCAAGACCACTAGGACTTGAAAATAGATAATTACTAGGATCCAATGTAACAGAGTCACATATTTATTATTGAGAATATTTGTGACAATGCCATTGATATACCACAATGTTCTTGTTTTATTGCAAAACCATAGAAAGAATTCAAGGTTTTTCTAAACGTAATCTTAGTTTTCACTTTTTAATGAAGAGAATGTCGTTGGCTACCACAACAGAATCTGTGGGAGTCAAAAGTTTACAACAAATTTTTTTTAATATGCACCTTTTTGATGCCACAAGGTGCACATAAAAAAATTTACCTTTTCTTACATGCACCTTTTGCCCAGAAGCTGCATGTAATAACAAATTACGGCAAAAACAACATTGAAAACAAAAATTACGGCAAGGAAGGATGATACCCCTCCTCCCGCCATTATGCCGTAGGGTGACCGCCATTGGGCTACCGCCCTCGAGGGACCTCTTTGGGCAGAATGCCCTTGCAGGGTGACCTCCCTCCCCCTCAGGTGAACGCCCTTCCTGCGAGGATTGCCCTTGGAGGGTGACCTTCCCTACCCTTTCATTTATCTTGATAACATTATTTAATTACGAAAAAAGGTTTTCCTAATTGACATAGTAGCAGTTCAGATGAACATGTGTTCGTTTGAGTCATTTCTTGAAAATGGAATGAGTCAATATCCTTCTAACTACATAAAATGAAATGGATAGTTTGTGTCTATTCTGCTCAGTTTTTGAACAAATTAAAAAGCAAAATAGGCATCTGGTTTTTTCAGAAAAAAATTGGCGCATGTTTCATCTTGTCCGTCAGGCGTCAAGCTGCCACGTGCTGGCTTGAGAGTGGTTAAAAAAAAGTCAAACTGCTCATTATGCTTCATAATCAGCATGTAGGAAGTTTCAAAGTATCCATTACGCAATGGAAAGTGCCGGCATAGGCCATTCTGCCTGGTTTTACTTTCTAAAATTTTTCAGCCTTCAGGTCTCGCCTAAAAGATTTTGAAAATATTTACGGACAAAATGGCATATATGCCCAACCCATTCCATACTACATAATGATTATAACGATTAACCGTGGCTTATCAACTCTCACAAGGAAATCAACGTTTTTAGAGTTACTATTAGAGATACAAAGATGATTAATTCTCTAACAACTACTTACTGCATGGAAGGCATGATAATCATAATCTCTCAATTAGAAGAGTTGGTGTATTTCCAATTTATTTTCGTAAATTCATCACAGTCAAGGCAAAGCGATGACTTCCATTCTTGAAAAAGCTGGCGTAGTCTGCCGTCAGAGGCAAGAGATAGCGCTGCAAACTGTTGTGGTAGTAAGTCTAAACTTCGGCATTCAAGTGACTATCAGACTCAAACAGTTACTATAATTCAACATTAAGAGGATAAATTACGTTGCAAGTGGCTTGAGTTGATGAACTGTCCTCTGTAGGAATTATTTGGAGCCCGAGAAAATTGCTTTCAGACGGTCTATTGTCTTCTGATCCAAGATCAAAAATGATTTCTGTAGCACTTCATCCTTGATGTTTGAGCCAAACAAGGCACTCGAAATGGTTTGGAAACCAGGGCTCTGGCTATTCAGAGCAACCACGGCTTGAGCGGGTGCATCTCCTACATTGAGCTGAAAGTGAATGAGTCCTCTTGGAAAAATCATGACCTCACCTTTGCTGATGACCTTGGCAAATAGCTTGTTGTCAGCGGTGACAAAACCAGCGTACAAAGCTCCTTTTACAACATAAATGATCTCGGATGCACGGGGGTGGGTGTGAGGTTGGATAATTCCTCCCTTTGCAAAATCAAGCTTGGCAAAGGATAACCCAAGAGAGTTTAAGCCTGCAAACGTATCCACGTCAGCAAGAATAGCGCTGGCTCCGACACTGTTGTTAGTCTGGGGAGGAGCTGTGAGGCCATCAAAAACGAAATCATCTGTTGTGACAGCGGCTGGTGTTTTGCAAGGGTAGCCGTTCAGGTATAAATCCTTGGTAAGATCAGCAACACAAAAGTCCTGTAAAGGATCCGCATCGGCGGCGTTGACATTGAGAGGCGCGAATTGTAACAGAAGCAAGGCCGGGAATACCAGCAGCCCTGCAAAAATGTTGAAGAAAGTAGAGTACTCCATGTTGTCTGAAATGAACTTTGTTGAAAATCTCAGCTTATACGACGTAAGATGGACTGAAACTATTCCAACAAGACAGATGCGTATGTCGCTGAACTGAGAGGTTGAGCGATGCCTATGTGAGATCGAGATCTGCGCAACAGATATATAATACAGTGGTGAAGATGGACGCTCCCGTAACGCCCAAGTAACTAGCTTCGAAGATAGATGAGAGGAATTTCCTACGCCTTTGCTGCATGCCTCCAACGTAGTTGCGTGACAGAATTGAAGTCAATTATCGGTCGTATTTTGGAGATGAAGGCAGAGATGGTAGAGTTTCTAAGGTTTTAAAACTTGACTTTCAATGACAGGATTTTATATTGTTATCAAACTTGATGAAGTCTCAACCAAGGATAAATTCGAGCTCAAGAGATGTTTTGTTCAAGTTGAAAGACCTACGACTAAGTGGCAAAGCCAAAAACTTATGATGCTCAAATGTATAAGACTAAAATAGGCTGAATTTTTGTGTATAGAATATTTACAAAAGTTTAAAAGCACCAAGTAAAATTCCAATTTCAACAAACGTCCTCTAAATCTTCACCTAGTTTTTAGAATGGATTTTTTGTTTATTACACATAATTGGCATGTCAATATTTTGCAGAAACATGGAACTGTGATTGTTGGGCGAATTTTTCGTTGAGGGATTGGTCCCGTCGGAAGATCCTCGACAAGGGGAAGGGACCACACCGCCCTTACGCAAGTGGTTAGGGTAACGCCGCATCCAATCCCGAGGGCCGTCATAGTCACCCCATACTCTCGGGTCAATGAGAATTTTTCAGGCTCTTAAAGGTATAACCACTAGAAGATGAATAACTGCTACTGATTGAAATGTCAGGTAATGTATGCTAGTGAGATAAATGGCTACTCAAGTTCACTACTCAGCTTCTTCATCTGGAAAGAAATGCTAGTGATGCTGATCTAAATCTTGAGTAGGATCTAACCGGACCTTGGGAGACCCTAAACTAGAAACCACTCTAGTCTTAATAGGATCCAAACCTCTATGGGATGCTAGTAAGATTCGGAGGGATTCTAGAAGGGGGTCATGAGAGGCCCTCCTAAATCCATCCTACAAATTCAATCTACTATCTGTGACAAGCCCAACTGTTATATCTCAACATACTTTGGGAGTTTGGCTCCTGTGCCTATATGTGTCGTCATATTATTAACTTCATCGATACTCTCAGACTGGGATTGGCATAATCGATCCTAACATATGGTTCTACATGGTCACGAGATGGGTCACTGAGAAACTCGAGGCACTTTCAATCAATTTGGGACATTGTTTTGATGTCGGATTTGGTTGCGTAGATGTGTCATATAGGCAAGATGTTGCTATAATGTTATCAAAACTTCTTAAAGACTCCTTTTGCATCATTGTGATCATCTTCAAAGTGATCACGTAGGGTATTATCATTACCAAAGGCACGGTGGTGTAGGGGAGCTTTTGCCTTGTTTTATGCCTAAAGTCTCTAGCTATTCTATGCTACTTAAATAATAAAGAGACGAGGAAGCAAAGCTATGCTAGGGTCTTTCTAAAAACCCAAAATTCTATCTAAGAGGTCGAGGTTGGTGAACAGAAGATCATATGGATAACTCTGTATGTTCTTACACAAGTTTTTCCCAATTGATGTGGACTTTCGTGTGATGATTAGTTTTGGAGTTTTACGCGGTGCTTATTGGCTTCGTGAATAACAAACTTTAGTACTTCATCGGTGCTTATTGGCTTCGTGAATAACAAACTTTACTACTTCATCGGCTTGAAATATCCACCACCTCTAAATGCTACTCTTAAATAAGCAGCTGCACAATGCTAACAATGGGTCCACCAAGCCAGAAAAGGATCACGTAGTGAAATTTGTTATTAGTGAAATGTTGTTTCAATTTCAGAATCTATTTAATTGTCACAACAAAATGAAAGTAGTTTTGTCTAGTTCTTGCTCTATAGGACACGTGATAAAATAGGGAATGAAAGATGTAAGTTTTTGGTTCTTGGCATGCACGGGTCCTGTTTTTGGTGTGGATACCTGTGAAGTGAATATATGAGAGTGAATTTGACGATGATGCCTCACTCGAGGTTTTGCTATAATTGTGTTTAGATTGTTTGCACATTGATTGTTTACCTTTTGGCTTTAATTATTCTTAATTACTTTGATGATTATGTTCTGCTGCGTGTCAAATAGTTGAAGGTGCAGTGTTGAAAAGAGGTCATGAGACGATAGGAAGCAATTCAAAATAGTCAAAGTAAATAGACGACTTCATCGAGCGCAGCGGAATGAACCTTCTTTCCTGTGCATGACTATGCCTATCAATATTGAACAAAAAGGTAGTGATAGAAATCACGTTCACCCTTTAGCAACTAGCTTTGAAATTGCTAGCAACTAAGTGATTACGTAGTCAAACATAAAGCATTGAAATATCAGACAATTATTAGCTACAAAGTATTACACAGAGGAATACATACTGACATATACTGAACGCAATAAGAAAAAGAAATTAGATTGTCAATTGCTTTATCTAGTTGGCTGTGATGTGCTAGCATTCATCCATTTAGGACTTCTCTGAAATTCACTTGCTAATAAATTAATGCAAATCAGTGGCTTTAATTCCAAGCAAAATGTTAATGGTCTCTCTGTAGAAATGGACTGTTTATCTCATAGTTCACATTTTTCTCGAAAAATGCTACAAATGCGAAAGGCTTTACTAAAACTATTCTCTTAATATTTTAGGCACCCGACAAATGCGAAAAACCCGAAGTGTCCGAAGTCTTCGAAGTGGCCGAAGTATGTCATTGTGGCAGAAGCAACAATAATCAGCTATGAACCATTTCCGAATAGTTCTATAGACTATGTGAAAACACGAAGAAAACTGTAGATCTGGATAATCAGTTGGACGAAGATTAAAAATCAATTAGTTGATTAGTAAGAGAATAATCCAAGACTCCCCCTCAGTCTAAATCCATGAATTCCTTGACCTTCAAACTTAGTTCTGCACAAAAATTTCCGTGTGCATCCAAGCATAATGATTTGTTAAAAATATTTGTTGTCATATCTTGCATTCATCGACAATCTTACAAATTAACCTCTTTTTCGAGTAATTTGCTTCTGACGTAGTGATACTTGATTTCAATGTGCTTACTCTTGGAATGAATCCTAGGGTTGGCCGATAAGGCAATGGCACTTTGATTACCACAAAATAAAATTGTCGAAGCATGTTGATTTAGACCGATATATGAGAGTAATTTCCTCAACAAAATTGCTACCTTTGTAGCTTGAGAGAGTACGATATACTCTGATTCAGTGGAAGATAGAGTATCGATGATTGCTTATGAGTGTTCCATGAAATAGGACCATTGTTGAGGAAGAATGTAAATCCAGAAGTGGATTCACGAGTATCTACATCTCCTTCCGAACTTGCATCTGTGTAACCATTGAGTAAATTGAGTGCAACTGCTCCATAACAAATGGAAAAGTCCATAGTAGCTTAAAGCTATCTCAGAATTCTGACAAGAGCTTTCCAATGTGTTATATCAGGGTTAGTCATGAACTAAGTTAGGGAGCTTACTGCAAAGACTATGTCTGGTCTGGTACAGATCATGGCATGCATAAGAGATGCTATTATCGAATGATAAAGATACTCACGCATCTGCTCCTTTTCTTGAATTGTTTGAGGACTCTGGTCCTTCGACAATTTGAGACCTCGTTCCATTGGTGAGAAAGCTAACTTACAATTAACTAGAATATATCTGACTAACATATTGTAGATGTACCTCTGTTGAGTAATATAAATAAACTTTCGATTTCTGTCTCTTTGGATTCGAATACCAAGGCAGAAATGAGCTTCGCCCAGATCGGTCATGTCGAATTTGAAAGATAGCATTGTCTTAGCTTCTTTTATCACATCGATATTGTTGTTGAAAATTAGTGTGTCATCCACATACAAAGTGATAATAATAAGCTACACTGTTTTGAAGTAAACATTGGAACCTGACAAGCTTGGTGTGTAGCTGTGATCAATAAGAAAAGTATTGATTCTTTGAACCCATGCTCGAGCAGATTGCTTCAAGCCATAAAGTGCTTTATGGAGCTTACACACATGATTGTGTTGACCTTCGATATTGTAACCTTCAGGTTGCACCATGTAAATGTCTTCTTTGACAAATGCGTTAAGATATGTTGTCTGTACATCCATTTGATGTATTTCAAAATCTGTGGCAGCGGCAAATGATAGCAAAATTCTTATAGAAGAATGCTTAACTACTAGACTAAAAGTCTCAGTATAATCGATGTAATGTATTTGAGAGAATTCTTTGGCACCAAGTTGAGCTTTTCTCCTATCAATGCTTCCGTAACGCCTTGTATTTGATTTTGGATATCCATTTGAAAATCAACTACATTTCACTAGCAAGTAATTCACCAATTGTCCATGTCTGGTTCTTGATAAGAGATAAATATTGTTTATCCATAGCTTCTTTCCACAGATCGGAATTGTGTGCTTCTTCAATAGTCGTAAGGGCGGTGTCCGAACGCCCTTCCTAGGGCAGAGTGGCGCAAGGAGGCATCTACTTCAGTGCCGTAATTTTTTTTTCACTTTTTTTTTCAATGTTGTTTTTGCCGTAATTTGTTTTACACACACCTTTCAGACGAAAGGTGCATGTAAAAAAAAGATAAATTTTTGTACATGCAGATTGCGACATCCTGAATGTGCATGTTTCATGTTTTTTGCCATAAACATTTTACTACCACAGATTCTGTTGTGGAAGGCAACACCATTCTCTTAATTGAAAAGTTAAAACTAAGATTACGTCTAGAAAAACATTGAATTCTTTCTATAGTTTCTTAATTAAACAAGGACATTGTGTATACCACAATGGCATTGTCAAAAATTTACTCAATTATATATATGTGACTATGCTAGATTGGATCCTCGTAATTATCTATTTTCAAGTCCTAGTTGTCTTCGACCCATCAAAAATTGATTATTTTTCTTTTTCTACCTCAAGGATTGAACTCTAATTCAAAATGTGTGCATGAGTAAAGATATGATAACAATATAAAAAAAAACATATATAAAATGATTTTGTGAATGCAAATAAATAATCTTTATTTGATTATGGTTGGCTAAGTGATGATGTTGGTGTGTCGTGTAGGTTGAGGGACTATCAATGCATGCAAAATAAAAAATTAAAAGTTGCAAATTTTTGCTATTGAGGCCTTGCATATGAAAGTGCATTTTAAGCATGGGCATGCATGCAATCAAAAGAGAGAGACGTGAATTGTTTTTTTCTCTCGAAAATCCAATTTTAGATTATAGACTAGTTTGTACAAAAATGCATGTTAAAAGCATAACTTAAAGAAGCCTAAGTTTATCAGCTTCTTTAAACAGGAATAGGGGAGAGATGACAAAATCACCAGTCCTAGATTCTCTACTATTAATATCTAACCATATGTTTCAAAGAGCAATGACTCTAATACATTGCTAGAAATCATTAACATTTACATCATCAAAAGTGATATCGACATTCAGTAGTACATCTCATTTGTGGATGAATCTCCTAAATTTGACATGAAAGTGAGCAATTAAGAGGTTAGTCATTGATTTCCAAATTGGAGCATAACAATGAAAGAACAGATGAATCACATCCTCATCTAATTTTTTGCATTTAGAGTAGACATGTGACACATCACCTCTATAACTAGCATGAATGGGAGGAGAGCTGAAGAAATTTTAAGAGCAAAGATTCTAAGCTTTCCAGTTTTGATTCTGCGAGTGCGTCGAAATCTAGTCTTCCAAAGATGAGGGGAATTATAAAGTTTCCTTTGAACCACGAGAAGGTGAAGTTGGGCTCTTTCGTGGTAGAAAAGGCCTTAAACAGTCACTTTAATTGCAGTCAATAGACGTGGAGGTAGAGATAGGGCCTAGGTCTCCACGAGAGAAAGAAAAGAAAGGAAGTTAGTTTCTCAATTGAAAAGGCCGCGATCAAGTTTGAGATGGGAAAGCCTGAGAGAAATGGAATTCATGACGTGGTCCCACGTGAGAAGACCTTTATGGTTAGGCTTCAACATAGTCTATTTTCGATTAGATCTGGTGGCCTAGATTTGATGGTAATCGCTTTAGAAAACCACAGAGACTCCAAAGGGGAGATGGAGCTACCACCTGTCCAGAAGGTGAGCTCCCACATAAAGACGAGAACCCTAGTAATGGACTTAAATAGAGGAGGAAGGGAGACAGAGAAGAAGAAAAATGGTCGAGTGAACTCAAAAAAATAAGAATGAGGAATATTACCACCAGACGAAGGAAGAGGAGGGAAAATATTTGTCAACATAAGGGTCCAAGGTTGAGGACAAGTAAAATTGGAGTGTATTTGACTATAGAGGAGAGAGAGAGAGAGAGAGAGAGAGAGAGAGAGAGAGAGAGAGAGAGAGAGAGAGAGAGAGAGAGAGAGAGAGAGAGAGAGAGAGAGAGAGAGAGAGAGAGAGAGAGAGAGAGAGAGAGAGAGAGAGAGAGAGAGAGAGAGAGAGAAAGAGAGAGAGAGAAGCCCAAGTCCCCCAACTTTTTAGGAGCCCCGCAAATATCCCAATATAATAGACTAGGTCCGTTGTTCCAAAGGAATTTTCTGAAAGTCTTAGCAATGGAGAGGGAATAAGCAGGGGGGAGAAACCAGGTGAGGAGAAAGTGGGTGAAGTATGCGGAGATGATATGTTTGAGAACAATGAGTCTAGCTAGAAAGGAGAAGTTGGAAGAGTCCCAAAGCAAAATTTTGGATCTGATTCTCTTGATGATCCAATTGAATCGATCTTTGTTAGAAAGGGAAGCTCCAAGAGGGAAAGTACCATGAGCAAGGATGTTAAGGCCTAGTTTTTGGCACCAATGAAGGAACATTGTGAGAGAGAACAATAATATCAAATTTCTGAAAATTGATCAAAGAGTTTGAAAAATCACAAGAGCAAGCTAACTCAAATAGAAGAAGAGAGGTAGACTGGCTAGTGGTGAAGGTCAATAATGCAGGCCCAATCGTTAGCAAAGATATGTGGGAACATCACGGAAGATGAAAGGATCAAAGGAGGGGAACGAATTAAGCTTATGAAGATGGAAAATGAGTAGTTCTATAGCAATTACTGAAGAAACCAAGAGTTTCTATCTTTCAAATCCTTAGCATTTTTCCTTAGTTTTTCCTTCGCTATTTTTCGCGACTGTGCATCTTGAACTAGTTTCGCACAATCTGCATTTTTTAACTGTTTTGTCGCACAGTTCGCATTTTGGGTCATGAGGAAAATTCATTCCTAGGTCTAAAACACTTAGAAAATAACTCTGGCAGCTTTTCCCGACACTGTCGCATTTCTCGCATTTTTGCGAAAAAGACGACATTGTCCATAAAATGCCTTAGAAAGGTCTAGACCCTTAGAAAAAGGGACACTCACCATTAGAAAAGTGACATTTGCCTTAGAACTGTTTTCTGCCCTAATGTCGGCTTTTTTTTGCCCTACGGCTTTTTCGCCTTTCAGAAAAAAGTGAGACCTGCCCTTAGAAATGCTTTTTGTTCTATTGTCATGTTTTTCGCCTATCCTTAAAAAGGGACACCTGTGCTTAGAACTGGTTTTTGTCTTAAGTCGGCTTTTTTGCCCTTCGAAAAAAAGCGACACTATCACCAAATGACTTAAAACCCTTTTTAGGACTACCTTCGGCTTTTTCACCTTTTTCCGAAAAAGGCGACACTGAAAAAGTGAAGATGTCCTTTAAATCCAGAGGGTGTCTTTTTGGCAAAAAGAAAAGGTGCCCTTGAAAAGCAACACTGCTCTTAAAGTTGCAAAAATGTCCTTTAGCAAAAAAAAATGAAGGCCTGCAACGTGAAGGCACTACGCAATGGACAGAAGGCAGATAATTCATAGAGGACAATGACAGAAAATTGGAATCAGTTTTGTTTAAGACTAATGCATTTTTTTTTTATTAGATCTTTTAGATTTAATCAGATCCCTAGATTGATCACATGAAAGGATCAACGAAGGATACAGATATATGCAAACAGTCTGAGATAGCTCGAGAGTGAGTTTACAGTTTAGTAGTAGCTAGTTATATTATTCGCGAGAAGAGAACATCTCTCTCGTGCCAATGCGTTGATCTGAGAATCAGACAACACTGAAGAAAAAATATTGTAAATTCAGTTATGATAAGAGAAGCGATCTTCTCAATGCTTTGTTTTTGTGATGTATATGATCTGCAAAATTGAAATGCATGCTAGCAGTGGATAGATTTTCGTTGTTGTTTTACTCAACATTATCTGCTGGTTACAAGTTTGATTTTTTACAACAAACCGTCAGATCTGGGGCTTGGAAGAGAATTAGACCGCAGTCAGTAGCAGTAGCTACTCCTGTCAAGTCGGCTCTATCTAGCCTTCATCCTCGGGAATGTCACAAACTCTGATCAGCGGAGCTATTTCCTTATTCCCATCAGTGGACTCAGAGCGCCTTGACGCTTCCGGATTTCCATTAATGATTTCAGAGCATCTCAACGTTTTATAGTTCCAACAATTACAGAGGTAGAAAAGAGAGGGCCACAACAATTATGGTTCTTGGCATGCACGGGTCCTGTTCTTGGTGTGGATATCTGTGAAGTGAATATATGAGAGTGAATTTGACGATGATGCCTCACTCGAGCTTTTGCTATAATTGTGTAATGATTGTTTGCACATTGATTGTTTACCTTTTGGCTTTAATTGTTCTTAGTTACTTTGATGATTATGTTCTGCTGCGTGTCGAATAGTTGAAGGTGTAGTGTTGAAAAGAGGTCATGAGATGATAGGAGGCAATTCAAAATAGTCGAAGTAAATAGATGACTTCATCGAGCACAGCGGAATGAACCTTCTTTTACTGTGCATGACTATGCCTATCAATATTGAACAAAAAGGTAGTGATAGAAATCACGTTCACCCTTTAGCAACTAGCTTTGAAATTGCTAGCAACTAAGTGATTATGTAGTCAAACATAAAGCATTGAAATATCAGACAATTATTAGCTACAAAGTATTACAAAGAAGAATACATACTGACATATACTGAACGCAATAAGAAAAAGAAATTGGATTGTCAATTGCTTTATCCAGCTGGCTGTGATGTGCTAGCATTCATCCAGTTAGGACTTCTCTGAAATTCACTTACTAATAAATTAATGCAAATCAGTGACTTTAATTCCAAGTAGAATGTTAATTGTCTCTCTGCAGAAATGGACTATTTATCTCACAGTTCACATTTTTCCCAAAAAATGCTACAAATGTGAAAGGCTTTACTAAAACTATTCTCTTAATATTTTAGGCACCCGACAAATGCGAAAAACCCAAAGTGTCCGAAGTCTTCGAAGTGGCCGAAGTATGTCGTTGTGGCAGAAGCAACAATAACCAGCTATGAACCATTTCCGAATAGTTCTACAGACTGTGAAGACACGAAGAAAACTGTAGATCTGGATAATCAGTTGGATGAAGATTAAAAATCAATTAGGTGATTAGTAAGAGAATAATCCAAGACTCCCCCTTAGTCTAAATCTATGAATTCCTTGACCTTCAAACTTAGTTCTGCACAAAAATTTCTGTGTGCTGTCATATCTTGCATTCATCGACAATCTTACAAATTAACCTCTTTTTCGAGTAATTTGCTTCTGACGTAGTGATACTTGATTTTAGTGTGCTTACTCTTGGAATGAAACCTAGGCTTGGTCGATAAGGCAATGGCACTTTGATTATCACAAAATAAAATCATCGAAGCATATTGATTTAGACCGATATATGAGTGTAAGTTCCTCAACAAAATTGCTACCTTTGTAGCTTGAGAGGCTACGATATCTTCTGATTCAGTGGAAGATAGAGTATCGATGATTGCTTGTGAGTGTTCCATGAAATAGGACCATTGTTGAGGAATAATGTAAATCCAGAAGTGGATTTACGAGTATCTACATCTCCTTCCAAACTTGCATCTGTGTAACCATTGAGTAAATTGAGTGCGACTGCTCCATAACAAATGCAAAAGTCCATAGTAGCTTAAAGCTATCTCAGAACTCTGACAAGAGCTTTCCAATGTGTTATATCAGGGTAGGTCATGAAGCTGTCTGGTCTGGTACAGATCATGGCATGCATAAGAGATGCTATTATCGAATGATAAGGATACTCATGCATCTGCTCGTTTTCTTGAATTGTTTGAGGACTCTGGTCCTTCGACAATTTGAGACCTCGTTCCATTGGTGAGAAAGCTAACTTGCAATTAACTAGAATATATATGACTAACATATTGTAGATGTACCTCTGTTGAGTAATATAAATCAACTTTTGATTTCTGTCTCTTTGGATTTGAATACCAAGGCAGAAATGAGCTTCGCCCAGATTAGTCATGTCGAATTCGAAAGATAGCATTGTCTTAGCTTCTTTTATCAGATCGATATTGTTGTTGAAAATCAGTGTGAGAGAATTCTTTGGCAACAAGTTGAGCTTTTCTTCTCTCAATGCTCCTGTTTGTCTTGTATTTGATTTTGGATATCCATTTGAAAATCAACTACATTTCACTAGCAAGTAATTCACCAATTGTCCTTGTCTGGTTCTTGATAAGAGATGAATATTGTTTATCCATAGCTTCTTTCCAGATATTAGAATCGTGCTGACTAGTGCTTCTTCAACAGTCGTAAGGGTGGTATCCGAACGCCCTTCCTAGTGCAGAATGGTGCGAGGAGGCATCTACTTCATTGCCGTAATTTTTTTTTCACTTTTTTTTTTCAATGTTGTTTTTGCCGTAATTTGTTTTACACGCACCTTTCAGACGGAAGGTGCATGTAAAAAAAAACATAAATTTTTGTACGTGCACATTGTGACATCCGGAATGTGCATGTTTCATGTTTTTTTGCCATAAACATTTTACTACCACAGATTATGCTGTGGAAGGCAACACCATTCTCTTAATTGAAAAGTTAAAACTAAGATTAAGTCTAGAAAAACATTGAATTCTTTCTATAGTTTTTTAATTAAACAAGAACATTGTGTATACCACAATGGCATTGTCACAAATTTACTCAATTATATATACGTGACTATGTTAGATTGGATCCTCGTAATTATCTATTTTCAAGTCCTAGTCGTCTTCGACCCATCAAAAATTGATTATTTTTCTTTTTCTACCTCAAGGATTGAACTCTAATTCAAAATGTGTGCATGAGTAAAGACATGATAACAATATAAAAAAAACATATATAAAATGATTTTGTGAATGCAAATAAATAATCTTTATTTGATTATGGTTGGCTAAGTGATGATGTTGGTGTGTCATGTAGGTTGAGAGACTATCAATGCATGCAAAATAAAAAATTAAAAGTTGCAAATTTTTGCTATTGAGGCCTTGCATATGAAAGTGCATTTTAAGCATGGGCATGCATGCAATCAAAAGAGAGAGACATGAATTGTTTTTTTCTCTCGAAAATCCGATTTTAGATTATAGACTAGTTTGTACAAAAATGCATGTTAAAAGCATAACTTAAAGAAGCCTAAGTTTATCAGCTTCTTTAAACAGGAATAGGGGAGAGATGACAAAATCACCAGTCCTAGATTCTCTACTATTAATATCTAACCATATGTTTCAAAGAGCAATGACTCTAATACATTGCTAGAAATCATTAACATTTACATCATCAGAAGTGATATCGACATTCAGTAGCACATCTCATTTGTGGCTGAATCTCCTAAATTTGACATGAAAGTGAGCAATTAAGAGGTTAGTCATTGATTTCCAAATTGGAGCATAACAATGAAAGAACAGATGAATCACATCCTCATCTAATTTTTTGCATTTAGAGTAGACATGTAACACATCACCTCTATAACTAGCATGAATGGGAGGAGAGCTGAAGAAATTTTAAGAGCAAAGATTCTAAGCTTTCCAGTTTTGATTTTGCGAGTCCGTCGAAATCTAGTCTTCCAAAGATGAGGGGAATTATAAAGTTTCCTTTGAACCACGAGAAGGTGAAGTTGGGCTCTTTCGTGGTAGAAAAGGCCTTAAACAGTCACTTTAATTGCAGTCAATAGACGTGGAGGTAGAGATAGGGCCTAGGTCTCCACGAGAGAAAGAAAAGAAAGGAAGTTAGTTTCTCAATTGAAAAGGCCGCGATCAAGTTTGAGATGGGAAAGGCTGAGAGAAATGGAATTCATGATGTGGTCCCACGTGAGAAGACCTTTATGGATTAGGCTTCAACATAGTCTATTTGCGATTAGATCTGGTGGCCTAGAGTTGATAGTAATCGCTTTAGAAAACCACAGAGACTCCAAAGGGGAAATGGAGCTACCACCTGTCCAGAAGGTGAGCTCCCACATAAAGACGAGAACCCTAGTAATGGACTTAAACAGAGGAGGAAGGGAGATAGAGAAGAAGAAAAATGGTCGAGTGAACTCAAAAAAATAAGAATGAGGAATATTACCACCAGACGAAGGAAGAGGAGGGAAAATATCCGTCAACATAAGGGTCCAAGGTTGAGGACAAGTAAAATTGAAGTGTGTTTGACTATAGAGAGAGAGAGAGAGAGAGAGAGAGAGAGAGAGAGAGAGAGAGAGAGAGAGAGAGAGAGAGAGAGAGAGAGAGAGAGAGAGAGAGAGAGAGAGAGAGAGAGGCCCAAGTCCCCCAACTTTTTAGGAGCCCCACAAATATCCCAATATAATAGACTAGGTCCGTTGTCCCAAAGGAATTTTCTGAAAGTCTTAGCAATGGAGATGGAATAAGAAGGGGGGAGAAACGATATGAGGAGAAAGTGAATGAAGTATGCGGAGATGATATGTTTGAGAAAAGTGAGTCTAGCTAGAAAGGAGAAGTTGGAAGAGTCCCAAAGCAAAATTTTGGATCTAATTCTCTTGATGATCCAATTGAATCGATCTTTGTTAGAAAGGGAAGCTCCAAGAGGGAAAGTACCATGAGCAAGGATGTTAAGGCCTAGTTTTTGGCACCAATGAAGGAACATTGTGAGAGAGAACAATAATATCAAATTTTTGAAAATTGATCAAAGAGTTTGAAAAATCACAAGAGCAAGCTAACTCAAATAGAAGAAGAGAGGTAGACTGGCTGGTGGTGAAGGTCAATAATGCAGGCCCAATCGTTAGCAAAGATATGTGGGAACATCACGGAAGATGAAAGGATCAAAGGAGGGGAACGAATTAAGCTTATGAAGATGGAAAATGAGTAGTTCTATAGCAATTACTGAAGAAACCAAGAGTTTCTATCTTTCAAATCCTTAGCATTTTTCCTTAGTTTTTCCTTCGCTATTTTTCGCGACTGTGCATCTTGAACTAGTTTCGCACAATCTGCATTTTTTAACTGTTTTGTCGCACAGTTCGCATTTTGGGTCATGAGGAAAATTCATTCCTAGGTCTAAAACACTTAGAAAATAACTCTGGCAGCTTTTCCCGACACTGTCGCATTTCTCGCATTTTTGCGAAAAAGACGACATTGTCCATAAAATGCCTTAGAAAGGTCTAGACCCTTAGAAAAAGGGACACTCACCATTAGAAAAGTGACATTTGCCTTAGAACTGTTTTCTGCCCTAATGTCGGCTTTTTTTTGCCCTACGGCTTTTTCGCCTTTCAGAAAAAAGTGAGACCTGCCCTTAGAAATGCTTTTTGTTCTATCAGCGGAGCTATTTCCTTATTCCCATCAGTGGACTCAGAGCGCCTTGATGCTTCCGGATTTCCATTAATGATTTGAGAGCATCTCAACGTTTTACAATTCCAACAATTACAAAGAGGTAGAAAAGAGAGGGCCACAAGAAACAGGAAAAAAAGGAGAAAGGACTCCTTGGAAAAGAATGGAAGAAGAGGCAAGAGCAAAGAGGCCATGGATGAGCTTGGTGATGTCGTTTGGTAGTCCAAAAGAAGAACAACACACAAACAGGTAATTCCAGTTGATGTGGTTGAAAGCTTATTTAAATTCTATCTAAAGCAAAAGGTCTTGGTAGTTAAACCAAAAAGATGATTGCGCAGTTACGATGTGCTTTCTGCTGATCCATATCACAGCCGCACCGGTGCATCCTCTTGAGACACTTTTGCAATCATCTTTTAGGGATGCCCAACTTGCATCACTATAGGATTTGATCTGGAATCCTTCATGCTAGAGAAACACAGCCCATAGTCCTTCGTCTGTTGAAGGTATTGCAAAATTCTCTTGGCTATCTTCCAGTGCGTAGGGCCTGGATTGGTATTAAACTGCCTCCTTCTAAAAACTATATAAGCAATGTCAGGGAGTGTATTATCTACCAAGTACATGAGTGATCCGATTAACCTCCTGTAGGGCACGTTCTGCATGGCTTCCTGCTCTCCTACATGTGAAAAACTCAGATCCAAAAGATGCTAAAGTTTCATAAAGATCTTGGCCATGGAAGTTATGCACATCTAGATTGAAAAAATGATAGAAATTGTGATGTTAAGCATACTAAACATCAACTAAACATCAAAATCTGATCATAAGCTTCCACAAACAGAAACTTGCTGTCCCTGTCCGTACTTCAGAGCCTACAACCTGCATTTCACACGTGTGAAGCCATAGCAACAAAGAAATCACAATTCTAGTGGCTAGAATGCAAGATATGAACAAAAAAGTGAGAGAGAAGAAGATGGATCTTCAAAGAGCATAACATTCATTCAATAGAATGAAAATGAGATGTGTACATACTCGTGGAGATGGCTATTTATAGCAGCCATAGTGCCTCTTGGCCACTTGTCTTATGATAGGCTAAAATTGGGGTCCAATAGGATTCACCCATATACCTAGAAATTTGGTCAAATAGGAATGCACCAAATTATGAGCCAATAGAAGAGCTCCACACTCGACCTCCTCTAATTAATGTGACCTCAAAAGTAGTGTACACATACTTTGGGCCTCTACATACATGTATGAACCTATCTCTAACTTTTATTTGGCCATAGGCCTACAAAATCTCAAGTTAGGAAAATACTACTAGTTGACAATTTTTCACACTCCCTCTTCAACTAGTTTTAGCATAGATTTAGAAAGTACACCAAGACTTGTTCTATGCTTGAAAAATAAGTCCTTTCCCAATGCTTTGGTAAAGATATCAGCCACACATTCCTTTGATGGGACATGTTCAAGCTTGATCTCTTTTGCCAACACTTGTTCTCTCACAAAATGGTAAGCCACCTCGATATGTTTGCTCCTTGCATGGAAAACCGGATTGCTTGCTAGACTTTGGGCTGAAAGGTTGTCACAAAAGATGATTGGACTCTCTGAAAAATCCAGCAAATGAAGCTCCATAATCATCCTCTTGATCCACACCATCTCCTTTGTGCATGATGTCAAAGCTTTGTACTCGGCCTCACTAGAAGAAAGTGATATAGTTGCTTGTTTCTTCGACATCCATGAGATAGCTCCATCACCTATGAAAATAGCATGTGCATTTATGGATTTTCTATCCATAAGGTCTCCTGCAAAATCTGAATCTGAAAAACCAAATAAGTTAGGTGATGAGCCTCTATAAACAATGCCAAAATCTTTTGTTCCCGAGATGTATCTCAAGATCCTCTTTCCTAGTTTCCAATGTTCTATGCTAGGATCTTGCATGAATTGGCTTAATCTACCAACACAATAAGATAAATCAGGTCTTGTGATGGTTAGATATATAAGAGAACCTATTAGCTTCCTATAGAGAGTAATGTCCTCGAAGGATCTTTCATTACCTCTTATAGTTAGCTTTACATGTGATTCCATAGGTGTATCAATAGGATTTGCATCTACCATATGAAATCTATTGAGAATAGAAATAGCATACTTCTCTTGTGAAATAAAAGTGATTTGAGAAGTTCTAATTACTTCTATTCCTAAGATATAGCTCAAAAGACCAAGATCATGCACTTCAAATTCCTTTTTTAGTGCTTTCTTGATATCTTCTATATCTTCCTTGTTCCCTCCACTTAAAATAATGTCATCCACATAAATTAGAAGGATTGTAACATCATTAGCACTAATTCTAAAGTAAAGTGAATGATCATACTCACTCATAGTGAAGTTTTGAGAAAGTAGAAAAGAGTTAAGCCTAGCATACCAACTCCTTGGTGCTTGCTTAAGACCATACAAACTTTTTTGTAGAAAACACACATGATTAGGCTTGCTATGAGAAACATAGCTCTCGGGTTGCTCCATGTAGACTTCCTCTTCAAGATCACCATTCAAGAAAGCATTAGAAATGTCTAATTGCCAAAGATCCCATCCATAAAGAGTTGCAAGGGAAATGATTACTCTTATGCTCACCATCTTTGCCACGGGTGCAAAGGTTTCCTCATAGTCAATGCCATGCTCTTGAGCATAACCTTTAGCCACCAACCTTGCCTTCAACTTGTTGATAGATCCATCTTGATTTGTCTTTACCTTGAAGATCCATTTGCATCCAATTGCACTTTTGCCCTTTGGAAGCTCCACCAATCTCCATGTGTTGTTCTTCATAAGTGCTTCAAACTCAAGATCCATTGCTTGGATCCATTCCTCTTCTTGCCTTGCTTCATCTACACATGAAGGTACATCAAAAGAAGTTAGGAAAGCATAGTTGGATCCATCCACCACTTGCTTACCTTTGCCATCATAAGTGAGCCTTGAGGGTTTCACTTTATGCCTTGGAGTTCTCCTTGGAATTTGACTTGAAGAGGCTTCTTCAACATCCACATCCAATGTGTCATCAACTCCATTGTCATCAAGCACATTAGTTGCAACAACACCATCATCACTTGAAACAACTTTTGGAATGTTACTTTCATCAAAAATGACATCCCTACTTGTGAACACTTTCTTGATTGAAGGAACATAAATCCTATATGCTTTGCTTACTTCACTATAACCAACAAAAATGCCCTTTCTTGAAGATGGATCCTCCTTAGTTCTATCATCAAGAGTAATGTTGAAGTAGCAAATGCATCCAAAAGTTCTTAGAAACTTGACATTAGGCTTCGTACCAAACAAAGCTTCAAAAGGGGTTTTTCCTTCCAATACAACACTTGGCCATCTATTGCATAGGAAATTTGCACACAACAAAGCATCACTCCAAAAAGGTTTAGGAAGATTAGCATTCAATCTCATTGCCTTTGCACTCTCACACAAGGTTCTATTCTTCCTCTCGGCCACTCCATTTTGTTGTGGTGTTCTTGGACATGTGTACTCCCTCTTGATCCCATGCTCATCGCAAAAGGCTTTGAATTTGTTAGAAATGTATTCACCACCATTGTCGCTCCTCAAGCATTTGATTTTGGTTGTAAATTGAGTCTCAATAGCAACTTTGAACTTGACAAACACATCAAACACCTCATCCTTGCTCTTTAGTAGATAAACCCAACAAAATCTACTAAAATCATCAATGAAAGTTACATACATCTTAGCACCTCCATTGCTAATTGTAGTAACACCATGAATATCCGAATGCAAGAGAGAAAAAGGCATCTTAGATCTAGATATAGATCTAGTATATGGCAATCTATGTGATTTAGACAAAGCACATTCTTCACAAACATGATTCAAGCAAGTAAGAGACTTGGGAAGTCCCCTTACTACCTCCTTTTTGGCTATTTCCTCCAAGGCCTTGTAGTTGAGATGTCCCATCCTTTTATGCCATACCTCTTGAATTGACATTTGTTCATTTGCCATGCATCCAACTTGGTTAGCAACAACACATGCATCAAGCTTGAACAATTTCCCTTGCCTTTTCCCTTTTGCAATGATACTACACCCCTTTTTGATCAAGCAAGCATCACCATCAAACTCAACTTTGAATCCTTTGTCAAGCATTTGGCTTACACTAAGTAAGTTCTTGGTAATGGATGGAATGAGCAACACATCTTTCAATTCTATATTCCTATTTGTAGAAAGTGAAATAGGAATTGTGCCAATCCCCTTGATTGCACACTCACCATCATTTGCGGTATAGATTACCTTCCTATCACCATCAAATGCCATTAAAGATGAAAAATACTCTTTATGATATGTCATATGAGAAGTGGCTCCACTATCAATCCACCAAGGATCAATGTCTCCATGATTAGCCAACAAGCAAGATGACATAACAAAAGCATCATTTGAAAGAAGCTCATCCCCACCCTCATCAATAGTTAGATTGGTTTGCTTTTCCCCTTGATCCCTCTTTTTCTTAAAACAATCACTAGCAAAATGCCCTTTGACTCCACAATAGAAACATTTTAGCTTAGATCTATCCTTCTTTTTGCCAAAAGTAGAGTGCTCACCTTGGTCTTGCCCTTTAGACCAATTGCTTTTACCTTTGCCCTTGAACTTGCCTTTAGAGAACATTGCCTCCTCTTCTCCTCCTTGAGATGTAGAAGATGCTCCCACTCTTGCTTGCAACCTGAATTCTTCAGCCAACAAGACCTCTTGCAAGTCTCCAACACTTGGTAAACATTTTTGGATAGCATAACTTTGAACAAGATTAGCATGATCATCCAACAAGCCATTGAGAATCACTTGAACAAGCTCCTCATTATTTATGCCATCATTAATGCATGCTAACTCATCATTCAATGCTTTAACTCTCAAAACAAAAGCATGTCCATTCTCACTCTTCTTTTGCATACAAGAAAAGATTTGCCTTCTTAAAGTCAACACTCTAGAAGTAGACTTGGATTCATAAACCTTCTTCAAGGCTTCCCAAGCTTCACTAGATGATGTGCACTTACCAACCTCTTTGATAAGCTCATTTGTCACATTCATCTTGATCATGTGAAGGGCTTTCTTTGCCCTCTTGTCATACCTCAATTGTTCTTGAGGTGCCAAAGGTCTCTCCTCCACACCTACAACAATATCCATCAACTCATTCATCTCAAGCAAAGACTCCATCCTTACTTTCCAAGTAGAATAGTTGAGGGAGGTAAGCCTATCATTGCTTTCCAACATGTAGCCTCCATTTGTAGCCATGTTGCAATGATTGATCTCTGATCTTTGACCTGTTCCAATGCACTAAGCACTCTCTTGAATCAACAAATGAAACACAAGAAGAAATCACAAAGATTTGGAACCTAAAACCTTACTTTTTCTCTCTTTTCCTCACTTTTTCCTTAATTTTAGCCACTAGTTTTATGATTTCTTGATCAAACCAAGACCAAACCTCAATATACTTGCTTTTCCCTCACTCCTAAGATTGAAATACACTCTTGAATCATTCAGCAAACTGAAAATCAGAGGGTTACATCAATTTTGAAGTTTTTGACATGAAGAAGCAAGAAATTGAATCAAAAAACTATATGCTAGAATGGAAAACTAATAGGATCTTGTTGGATCTTGCATCTCCCTCTTTCCAAAACAATTTTTGTCTCCTTATTCTGATAAGTACAGAGGGAATTCGCCCTACTTCAATTGAAATGCATACAAATGATGTTTTGATCACAAAGATCCAATTTCTACACATAAATCAACAAGATTTTTAGCTAGAAACTTGATTGGAATGCTACAAAAGCAAACTCGCCCACAAATCTCTTCTAAATCTGGCAAAACCTGCACATTTGGCCGCCTAATGCTCTGATACCATGTGAAAAACTCAGATCCAAAAGATGCTAAAGTTTCATAAAGATCTTGGCCATGGAAGTTATGCACATCTAGATTGAAAAAATGATAGAAATTGTGATGTTAAGCATACTAAACATCAACTAAACATCAAAATCTGATCATAAGCTTCCACAAACAGAAACTTGCTGTCCCTGTCCGTACTTCAGAGCCTACAACCTGCATTTCACACGTGTGAAGCCATAGCAACAAAGAAATCACAATTCTAGTGGCTAGAATGCAAGATATGAACAAAAAAGTGAGAGAGAAGAAGATGGATCTTCAAAGAGCATAACATTCATTCAATAGAATGAAAATGAGATGTGTACATACTCGTGGAGATGGCTATTTATAGCAGCCATAGTGCCTCTTGGCCACTTGTCTTATGATAGGCTAAAATTGGGGTCCAATAGGATTCACCCATATACCTAGAAATTTGGTCAAATAGGAATGCACCAAATTATGAGCCAATAGAAGAGCTCCACACTCGACCTCCTCTAATTAATGTGACCTCAAAAGTAGTGTACACATACTTTGGGCCTCTACATACATGTATGAACCTATCTCTAACTTTTATTTGGCCATAGGCCTACAAAATCTCAAGTTAGGAAAATACTACTAGTTGACAATTTTTCACACTACATTCTATAAGCAGTCTTGCTTGGTCAGAAGTGTTCTAGCTACCATCGGCATATTAGCTCCCTTGCAGTCTGTCATTTGAAAATCATCAATGATTTTTTGTATGTATCTTGACTGGTGAGAATACAGCTTTTCTCTGTCAAGATCTCTGTCAATCTGCAATCCTAGGTAGCATCATGCTTCCCCTAGATCTGATATTTCAAAATGCTATGAAATATCGTGCTTCACCTGAGCAATCAGCTCGTCGCTACTGGATAGGATCAAAGTGTCATCCACATAGATTGCTATGATTGTGATTTTCCCATATGTGACCTTTGTATAGACATTATAATCGGCCATTAACGGTTGAGATTTTAAGGATCTAAGATTGTGATCCTTCTTCTTAGACCACTGCCTGGCAGACTACTTCAATCCATATATGCTTCTTTGCATTCGGCAGGCATAGTTTGCAAAGCGAGAGCAGATGAATCTTGGTGATTGGTCCATATAGACCTCTTCATTCAACTCGCCATGTAGGAAGGTGGTCTTTTCATCCACTATGTGGATCTTGAGACTATACGCTGCTGCATATGCAAATAATAGGTGTAAGTAAGGACGAATGCTTTACAACTGGAGAAAAGGTCTCCGTATAGTCAAAGAGAAAACTTTCGCCACCAATTTGGCCTTGTATTTTGATACGTTGCCATCAGGTCCATACTTGTATTTGAAAACCCATTTGCACTTCACAGTCTTCTTGTCTGCTGTTAATGGCTCCAGATTCCATACATGATTTCATTTCGTCTTCCATCGCTTTAATCCACTTGTCCTTATCTGGACAACTGATAGCTTTATCATATGTTTGAGGTTCTCCTCCAAATCCATAGAACTCCTCTAATATAGAGGCTAAGCTGTCAGATACAAATCAGACTGGTGCTCTTCTTTTTCTCATGGATCTTCTTGGAGCGTCTGCAGTCAGATCGATGCCTTGTCTTTGCCAAGTCTCTTGCTTTTGCTGACTGCTGAACTAGTGTGAGTAGCAGGAGTCTTCGGTACAGGATGTGTGTCTTGCTGCTCATCATTTGAACAATCTCTTTGTTCATCTGGAATTTCAGCATCTTGCTCCGGATGCTCAAGGTTTGTTCCCTCCATAGATGTTGGTAGGTCATAGTAGCCTCTGGTCAAGATTTCGTAGCCAACTGGATCTCCATCAGCCACTATTTTTTACTCATCAAATTTGACGTCTCTGACAGTCTTGATTTGTCTGCTGTCAACAGGCATGTAGATCATGTAGTATGATGAATGAACATCATATCCTAGGAGGAATGCCTGCTCCACCTTTTCATCCAGCTTCTTTCTTTTCTGATCTAGAATGTGGGCATATGCGATGCATCAAAACATGCGCACATGTGTCAGACTTGGTTTGTTGCCCCACCAAACCTCGTGTGGCGTGGTATGTGCAACGCTGGATCTACCTGTCCTGTTCTGCAGGTAGTTGGCTGTAGCTACTGCTTCAGCCCATAAAAATTTTGATGCCTTTGAATAGGCCATCGATCTCGCAGTTCCATGAGAGTCCGATTTATCCTCTCAGCCACACCATTGTGCTTTGGTGTGTAGGTTGTAGTCTTCAAGTGAAGTATGTCTTTGCTAGTACAAAACTCTGCAAAACGCTTGGAGACGTATTCTCCTCCTCTATTAGTTCTCAGCCGCTTCACCTTCTTGTCAGTCCATTTCTCAACCCAATTCACAAACTCTGTGACTTTGTCCAGGGCCTCTGACTTGTTGTGGATAAAGTACATGGCTGCAAACTTGTTGAAGTCATCAATGAAAGTGATGTAGTACTTTGAACCTCCCAGGGAGACCACGTCAAATGGTCCACAAATGTCGGAGTGTACCAGTTGTAGGAGTTTTTTCATTCTGAGAGAGTCCTTGGTGAATGGTATATGTGACATCTTGCCTTTGTTACAGGCATCGCAAGACTTCAAGCATGCTGCATCTTTGATATTGACACCAGTGAATGCTCCGCTCCGGCTAGCATTGTATAGAACAACTGTATTCATGTGATACAACCTCTTGTGCCATACAATATCCATTGATTTGTTGATCTGGTGAGCTTGCTCTGAAGGTACTCGGATCCTGAGGTGATACTGCTAATCTGTAAAACTCCCTCTAGAGCTATCTCAGACTGTCTGCCTGTATTCCGTCCGTGACTGTGTGTGTCTTCTGCTTCTACCTCTGCATCCTTTGCTGACCTCTATATGTGATCAATCTTGGAGATTGATTAAGTTAGAAGATTTAATTAAAAAAAATGCATTAGCCTTAATCAAAACTGATTCTAGTTTTCTGTCGTTGTCCTCTGTGAGTCATTTGTCTTCTGTCCGTTGCGCCCTGGCCTTCACGCTACAGGGCTTTGCCTTTTGCCTTTTGCGACTTTAAGAGTAGTTGCGCTTTTTCAAGGGCAACTTTGGTTTATGCCAGAAAGACACCTTTGGGATCTCAAGTGCACCTTCGTTTTTCAGTGTCGCCTTTCTGCAAACAGGTGAAAAGGGCTGTAGGTAGGTGTTGTAAAGCTACCTTTACAAGATTTACTTCCGGCGCCACTGGCGCCAGCATTGCCCGGTGCCAATAGTGACACTGCTGCTCCCAGCGCCACCGGCGCCAGTGCCGCTCCCGGTGCCACTGTGACCATAATCCAGCCGGCGCCAAGTTCCTATGGCTGAACATCTTTGATCGGATCTAGTGAAGTCCAGAGAGCTCAAATCGATGTGCAATCACCTCACACGATCTAGGCATGATTAAAGGAAGCCTGGGGATCGATAAATTTTAGAGAGAGAAAATGACTTTCTAGAGAGAAGATCCTAGAGAGAGAAATTGTGCTCTACCAGCGTGGGTAGAGTACTTGGTATGAGGGGAGGTGACGAATCCCAACAATACTATAGGGGAGTGTGGGTTGCGACTTAGGACGAGCTCCCACCAAGTCTCAGCCTCCCATGCTGGAATGTTGTCCTAGCGTCCACCTTGGCATGCCAGCGCCCCGGAGACTAGGGTCGGTCACACACTCGAAATGTAACCTTCTCAGATTTATTAATAAAGTGGAATTTTCCTCAAACTGACTCTGATTACCTTCTGGATTTCAGTGTTTGGTAAAAGCGCCAGTTGAATCAGCGCAAATGTAGCCATTGACCTCGTGGAAAGCCAAAGGGTCGCACCAGTTTGATCCGCATACAAACTATCTCTTCGCGTTTGTTTGAAGCACCATGTCCGTCGCGCAAAACTTGACTTTCACAATTCCATCACTGGTCAGTTGCCTCACAGTCAAAAGAAGAAGTGTGCATCGAGCTTGGCTTCAAGTAGCTCTCTTTGAATCAGACACATGCACCCAGAGTTTGCAAGTCTCTCATGCAAGACTCAACTTTCACAGTTCCTTCATTGATTAGCTGCCTTACACGTGACACAAGCCAGCGTACTCATATGTTTCCTCATCATTGCTGGTATAGATAAAGCAACTTGTTGCCAATCTCTGAAGAGGATCCTAGTCTTTCCCCTTTGAGGAAAAACCCAACTGATACTGGATATCACCCATGCTCAGTGAGTTTCAGTTCCGAAGGTGGCCATCCCAAAATGAAGACCAACTGCTCCAAAGAAGATCTCCCCTGAAATTGCCCTTTCCAACTGTTGACTTCCTGCTTGCATTTTGGTGGGCGTGGTCGCAAATGAAACTAACCCAAGAAATAGGCTAGCCATCCATCCTTTGCAAACATTGAGTCGTTTCGTTGTTGTTCACATGCGAGTACTTGAACTGCAAATCCGCCCCACAGATTCTGTAGTTTTCTTTGTTTGATGGTATCAGCCTTCAAAAGAAAGGTTCCTTCTCGAGCCATCAGCTCCTTGTATCACAAGCAATCATGCAAACCAGACAAAGCACGAGTACTAAGACTCACCACGAATACATACAAGTAAGACACTCAGGCAGGTTTACTAACAAGTAACAAAGACAAGGTCCCCCTTTGAGATGGTCCTGCCAACGGACCTTTGCCTGGCCGCGCCCATACAAATCGATCACAGAATTAGCCCACATAGGACACCCCTCCAACTATCCGTGCTTTCACAATTAAGCAGCACATTGCCTCAGTCAAACCCCACCACTTTTTGGTCGATAGCTAAACGATCGACGACTATCCCGCACCGGTAGCTAACCACCCGTGTTTTACACCCAAATTCGAGCAGCATCTCTATATCAATGGTTAACCCGTATAGTTCGAATATGTCGCCCCACACCCTGTGAAAGATTCAACTAGTTTCATCACATTTTGCAATATTTCCATATTTGGCATATTGAGGCCAAAACTTGTTTTAGACTTAGAGGTTGACTTTTCAAAGTTCATTAGTCTAAATTTCATTTGAATAAACACTTTTTGAAAGTGTGGGAAAGATAGAATGCGAGTTTGAGTAGATTCAATTTGAATAAGTTGGGTATATTGAATCTAGACCCAAAATTGGTAGGGTTAGCATTTTTGTGGGAAAGCCAAGTGGCCAAATAGGGTTTGGACCTACTATAAAAGGATGTAACTCATGGAGAGAGTCATCTTCTATCTTCTCTATCTCATTTCATGCTTATACATGGTTCTCTTGGGTTCTACTATCCATTGGTGCACTATCTTGGTGATTGCTTGCAATTCTATGTGTAGAATGATCTATATTTGTTATTTTTGGATCCACACGTGTGAAATACAGTAGCTTGCTGGTTTTGTACAGACATCAACAGTACATAATCATTTCATTCAAGTTTGATCAAGTTCTATTAGTGTTTGCATCTCAAATTGTGTGTAGATGCTGATTTTTCTACATTGGTGAAATTGGTAGTGTATTTCTCTTTCTAACCAAATATCATTCAAGTAGATTGGATCTTAAGGATCTGAAATCTTTCACATGGTATTAGAGCTTGTGTTTCAGGTTATGAAGGAGGAAATCAGATCTATCAATGATTTGGTGAAGATATCAAGTCTAGAGCATGCTAGAGAGGATTCTACACCAAAATCGGATTTTCTGCTTTTGTAGATTGGATCTTTTGTGGATCAAAACACTAAATAGGTCAATATACTTGTTCAATTTCGTTTTTTGAATTCACATGCTGGATTTGGCCGATTTTTGGATCATTGGTTCAGCCTAAGTGGTGGCTTATAGATTGCATATCAAATTTTCAGCATTTGCATGTAGATTTGGAATAGTCAATTTTTTGTGATTTTGTCAAAACCCTAATTTTGATTGGATCTCTAGATAGTGAGGTTGCTGGACTTCATTTGAGTGTGTTTCAATCTTAGGAAGTGGCAAAAGTCATTAGATTGAGGATAGATCATAGGTTGATCAAGATTCCATGATTCTATGTGTTGATTTGCTTGGATAAGTGCTAGAAGAGAATTTGTGAGATAGTTTCAAATCTTGGTGATTTCTTTTGAAAGAATTTGTTGTTGTTCAAAGGAGTGCTTTGTGCATTGAAACAGGTTGAAAGAGAAGATCAGGTCATTGCTACATGGCAACCTCAATTGGAGTCATGTTGGAAGCCAATGATAAGCTTACCTCAAGTAACTATTCATTATGGAAAGTGAGGATGGAATCACTTCTTGAGATGAATGATGTTTTGGATATTGTTGTAGGTTTGGAGGAGATACCAGCAACACAACAAGATCAATTGAGGTATGACAAGAGGGCCAAGAAGGCTCTACACATGATAAAGATGAATGTTACCAATGAACTTCTCAAGGAAGTTGGTAAGTGCACATCATCTTTGGAAGCTTGGAATTCATTGAAGAAGCTTTATGAATCCAAGTCTACTTCTAGAGTGTTGACTCTAAGAAGGAAAATTTTTTCTTGTTTGCAAAAGAATGAAGAAAGTCCAAGTACTTTTGTTTTGGCTTGTTGGATGCTCATGCTAACATTGTTCAAAGTATTGCTATTCAAAAGACTTTGCCAAGTTTGATGGATCTTCAAGAGATCATGATCAATGAGGAATATAGGCTTCAAGGAAGAGGTGGATCTACATCGACACTTCAAGAGGATGCTATGTTCACAAAGGGAAAATTCAAGGGCAAAGCCAAAAGCAAGTGGTCTAAAGGGCAAGATCAAGTGGATGCTTCTTCAAGTGGCAAAAAGAAGGATAGATCAAAGCTCAAGTGCTTCTATTGTGGCATCAAAGGACACTTTGCAAGTGAGTGCTACAAGAAGAAGAGAGATCAAGGAGACAAGCAAGGTAATCTTACTCTTGATGAGGATGGTTTGGATGTGCAAGATGCAAATAATGATGCTTTTGTGATGTCTTCATGTATGCTTGCTAATGATCGAGATCTAGATCTTTGGTGGATTGATAGTGGAGCAAGTTCACACATGACCTTTCACAAAGAGTACTTCACTTCTTTGTTGGCATATGGAGATGACAAGAGGGTGATCTATACGGCCAATGATGGTGAGTGTGCAATCAAAGGGATTGCACAATTCCTATTTCTCTCTCTACAGATAGGAATGTTCATTTGGAGGATTTTATTCCATCTATTACCAAGAATTTGCTTAGTGTGAGTCAAATGCTAAGTAAAGGCCTCAAGGTGGAGTTTGATGGAGATGCTTGTTTGATCAAAAGGAAGGATGTCTTGATTGAAAAAGGTAAAAGACAAGGGAAGTCGTTCAAACTTGATGCTTGTGTTATTGCTAACCAAGTTGGATGTGTTGCAAGGGAGCAAATTTCTATTCAAGAGGTTTGGCACAAAAGGATGGGACACCTCAACTTCAAGTCATTGGAGGTAATGACAAGGAAGAAGGTTGTGATTGGTCTTCCAAGTTCCTTAAGTAATGACAAGCATGTTTGTGAGTCTTGTGCTTTGTCTAAGTCACATAGACTACCTTATACTAGATCTATTTCTAGATCTACAAAGCCTTTTCAACTTGTACATTCGGATATTCATGGATTTATTACAATTAGCAATAGTGGAGCTAAGATGTATGTAACATTCATTGATGATTTTAGTAGATTTTGTTGGATCTATCTACTAAAGAGCAAGGATGAAGTGTATGATGTCTTTGTCAAGTTCAAGAATGCAAGGGAGAACCAATTCTCCATAAAGATCAAGTGCTTGAGAGGTGACAATGGTGGTGAGTACATATCTAACAAGTTCAAGGCCTTTTGTGATGAGCATGGGATCAAGAGGGAGTATACAACATCAAGGACCCCACAACAAAATGGAGTGGCCGAAAGGAAGAATAGGACTTTATGTGAAAGTGCTAAAGCCATGAGGTTAAGTGCTAATATTGACAAACCATTTCGGGATCAAGCTTTGTTGTGTGCCAATTTCTTGTGCAATAGGTGGCCAAGTGCTATTTTGGATGGAAGGACATCTTTTGAGATGCTATTCAAGAGGAGGCCAAGTGTCAACTTTCTAAGCTTTCGGATGAACATGCTATGTCAACATTACTCTTGATGATAGGACCAAGGAGGATCCATCTTCAAGAAGAGGTATTTTTGTTGGATATAGTGAGGTGAGTAAAGCCTACAAGGTTTACATTCCTTCTACTAACAAAGTGATTGTTGGTAGAGATGTCATTTTTTATGAGGAAAACATTCCAAAGGTGTCTTCAAGCATGATTGATGGTAAAGTAGATGGATCTAACATTCTTGATGTTGATGAGAAGGATCCTACTTTGGATGGTGGTGATGATGGACCTTCATCAAGTCAAAAGCCAAGGAGAACATCAAGAGAAAGACAAGTACCTTCAAGGCTCACATATGATCAAAAGGGTAAGCAAGTAGTTTTTGAAAATTATGTTGCTTTCCTAACCTCTTTGGATGAGCCTACAAGTGTAGATCAAGCAAGGAAAGAAGAGGAGTGGATCCAAGCAATGGATCTTGAGTATCTATCTCTTATGAAGAATAGAACATCTTTTGGAAGATCTTCTTGTGTACATGGAGCTATGCAAGTGGATGGATGTTATCTTGCTGTAAAATCAAGTAATGTATCTGGAAAAAAAAGTTTGTTCAATGACTTTGATGGTCAAGTTGAAGATCAAGAGGTTGATCTCAAAGCACTTCAACTAGTCAAAAGGGAAGGTGACAATTTGGAGCTAGTCAAGAGCATCAAAGGAGAGGTAATTGGCAAAGGTGTTATGGATCTATTTTTGAAGCATATTGAAGACTCAAGTAAGGTCAAAGGAGCAGAAATGAAGTGTTGTTCAAGCTTACTTTACTTGTTCTATCTCATGTTTGAGCAATTTCATTGGGATGTGTGCAAATTGTCAAGATATGGTAAAACTAGCTACATTGGTGAGCATTGTTTTGATGTTGGATTTGTACTAGCATTCTTGGCTGATTTTGTTGATGGAAATGAATCTATTGGAGATTCATTATGTCACTCATCCATGGCTATGTTCTCAAGTGTTGAGCTACTTGGTGCCAATACTTGGAGATTGTCAATTTTTGGTGAATTCATGGTCATTTTCTTGTGTCAAGTAGATCTTGAAGATGGACTAGTGCAAACTACTTGGTTTATGGAGTCATGTGGTGCTGGATTTGCATCATTAATATACTCACCTACTCATGGATTTCCAAGGTTTGATGGTTTCTTGTGGCAAGATGAAGATGGAGGCTCATTCATGGAGTATCATGGTGGATACAAGGCAACAAAGGACAAAGGAGGAGGAGACATGCAAGCAAAAGTTGATCACTCACATTTATTGTTTGTTTTCTGTATTTTTCCAGAGAATTCAGAGTTGGAAGCATGGTGGAATCATTTCATTTACATTCTATTTGATTCTTCATGTTCTAGTCACATTTTTACATGTAAAATTGATGTAAGAAATAGTGAAGCATCCCAAGTGGACACTATTCTCTATATCAATTATGGTTGTTTCTATTTTGAGCATTACATGATCATTGAAAGGAGATCTATTCTTAGGAAGAAGATCATTCTATTGATGGATCAAAGTTCTATTGGCAAAAACTATACTAGGAGCATTGGAAGCTAGGAAAGCGAGTTTTGAGGTACATCATTGGAACTTGAGATTTTGGCATATTGTATGAGGGATCATCACCTAATCTTTTTGGATTTTCAGATTCGAACTATGCTGGAGATATAATGGATAGGAAATCCATTAGTTCTTATTGTATTTTCATAGGTGATGGAGCTATATCATGGATGTCAAAGAAACAAGCCACTATCTCATTGTCATCTAGTGAGGCCGAGTACAAAGCTCTTACACATTGCACAAAGGAGATGGTATGGATCAAGAGGATGATCAAGGATCTTCACTTGCTGGATTTTTCAGAGAGCCCAATCATCTTTTGTGACAATCAATCAGCCCAAAGAATGGCATCCAATCCTATCTTTCATGCTAGGAGCAAGCATATTGAGATACAATATCATTTTGTGAGGGAGCGAGTCATTGCAAAGGAGGTGGAGCTTCAACATGTGTCTTCAAGGGAATGTGTAGCTGATATCTTCACCAAAGCATTGGGAAAAGACTTGTTCATAAAGCATAGGACTTCACTTGGAGTATTATCAAAGTCTATGCTAAAACTAGTTGAAGAGAGAGTGTGAAAGATTCAACTAGTTTCATCACATTTTGCAATATTTCCATATTTGGCATATTGAGGCCAAAACTTGTTTTAGACTTAGAGGTTGACTTTTCAAAGTTCATTAGTCTAAATTTCATTTGAATAAACACATTTTGAAAGTGTGGGAAAGATAGAATGCGAGTTTGAGTAGATTCAATTCGAATAAGTTGGGTACATTGAATCTAGACCCAAAATTGGTAGGGTTAGCATTTGGTGGGAAAGCCAAGTGGCAAAATAGGGTTTGGACCTACTATAAAAGGATGTAACTCATGGAGAGAGTCATCTTCTCTCTTCTCTATCTCATTTCATGCTTATACATGGTTCTCTTGGGTTCTCCTATCCATTGGTGCACTATCTTGGTGATTGCTTGCAATTCTATGTGTAGAATGATCTATATTTGCTATTTTTGGATCCACACATGTGAAATATAGTAGCTTGCTGGTTTTGTACGGACAGCAACAGTACATAATCATTTCATTCAAGTTTGATCAAGTTCTATTAGTGTTTGCATCTCAAATTGTGTGTAGATGCTGATTTTTCTACGTTGGTGAAATTGGTAGTGTATTTCTCTTTCTAACCAAAGATCATTCAAGTAGATTGGATCTTAAGGATCTGAAATCTTTCACACACCCCACAAGGCATAAACCATGCTTACACCAACCTAATGGCAGCACACTGTCTCATCTGTCCTACGTGAAGACAGTGCCAAGCCCGAATTGCGAGAACTGACCGTGCTTACACCTCGAGGGCAGCACCTTGACTCATCAAGTCCCCCGTTCTGCCAACCACCCCGACCGTGGATGCACCCGTGCTTATACTGTGGGCAGCATCTTGCACAACAGTTGTCTTGATGAACCCCAAATAGTGGCCATTTCCGTGAGATCCGCATAGCTGACCGGCCAGTCGGCTCTGATACCACATGTAGCGCATGCATCCCAAAGGGAGCCGGGAACCACGACTTAGCTTCCCAGCCTTCAACTCTTTCCATCCAAACCCACTTGACATACAAGCAGCCAATTCAATGATCAGACTTAACCAACTTGAAGTTTCGAAAATCAACATTGAGATCCAACCTGGCGCCATGCCAGATCGGGGGTCCCGATGTGGGTGACTTCCCTCCAAGCAAGCCGCCCGACATACATCAAACTTAACCAACTCAAAGCTTCGTTACAAACGAGTAACATCCATTCCAAGCAAGTGGTCTGACTTACATCAGACTTAACCAACTGAAAGCTTCGTCATGAGTGCTGGAAGCCAACCTGGCGCCACGCCAGACTGGACAACTATAAACAGGTACTTCCACCGAAGCAAGCCATCCAACTCAGCCGACATGTTAGAGCCCGTTCCCCAAGAGCTTAACCCATTCATGTTCATGCAAGGAACACTCAGAACCACAAGTCGCGACAGATATGGAGACAACCAGTTCTTGGACCAAATGGTCCCGACAGCATACCGCTGGCGCCGCGGACCGAATGGTCCCGACGGCATACCACTGGCGTCTCGGGATACGACCCTCAACTATGTGCCAACTTAAAAATTTTGAAAGTGGCCTTACAACTGGCACTTTTATCGAAAACTTAAACCTAGAAGGTAATCGGAGTCAATTTGAGAAAAATCCCACTTTATTAAAAAATCTGAGAAGGTTACATTTCAAGTGTGTGACCGACCGTAGTCTCCGGGGTGCTAGCATGCCAAGGCGAGAGCCATGACAACATTCTAGCAAGGGAGGCTGAGACTTGGTTGGAGCTCGCCCTGAGTCGCAACTCACACTCCCCTATAGTATTGGTGGAATTCGGCACCCCCCCTCATACCAAGCACTCTACCCAAGCTGGTAAAGCACGTTCTTTCTCTCTCTAGGATTTTCTCTTCCTAGAAAGTCATTTTCTCTCTCTAGATTTTATTGATCCCCATGCTTCCTTTGATCATGCCTAGATCGTGTGAGATGATTGCACATCGATCTGAGCTCTCTGGACTTTGCTAGAACTGATCAAAGATTTTCAGCCATAGAAACTTGGCGCTAGCTGGATTCTGGTCATAGTGGCGCCGGGAGTGGCACCGGCGCCGGGAGCAGCAGGGGTGCTGCTGGCGCTGGGGACAATGCTGGCGCCAGTGGCACCGGAAGTAAAGCTTATGAAGATAGCTTTACAACAAAAACTATTGAATTAGGTATTTTTTTCTTTATATTTATTTGTGTTCGCACCTCGCATACAATCATTTGTGGTCTTTTTAGTATTATTTCAGTGCTGTTTATCAATTGGTGGGATTTAAGCTTCAAACCTCAGGGTGTCGCAAAAATTTTCACGAACAATTCGCGAAATGTTCTGGATTCTATTTCAAGCTCAGAAATTGTCATTTGTGATGAACAATTCGCGAAACAGAAAGCTGAAAAGAAGAGATAGACTGTGACGAAATATTCGTGAACAAAAATTATTCGACCTTGAAAACGAAGTGTCTATTTGAATATCAACCGTCGTAAACAGTTAGATCTACTGTTACATAATTGAAAGGCCAAAAGACCTGTAAATAAAAGGCCAAAAGGCCTGTCCTATAGCAATATAAATTCATCAGCACTACTCGTTGTAACCATCTCATTCAATCAGAGACACAATAGCGAGATAATACAGCAAGAGATGTATATTGATTCAGACTCAGAATATAAAATTTGTTTTTTGATCAATAGTTTCTTATTGTCTAAAATTGTCTTAAGTTGTCTCTTACTTTTGCATATTATTTCCGCATGCAAATTCAATCAGAGCAATACTGTTCTATTAGTACATAGAACAGATACAGACCCGATTGAAGACACTGATATTAGTTTGATTTATTTGAACTTGAATTGTGTTATCTGTGGAAGAATAATTACTAGTTTTCCTACATTGGTATCAGAGCATACAGAATTAAATCTGATACAATGATGTCAAAATATACAGGTTCAAAGCTGATACAGTGATATCAGAACGAATCAAAGTCGATATAGTGGTATCTTCATACCCCTCTCAACATTCTTCATACATCCATCAACAAGCTGTTATCTGGAGGTTATTCAGAATTAGAAAATGTTGTCGGTCATCAATATTCAAGCTAAGATCACTACGATCTTGGATCTAGAAGGTTCAAATTACTTTATTTGGAAATTGAAGACTTTACTCTTATTGATGGGCGAACGTCTATGGCAATGGGTAGAACCAATAGAGAAGAAGCCAATAGTTACTCTTGGCAAAGAATTTCGAGAATGGAGTTTGAAAAATGACAAAGCTATAGAAAGTATTGCGTCTTCAGTGCATGACAATATAATGCTAGATCTTACATCAATTTTGAATGCAAAGGATTTATGGGAATAATTACAAACCAAGAATGAGACTCCATTTCATAATCAGATAATATTCTTGGAAGACCAATTAACTTACCTACAGTGGGACGGCAAAGACCTGAACACATTCGAGCGAAAGTTTAAAGATCTGTTTATTTCCTTGCAAAATTCTAGTGCAGAAAATACAATTTCTAAGGAAAAACAGCTTAGTTATTTTCTTTGAGCCCTACCCAAGTCATTCCACACAACTCGAACCTTATTTGCAAAAGATGCGACAATGACACTTCAAAAAGCTTTGTTCGAGAAGCAGCGAAGAAGATTGGGGTTAATCCAACTACCCATTTTGAGAGGGAGCTGTAGAACAAATGATCAGACAGATCTTGATTCTACTAACAAAGCACACAATTTACTTGACAAAGGACGAGAAAAAAAAATAAACGCGAACTCGAAAGATTCTAGAAATGAAAAATCTTGTTTCCTATTCAAACCTCAAATGTCACGAAAATTTTCACAAACAATTCGCAAAATGTTCTGGATTCTACTTCAAGCTTAGAAATTGTTATCTGTGGCGAACAATTCGCGAAACACGAAAATGTCACGAAGAGACAATTGTCACGAACAATTCGCGAAACACAAATCTGAGAAGAAAAAATAGACTGTCGCGAACAAAAATTATTTGACCTTGGAAATGAAGCATCTAGTTGAATATCAACCGTCATAAACGGTTAGATCTACGGTTACAGAATTGAAAGGCCAAAAGACCTATAAATAAAAGGCCAAAAGACTTGTCCTATAGCAATATAAATACATCAGCACTACTCGTTGCAACCGTCTCATTCAATCAGAGACACAACAACGAGATAAGACGACAAGAGATGTATATTGATTCAGACTCAAAATATAAAATTTGTTTTTTGATCAATAGTTTCTTATTGTCTAAAATTGTCTTAAGTTGTCTCTTACTTCCGCATATTACTTTCACATGCAAATTCAATCAGAGCAATACTGTTCTATCAGTACATAGATAAGATACAGACCCGATTGAAAATACTGATATTAGTTTGATCTATTTGAACTTTAATCGTGTTCTCTGTGGAAGAATAATTACTATTTTTCCTACATTGGTATCAGAGCATACAAAATTAGATACAATGATGTCAGAATATACAAGTTCAAAGCTGATACAGTGATATCAGAATGAATCAGAGTCGATACAGTGGTATCTTCATACCCCTCAGCATTCTTCATACATCCATCAAGAAGCCGTTATCTTGGAGGTTATTCAGAATTAGAAGATGTCGTCGGTCATCAATATTCAAGCCAAGATCACTACGATCTTGGATCCAAAAGGTTCAAACTACTTTATTTGAAAATTCAAGACTTCACTCTTATTGAAGGGCGAAAGTCTATGGCAATGGATAGAACTAATAGAGAAGAGGCCAATAGCTACTCTTGGCAAAGAACTTCAAGAATGGAGTTTGAAAAATGACAAAGCTATAGCAAGTATTGCATCTTCAGTGCATGACAATATAATGCCAGATCTTACATCAATTTCAAATGCAAAGGATTTATGGGAAGAATTGCAAACCAAGAATGAGACTCCATTTCATAATCAGATCATATTCTTGGAAGACCAATTAACTTACCTACAGTGGGACGACAAAGACTTGAACACATTCATGCGAAAGATTAAAGATCTGTTTATTTCCTTGCAAAATTCTAGTGCAAAAAATACAATTTCTAAGGAAAAACAGCTTAGTTATTTCCTTTGAGCCCTACCCAGGTCATTCCACACAACTCGAACCTTATTTGCGAAAGATGTGACAATGACACTTCAAAAGGCTTTGTTCGAGAAGCAGCGGAGAAGATTGGGTTTAATCCAATTGTCCATTTTGAGAGGGAGCTGTAGAACAAATGATTAGACAGATTTTGATTCTACTATCAAAGCATGCAATTTACTTGACAAAGGATGAGAAAAAAATAAACGCGAACTCAAAAGATTCTAGAAATGAAAAATCTTGTTTCTTAGTTCAAACTTCAGATGTCGCGAAATTTTTCACGAACAATTCGCGAAATGTTCAGGATTCTACTGCAAGCTCAAAAATTGTCACCTATCGCGAACAATTCGCGAAACACAAAAATGTCACGAAGAGACAATTGTCAAGAACAATTCGTGAAACACAAATATGAGAAGAAGAGATGGACTGTCACGAACAAAAATTATTTGACCTTGAAAATGAAGCATCTATTTGAATATCACCGTCATAAACGGTTAGATCTATGGTTACAGAATTGAAAGGCCAAAAGACCTGTAAATAAAAGGCCATAAGACCTATCTTGTAGCAATATAAATACATGTGCACTACTTGTTGTAACCATCTCATTCAATCAGAGACACAACAGTGAGATAAGACAACAAGAGATGTATATTGATTTAGACTCAGAATTATAAAATTCATTTTTTGATCAACAGTTTCTTATTGTCTAAAATTGTCTTAAGTTCTCTTACTTCCGCATATTATTTTCACATGCAAATTCAATCAAAGCAATACTGTTCTATTAGTACATAGATCAGATACAGACCCGATTGAAAATACTGATATTAGTTTGATTTATTTGAGCTTTAATCGTGTTCTCTATGGAAGAATAATTACTATTTTTCCTACATAATGATGTTTTAGTACTACCTACAAGTACTTTCTACCTTCTTGGTACTACTTGTGTATGATACTTTGGTACTACCTGCATATGATTCTTTGGTACTACCTATAGGTACTTTCTACCTTCCTGGTACTACTTGAGTATGATACTTTGGTACTACCTATATATGATGCTTTGGTACTACCTGCAGGTACTTTCTACCTGTAACACGATAAGACTTCTTGAATATAGATCAATGGTAATGAGAATACTCTTCAAGTTCACTTTGAAGATGTTAACAATGACTTTATGCAAAAAAATCTTTAAGAAGTTTTGAGTGAACCAACATTATGTTGAGCTGCACCAGTGTCAGATACTAATTTTACAAATTTTGTACGGTTTTGGTACTATTTTTGTATTGGTAAAACTCTTAAATGTGAAAGATTCGTACTACAAGGTGACTTATCTTGAACCAATTCTAATTCTATTGACTACCAAATTAGGTCTTTTATACTAAGTGTCTTAGTTTTATTTTAAAATCTACCAAATAAGTACTATTTAGACTTCTTGTGACCATATTTTACGCATAAAACTACAAAAATCAGGTCTTTTTTTCTTTATATTTATTTGTGTTCACAGCTCGCATACAATCCTTTGTGGTCTTTTTGGTACTATTTTAGTGTTGTTTACGAATTGGTGGAATCTAAGCTTTAGTTACTACCAATTTTACAAGGTTTGTACTATTTCTATAATGTTTACGTGTTCCTAAAACTTTAGAGTACCAAAGATTGGTACTATTTGAACCTATCCTGTAACAATTTTGATCCTCTAGACTACCAATTAAGGTTCTTGTACTTTCTGCATGTTTAGTGCTTTTGTACTATAAGATGATTTGGTACTATTAGATGTTTTTGTACTTTGGTACTATAAGATGCTTTGGTTCTTTGGTTCTACTTGTTGGTACTTTCTACCACTCTAGTACTTTGTTGCTATAAGAAGCTTTTAAACAGCTCTTCGACGTGCAGTGTGCTTTGGTAATTGTAATGTGCAGCAGTAGAAAAAATTTGGTGAAAATTTTATTGCAATGTGTAGAAAGATATTGAAATGTTAAATATTGGCAAAACCCTTGTTAGCCGAATTTTTGACAGCAAAAATCGGACTAATATTGAACAGGAAGTGGCTGAAGAGTATTTGACGAAATCCAAACTACTACAAATTCTACAAAAGTTGATGCAAAAAGTGGATCAAAAAGGAGTTCTAGCCCACCCTTAATGTGGCTAGACACGTTAATTATTAATAGATGGTAGATCTTTATAAACGGTCCTAAGAACTGTCAAAAATAGTTGACATAGACTAATTTTTTGTAAGACAAAAGAAAAATGCCGGTCGATGTAGAAATAGGTCCCAGCCAGCCTAAATGTGGGTAGTCAAAACTTTTACGGCCTTAAAGTTGGGCCGAATGTAAAAATGCCAGAAATGCCGAGCAAAAGTTTTGATGTATTCAAAAACATTTTACTAATGCAAAAACTTCTTTGTTTTTTAAGAATGGTCGATTTCTTTCAAAGATTGATCACGTCTGTCACTTGGAACATGAAGAATCAAAATTGAGTCAGTTGAATTACCGATTAAAAAACATCGACAAAATGGCCTACATCAGTGAATGGGCACAATGGGTTTTAAAAATAAGGGTACATAACAATTTATGCCATCAAGACCACAATCACAGGAAAAAAATCACCAAGACATATAAGAATGGCAGAATTAAAAACCAGGAGAGGCCAAAATGGCCAACCAACTTAAAGAGAAA
The DNA here is from genome assembly GCA_029204225.1 of Diphasiastrum complanatum. NCBI lineage: Eukaryota > Viridiplantae > Streptophyta > Lycopodiopsida > Lycopodiales > Lycopodiaceae > Diphasiastrum > Diphasiastrum complanatum. The sequence goes on along the minus strand of CM055094.1, from coordinate 63,766,953 downwards.
AAGTTTTGCACAAGTGGGTAATTTGAAAAAATGTTTGGGCTAAAACTCACTAAGTTAATGGAACAGGGGGTAAATTTATTCAGAAAAATCTTGGAGAGACATCATGCCATTGACAAATGTAAAAAGGGGGGCTGGCTGCCTGCCTACGTCATGCCTAAGTCACTTTGGTAATCATGAAGGAAATTTTGGTAATATCTGCATGTACACCAAGTGTCCATAGGTGTTTGGGCAAGTACAAGGGAAAAGGATAATGAACAAAGGGTTTACTATGTGATGGGTGTAGTTGCATTGTTCGCATGTTGAAATAGAGAGAAAGGGGTAAAGAATGCAAAATGGTTAAGTGAACGGGGACTCCTACCACCATCTATTAAATATCACAAAAAGTTGAGTAAAAGTGTGTGTGAGTGAAGAGTTTAGAATGTAGTTGCTCTTGTTTTGGTGTGCTGCTATGTTATGCTGCTGTGTTATACTCATGTGCTGAAGAATCTACAAACCTATACACTAATGAAGAGTTTTGCTCTTGTGTTGTTTTGCTACTCTTTTGCTATGTTCTGCTATCCTGCTATGCTGTTGTGTTGGTACTGGTGAGTAATTTGCATTGATGTATGATGTTAGAGAGTGAGTTATGCTGCTATGAGAGCCTGAAAGAAATAGGAGTTGTGTGAGTTATTATCTTGGCAGACTGCTGATGCAATCTGTGATTAGTTGTGAGAGAACCTACCGAGGCGAGATTGTGATGCTACTTGATAAGAGAATGAGCAAGAGAATGAGCAGTGAAGAGTTCTGAGTCATGTGAGTTAGATGAGTATAGATAGAGTCTGATGTGGCATGTTGCTAAACCGTGGTTTCAAGTTAGTTAAAGAAGGAAAGTTCTGAGTGAGAGTGTAGTCGTTATACTGTTGGTCAGTCAACTGTGGTCAGTCAAGTGTAATAAAGAAGTGTAGAAAGATAGACTAAGTGAGGTCGCAGTGCTAACAGGGGTATGTTGTCAGATGTGTGTAGTTATCAACTCAAAATGTTGCTGGAAGAGATTTGTGTTACTGTTGGTTAATCTACTGAGGAATATTGCTATCATGATCCAAAACGTTAGTTTGCCTGTTAAGTGTAATGCTATTGAGTATCGTGGCAGTATGAGCAAACTTAATAGTCCACTAAAGAAGATACGGATCCGACATGTAAAAGTATGAAGAACATGCTTGCTGGCCAAACTTTATCCCTGATCTCGTGTCTATAGCCAAGAACGTAGTGCCCACAGTCATCAAAGCGCAGGCAGAAGGAAACACAATCACGACCATCAGAGAGCAAGGAAGAGCATGCTAGAAGGAGACCCGCACATCAAAAAGGGAGAAGAAATAGTGAGGGGAGACCTTTGGAAACTCAAGGATGAGACACGTTTTGACAACAACCAATTCAAAACCAGTATGAGGCCGCTAGTCCATAGACAAGGAGTATACGTGCATACGTTTTGCAGCACTCGCTGACAAAGCATATCATTACAGATAGTTCATAGCCACATGTGAGAAAGAGACTCCCTTGGCCCGCAACTAGGCAGCATACATCTGATCATGCTGAGGATAAGAGACATTTTTCGAGTCTCCCTGGATCACTTTGTCAGAGATCAGTCAGAATTGTGTCCTTGAATGAAATGGACCGCAGTCCAGCAGATGCATGAGTACCAGTTTATGTTGTTGATACTTGAGCATGGAAGTCAAACGTGTGTTGATGGAGCGCAGCCAGTAAGCGGATTGTAAGATGACGCCAATCTACAATGAAGGAGCAAGCCAATATGCATACGTTCTGGAGTGGCCATTCATCGAGTCAAAAAATAACAACCACGATCTGTTGTAAGGACTAGTGGGAAGGCGCGATCATCAGAGAGTAGTGATAGAAGTAACTGAGCGGCCAACGGGCATTGCCAGTCCGCTGAGTAGAAATACATTTTCATGCTTGTGTTTTGGAATAATGACATAGCAACGATGCCCCGGGAGTGTAGCTTCTTGTCACTGGGGAACTAATCTGTGTAATCGCTGACAGAGGAGAGCATAGCACCCGCCAACCTATGAAGAAATACCTCCACGAAGAAATGAGGGATGAACTCACTGGCTGAGTAAAAAACATAGCCATTGTGTGCAGCCACCCACCCCACTGAGAGTGATCCCATGAGAAGCGGAAATATATTGATCAGCTGACTGTTTGAGCCCTGACAACACCGAACCTTCTGAAATCGATACCACTTCCTCTTCAAGTGGCAAGATAGCATTACTAAGAAGTTGGCAAAGGAAGAGAGAATCCGTTCGTCGTTGCCGTTCATTCGATGACAATCATCCTCACAACTCACGTGCAGAGTTGTGAGATGATTTTACATGCATTGATAGGCTCTCAAGCTACATGACACACCAACATCATCACTTAGCCAACCGTAATCAAATAAAGATTGTCTATTTAATTCACAAAATCATTTTCTATATGTTTTTTTTTTTATTGTTATCATATCTTACTCATGCACACATTTTGAATTAGAGCTCAATCCCTGAGGTAAGAAAAAAAAAATAATCATTTTTTGATGGGTCCAAGACCACTAGGACTTGAAAATAGATAATTACTAGGATCCAATGTAACAGAGTCACATATTTATTATTGAGAATATTTGTGACAATGCCATTGATATACCACAATGTTCTTGTTTTATTGCAAAACCATAGAAAGAATTCAAGGTTTTTCTAAACGTAATCTTAGTTTTCACTTTTTAATGAAGAGAATGTCGTTGGCTACCACAACAGAATCTGTGGGAGTCAAAAGTTTACAACAAATTTTTTTTAATATGCACCTTTTTGATGCCACAAGGTGCACATAAAAAAATTTACCTTTTCTTACATGCACCTTTTGCCCAGAAGCTGCATGTAATAACAAATTACGGCAAAAACAACATTGAAAACAAAAATTACGGCAAGGAAGGATGATACCCCTCCTCCCGCCATTATGCCGTAGGGTGACCGCCATTGGGCTACCGCCCTCGAGGGACCTCTTTGGGCAGAATGCCCTTGCAGGGTGACCTCCCTCCCCCTCAGGTGAACGCCCTTCCTGCGAGGATTGCCCTTGGAGGGTGACCTTCCCTACCCTTTCATTTATCTTGATAACATTATTTAATTACGAAAAAAGGTTTTCCTAATTGACATAGTAGCAGTTCAGATGAACATGTGTTCGTTTGAGTCATTTCTTGAAAATGGAATGAGTCAATATCCTTCTAACTACATAAAATGAAATGGATAGTTTGTGTCTATTCTGCTCAGTTTTTGAACAAATTAAAAAGCAAAATAGGCATCTGGTTTTTTCAGAAAAAAATTGGCGCATGTTTCATCTTGTCCGTCAGGCGTCAAGCTGCCACGTGCTGGCTTGAGAGTGGTTAAAAAAAAGTCAAACTGCTCATTATGCTTCATAATCAGCATGTAGGAAGTTTCAAAGTATCCATTACGCAATGGAAAGTGCCGGCATAGGCCATTCTGCCTGGTTTTACTTTCTAAAATTTTTCAGCCTTCAGGTCTCGCCTAAAAGATTTTGAAAATATTTACGGACAAAATGGCATATATGCCCAACCCATTCCATACTACATAATGATTATAACGATTAACCGTGGCTTATCAACTCTCACAAGGAAATCAACGTTTTTAGAGTTACTATTAGAGATACAAAGATGATTAATTCTCTAACAACTACTTACTGCATGGAAGGCATGATAATCATAATCTCTCAATTAGAAGAGTTGGTGTATTTCCAATTTATTTTCGTAAATTCATCACAGTCAAGGCAAAGCGATGACTTCCATTCTTGAAAAAGCTGGCGTAGTCTGCCGTCAGAGGCAAGAGATAGCGCTGCAAACTGTTGTGGTAGTAAGTCTAAACTTCGGCATTCAAGTGACTATCAGACTCAAACAGTTACTATAATTCAACATTAAGAGGACAAATTACGTTGCAAGTGGCTTGAGTTGATGAACTGTCCTGTGAAGGAATTATGTGGAGCCCGAGAAAATTGCTTTTAGCCGGTCTATTGTCTTCTGATCCAAGATCAAAAATGATTTCTGTAGCACTTCATCCTTGATGTTTGAGCCAAACAAGGCACTCGAAATGGTTTGGAAACCAGGGCTCTGGCTATTCAGAGCAACCACGGCTTGAGCGGGTGCATCTCCTACATTGAGCTGAAAGTGAATGAGTCCTCTTGGAAAAATCATGACCTCACCTTTGCTGATGACCTTGGCAAATAGCTTGTTGTCAGCGGTGACAAAACCAGCGTACAAAGCTCCTTTTACAACATAAATGATCTCGGATGCACGGGGGTGGGTGTGAGGTTGGATAATTCCTCCCTTTGCAAAATCAAGCTTGGCAAAGGATAACCCAAGAGAGTTTAAGCCTGCAAACGTATCCACGTCAGCAAGAATAGCGCTGGCTCCGACACTGTTGTTAGTCTGGGGAGGAGCTGTGAGGCCATCAAAAACGAAATCATCTGTTGTGACAGCGGCTGGTGTTTTGCAAGGGTAGCCGTTCAGGTATAAATCCTTGGTAAGATCAGCAACACAAAAGTCCTGTAAAGGATCCGCATCGGCGGCGTTGACATTGAGAGGCGCGAATTGTAACAGAAGCAAGGCCGGGAATACCAGCAGCCCTGCAAAAATGTTGAAGAAAGTAGAGTACTCCATGTTGTCTGAAATGAACTTTGTTGAAAATCTCAGCTTATACGACGTAAGATGGACTGAAACTATTCCAACAAGACAGATGCGTATGTCGCTGAACTGAGAGGTTGAGCGATGCCTATGTGAGATCGAGATCTGCGCAACAGATATATAATACAGTGGTGAAGATGGACGCTCCCGTAACGCCCAAGTAACTAGCTTCGAAGATAGATGAGAGGAATTTCCTACGCCTTTGCTGCATGCCTCCAACGTAGTTGCGTGACAGAATTGAAGTCAATTATCGGTCGTATTTTGGAGATGAAGGCAGAGATGGTAGAGTTTCTAAGGTTTTAAAACTTGACTTTCAATGACAGGATTTTATATTGTTATCAAACTTGATGAAGTCTCAACCAAGGATAAATTCGAGCTCAAGAGATGTTTTGTTCAAGTTGAAAGACCTACGACTAAGTGGCAAAGCCAAAAACTTATGATGCTCAAATGTATAAGACTAAAATAGGCTGAATTTTTGTGTATAGAATATTTACAAAAGTTTAAAAGCACCAAGTAAAATTCCAATTTCAACAAACGTCCTCTAAATCTTCACCTAGTTTTTAGAATGGATTTTTTGTTTCTTACACATAATTGGCATGTCAATATTTTGCAGAAACATGGAACTGTGATTGTTGGGCGAATTTTTCGTTGAGGGATTGGTCCCGTCGGAAGATCCCCGACAAGGGGAAGGGACCACACCACCCTTACGCAAGTGGTTAGGGTAACGCCGCATCCAATCCCGAGGGCCGTCATAGTCACCCCATACTCTCGGGTCAATGAGAATTTTTCAGGCTCTTAAAGGTATAACCACTAGAAGATGAATAACTGCTACTGATTGAAATGTCAGGTAATGTATGCTAGTGAGATAAATGGCTACTCAAGTTCACTACTCAGCTTCTTCATCTGGAAAGAAATGCTAGTGATGCTGATCTAAATCTTGAGTAGGATCTAACCGGACCTTGGGAGACCCTAAACTAGAAACCACTCTAGTCTTAATAGGATCCAAACCTCTATGGGATGCTAGTAAGATTCGGAGGGATTCTAGAAGGGGGTCATGAGAGGCCCTCCTAAATCCATCCTACAAATTCAATCTACTATCTGTGACAAGCCCAACTGTTATATCTCAACATACTTTGGGAGTTTGGCTCCTGTGCCTATATGTGTCGTCATATTGTTAACTTCATCGATACTCTCAGACTGGGATTGGCATAATCGATCCTAACATATGGTTCTACATGGTCACGAGATGGGTCACTGAGAAACTCGAGGCACTTTCAATCAATTTGGGACATTGTTTTGATGTCAGATTTGGTTGCGTAGATGTGTCATATAGGCAAGATGTTGCTAAAATGTTATCAAAACTTCTTAAAGACTCCTTTTGCATCATTGTGATCATCTTCAAAGTGATCACGTAGGGTATTATCATTACCAAAGGCACGGTGGTGTAGGGGAGCTTTTGCCTTGTTTTATGCCTAAAGTCTCTAGCTATTCTATGCTACTTAAATAATAAAGAGACGAGGAAGCAA